>JBBPCZ010000007.1:21741311-21775612 GCA_037974445.1 Brycinus macrolepidotus | reverse complement strand
CCCTTCACTGGAAGTAAGGGGCCTAGCCCAAACCCTGAAAAACAGGCGTGTCCCAATACTTTTGTCCATATAGTGTATGTATAGTGTGTTTAAATGCTCTATGTCCAAAAGTTTGTAGACACCTGTAGCAGCACTCCCTGCCCAATCCATGGTTTGCATTCTTATAAAATATATGTACACTATATATCCAAAAGTATCCAAGCACTTCTTAAAGGCTGTTACGCCTTTAAGAAGTGCTTGGATACTTTTGGATCTATAATGTACATATATTTCATAAGTAAAAAGTTAGGAAGCAGCATTGGAATGCTTAACGTTAGATTGATCTCATTAACCATTATCTATTAAGCCCATTGGTGTACATACACCATTGTGTGTCTTCATAGTAGATTTATTGAAACCTGTACTTTCTTGTTTGCAGGCACGGCTTTCATGATGGTAAACACTTCTGGAAGGTTCCCTGGACAGAAAGCCCAGCTGTTTGTTCCCCCGCTGAAGGAGAATGACACGCACTGTCTCACATTCCAGTATTATGGAGCCAGTGGCGAGGGCTCAAGCCCTGGCCATCTCAACATCTATGTCAAAGAGAACAACAGCCCCATGGGCCACCCTGTGTGGAACTCTTCTGGACCTGCCTTCCATACATGGAGGCAAGTGGAGCTGGCAGTCAGCACATTCTGGCCCAACTTTTACCAGGTAAGAAGTTTCCTATGTGCAGTTTTAACTAAATGTTTTGGTCACACTTCATTTTGAGAGTGTCCTACAGGTGATCTACAGATACTTTCATTGCTAACAAACATCCAGGTGGAATTTATTGTCAGCAGCACTAGAATTAGAGTATATTTCAAGGTTGCATTCAAAAAATATATTTCTAGCTTAGCATTTGCAAAATGTCATGAAATAGCTGCAAAACTTCTGTTTTCAAAAATTGTAGTACAGAAACATAACTGAAAAAAGAACAAATTCTAGGAATCAGATTCAGGTTATTTACCTTCCTGAGGTAAGGAAAGGTTTTCTTTTGGCATCATACACAGCAGAGCATCTTACTGATTAATTCCCTTCACAGTTGACACAGCACTAAAGCACAACACAAAGCCACCCAGGTAGGTTGATTTGACACCTGCCACGCTGGAGTACCGTTGCCTGTTGATCCTTGCAGGGAATCCATCATAATTGAGAGAGAAAGTCCCAATTACTTCCTGATAAAATGGACCCCCAGTGGTCCTGCAGATGATTCTAGGCCTCTCCTCCAGACGCGGCTGAATGGAGGTGGAATAAGAGGCAGCCTTTGTGCCACAGTCATCCAGCCAAGGCCCAGTGTGCATCTGTAATGGCCGAAAAGTCATTGTGTAAAGAACTGGCACCTTAGGAGTGCTTTTTGTGACAGAAAAGATCTTTCATGGACACAACTGGAGATGAACATGTGAGCAGAAATGGAAAAAAAGAGAGCAAAAGCAGAACAAAGAAGGAAAGGGAAGTGCCACTGTTTCTTATGTCGGTTGAGTCTCATACTCAAGGCAAGACCTGTCGTCCGATGGTGAGATTTAAGCTCTGTCCGTTCAGACTGGTAGCGTCCACGGTGATGCATCTTTTGCCTGCTCATAATTCTGAGCCACTGTAAGGAATAAGCAAATGCTGAAAATAAATTACAAAATGAAATATGCAGATTAACTTATGTCTTTAGTCTGCAGCATCATTTACTTGCTTGAACATTTTAATATGCCTTTTTATTTCACTGGATGCGCTGTGTGTAAATAGGGTTCCAGGATGATGGTATTTTTTTAATGTAATATTTTGCAGTATAGGTCGTGCTTTAAGCTATTTAACCATTTACTGCAACAGGGTACCATGTCAGTCAATTAATCATTTGACAGGTCAAACTACAGATGGCCAGTTGTTTTTTAAAGTAGTTGCCAAATGCTTCTTATTAGCTTTACCAATACGACTTACAGTATTCCAGTGAGTAGTGTCAGTAATGTAACAATGTGAGCTTCAGTGCTTTTCATAAAAGTTACAATGGCTAATTCTTAGTTAATCGCTTGTACTGTCTTTTTGGAGTATTTGTAGTTTGTCGGATTACCGACAGGGAGGGAAAGCTAGTGTTGAATCATTTACCATTCTACTGCCTCAGAATCCACCCCAGGAGTGTTCAAAGGTAATGTTGGGCTTTCATGGGAAGGCTTGCATGTTGTATCTCTGCTACCTCATTTTAAGAAAAAGCTTACCAACTTTATTTTGAGTTCTATGTCTTAACTGTTCTTTGCTTTTTGCTAAACGACCTGAGAGAAAGTAAACAAAAAAACGACTATGTCAGATTAATCAGTCCTGCTGAATTATTGTTTCAGGCCTAAATCAATTCATATTATGGAATATCCTTAAACTGTCCTAAATTCATTTTTTTTTTGCAAAGGAATCATTTTCCTTCAGATGGAAAAAAAAAGTGAAATATTGCCAGATATTTGAATAATCTCTTTACAAATCACATTGTGTCTAGGCAGAATGCTGACCTTTTCACTCCAAACCCTACACTGGGTCAATGGGTCATTAACGGTCAAAACCGGTTCACCAGTTTCACAGGATGGAAATAGCTGCTCTTCGCTGACGCTGATTCAGCATGGAGACTGGCCATAACACTTGGTGCCGACCCCCATGATGGAAATCCAATACAATCGCGTTACCTTAGAGAGGGAAAACTAAAAGTGGGCTGAGCTTGTCTGTGCAGTGCCAAATAAAAAATCTATGGATTCTTGTCTACTGAGAGATGAGCAGAAGCAGAGATGAGAGATGAGATCAAAATGTGTGCAGTGTGCCTTTACATAGACTCTTTCTAAGTAGTATTTACCTCAGTAAGATATTTTGCAAATATTCTGTATCTTGTTGGTTGCCATAGCAGCAAAAAAAAATTTTATTAGTTACCTAATCCTGTTTTGGATGTCTGCTCAGTCTTTGGTCTTCCAGCAGAAAATACAGAAGGGTGGTATCGTTGCAGTGTCCTCTGTTTCAACAACGCTGTGGACTAATAGAATTTATGGAGATGAAGGTTGAGAGTATAGAGGTAACCCTCCTCACTTTAACAGACAAGCCCTCTGCAGTTAGACGTGCTCATCATGTGTTTACAGTGCCCCAGTGGAAAGAGAAAACGCTGTATCCTGGGGTCCACAGAGAAATAACCACCATCTGCTTACTGCTTGCAGTGAGTGGCAGGAGACAGCTCTCCATCTCCTCATCTCCTACCCTATGCCACAGCGCAGCATAATTGATAAAGAATGCAGTTACGACTTGTTAATATTGCAGTGATTAACAATAGAATCCGTAATCTCCGTCACTGTAGCTAATTAGCAGCAGAGAGGTAATTATGGGTTTCTGTAATTGCACAGTATCTTAAGTGTTTTTTTCAAAATGAAACCACCTGGTACTCAGAAATTACTTTGTCTCTTATTTTGTAATTATGGGGTTTGTGTTTTTATCTTTTCTCCTCTCCCTTTGCTCTCCTCTTCTGTTGCACAATGGGAGAACATAGCCGGCTCTAATTGCTCGTCCGGTTCGGTCGCCTTTCAAAACTTTTAATTGATAATAGCATGCAGTTTTGCATATGTTAATTCTCGCGGCCTGGTGCCCTCTAAACTTCACTGACATTTTGTGGTGTTCAACTCCCAAGTATTATTGTGCTTCTATTAATATCATCTGGATCACAATTGTAGGTGAGAGAAAAAAGACCACTTAAATGGTGCATGAGCAGCACCTAATGATGGGGTGGCTAAGAGAAGAGAAATACCTTGTATTTACACTCATTGTCCATTCTGTACGGTGAACTTACCGTACAGGTGTGCATTGTACATTTTCAATTACAGACTGGAGTCCGTTTGTTTCTCTGCTTATTTTCCTTCTATCTTGTTTGGCCAAGACCGACCTGAGCAAATTTTTTTTATAATTAGTTAAGTATGTAATTCAAGATCAAATCACCCGTATGGTAAGTGGACCTGACAAAATGGGCAACAAGTGTAGATACAAAGTGGGTGTATTAAGGGGGGCATTTAATGGGGCAATACCCCACCACCCAATCATCATGCTCCACTAAACCTGGCCCTGAACTGAACTTTGTGCGCTATGTGTTATAAAGGCAGAGAGCACGGTTTGCATCCATCACTTTATACTGGCTGCATTTTATGGCGACACTGTATCTTGTGGAAGGACAAATCAGCAGACAGATTTTCTAACCTGGTAGATTTTTGATGATTTGCTGTAAATGAGAAGGTGTGACTCTTTTGAACAAGCTTATTGTCAACTGTGTACCCACATTTTCCTTACACTATATATATATATATATATATATATATATATTTGTGTGTGTATACACTGCCCATGTCCTATGTATTTTGACTTTTCACATTATGTATAAAATATGGCAATTACTCAGAAAAAGAACACTCCATATAAGCTGCTCTCTAACGCGAGTCTTTCTAAGGAGCTCTAACAGCTACGATAATTGAGCAACCATGAATTCAGCTAATGAAAACTGTCCAACAGTGACGAGCTTGTGGCTCTGTGGCTGTATTTAGAGGCCTTGGGGGCCCAGAGCATTTTTACTGTACAGTGTGGTGACAGACATCAACACTACAGATTTAATCTCCCTCAGGCTCTCTGTGACATTTAACATGGCCAAGACTGGCTTTTCATTTCCTTTAAATTAGCCCCTCATAAAGCTCTAATTAGTGGCCAGGCCGCTCACAATTGTTCCTCAAAAGGAAGTGGAATGAAAATCAATTTAAACCCATTTGAATGGCCTAATAAAGGCATCTCGTTTGAACGGGCTCACAGTGTTATCTCACGCTAATGACTCATTTAGACTCGTTTTTTTCAGCATGCACTGGAGTGACACACTCGAGACCTACGAGGCAACATAAACGAAAATTGATGAAAATTAGATGAAAATTGTCACCTGCTGCTAGATTCTTTGTGTTGTGGACTCCCGCCTGCTTTGGTGGTAAGGGACGTTTAAAGAATGGAAAAAAAAGCTCGCCAGCTTGTCTAATACTCTCCTACCTCAGAAACACTTTCTTCATACATTATGTCAAGGACGAACTCGGAAAGGTTCTCAAACTATTTACCCTTTTAGTCAGGAGAGGGGAGGAAGAAGTGGAATAATGTTACATTATACAACAGATTAAGCGCATTTTTGAGCAGATTGCGCCTCGTTCTTTATCTTAAGCATTTACGGAATGTGGGTAATATCATCAGTATCCCTGAGATATGACGTGATACGGTCTCCTGCACAAGACTGGGAGACAGGGCCTGCGTAAAAGGCTCACGTAGTGTTTATAGTCTGAGCTTTTCACACTACGCGACGATCTCCAGGCCCACATTGTTGTGTTATCTTATTTTTCTGTTCCACATTCAGCAACCATAACAGTTTATCTGCCCTCTCTCGGTCGCATTTCTTCTCCTGGCTGTATTTTGCCACCAAAGCATGATCATATCAGGATGTGTGACCTTAAACACCAGTAAACCTACTCTTGACCTCCAAAGCTGTCCTCTCTGCCTTCAAGAGTTGCTTTCAAGAGTTAGCTGGAGACAGAACGAAGGGAAGATTATAGAATAAAGGGGTGCTGCTTGTCCTGCCTGATGTAAACCATGTTCCTGGCTGGCGGCCAGCAGTGTGAGCGCACAGGAAAGACTCCCCGTGTGCTTTGACCGGTTGGTTCCTGTGCGATAGAGCTGGGGAATTCACAGCTCCCTTCCTTTCACTCCTGTCTTTCTCTCCATGCCCCTGCCGTGTATTGATGTGGTCCATGTGTGAGAAGTCATGTCTGTGGAAAGGCGAGTTGACATACCACTAGCAAGCGCTAGCGCTAGAGACCCCAACAACAATGCAGTTCGTCATGGAAAGCCCTCCCTTAAAGTTGGTGGGGTGGGAAATGTCTTTCCTCGCAACAGCAGAACGTGTCATTGCCCAGGAAACACAATAACAAAGCATTTATTTCCAAAAAAAATACCCTTAATTTGCAGTGTTTGTTTCAACAGTTTGCTGTCAAGATTTAAGTGACTCTAAAGGGAGGAGCGCTGGAATGAAAGTGAATTGCTGTCTCATGACATGGATTTTACCATGCTGTGGATACCATGACACAGTGCTCTGATCTGCTGAGCTGATTTTCTGTTATTGCATAATGTCACAATGAATGCTTTAGATCTTTAAGGAAACTGGAATGTTTAGGCAAAGAGAACCTTATCTAACACAAAGCACATGTGTATGTAAATAAGTACCTCAAAGTTATCCATCGTGTGATATACTTGTGTGAAAAATGGCCCCTGTTGATACACAAGCAACAGATTTACTTGATAATGACCAGCAGAGCCAGGCTAGAATCTAAACCTCAGTCATTCTGAAGTTTGACTGGTCACACTAGGCCATGATTAAAAATAAATCTAGAAGTGTGTATTGTATTCATCAGGGAAGGGTTACAAAACCATCTCTAGGGTTCTAGAACAGTTCTGGTGCCCGTCCCAGGGATCGTAGGGTGAAAGACGGAGAAAACCCCTGGACAGGTCGCCAGTTCATCACAGATAGTGAGATATATTATTGTCTTAGGAGCCTTAGGAATCTTCACCGGAATGGTCTGCCAAAAATGCACAGAGGCAGATCATCCAGGACTTGTAGGTTTCTCTGGCCGAGCTAAAGTCAATGTTCATGACTACTCTATAAAATGGAGACTGGCCAGATGTGTACTTTTTTATGAATGGGGAGAAAGCCATGACATTTGTTATAAATTGTAAAAAAAAAAAAAAAAAAGAAACAAAACAAAAACAAAACCGGATTATTTCTAATTTACAGATCCTTTAGATCTGGGGAAGAGCAAGTACTGCTTTTCACAGTAGTAATATGATACCATCTCTGCCTTTCGCCCTGTGACTGCTGGGACAGGCTCCAGCACCCCCAGAGACCCTGGTTAAGGACATATCATACCAACATTAAACATGGTGGATGGTAGTGGCATGATACGGAGCCATTGAATCTGGACACCGAGTTGTTATTTAAGGAACTATAAATTCTGTTCTGTATCCTAGAATTAGAAATGATGGTAACTGTCAGTTATTACTTTGAAGGGAGCTAAGTACTTTATCACAGGGTGAATTTGGGATGCCTTTACTCTTAAAACAAATGAAATAATTGCAGTGCGTTTTGTATTTCCCAGCTTATTTTTGTCTAAATATTACAATGTGTATAAATTTAAAGCATTCACTGTGACATTTATACAAGAACAGAGAGCATCAGGAAAGGGCTCATCATTTTCATGGCACAATATTTTAAAAAAACACAACAAATTACAAACTGGTTGGCATAGTTTTCAAGCTTAAATGACAAATAATACTGTGTAAGCTATTTCAGCGCAATGAAGCTAAAAGTATAAACACAGCAGAATTTTCACCAGGATTTGAGAGGAAGGTCGGTTGAGAATGAGGTCCACACCGGTTCTAATTTTTCTTGAATGTAAGGAACGTACTCTGTACCTCACACACTCAGCTGTACTCTTGGGAATATAGAAACACAGGCATCAGCAGGGCCTCTTAAAGTGAGCCAGCTGTTCCCATTATGCTCCTTTCTATGACAGTTTCTGGCAAATGGAGAGGAGTTTCTCATTGGGGTTCAAGACCTGAACCTCTCAGTCTTTCCCTTGACGCTGTTTGAAACAGCATTATATCAGGAGTATGAAAAGTGTTTGAGTTTTATGTTAGTGAGTCTGAACTCTCTCTCTCTTTCTCTAGCTCATCTTTGAAGCGGTGAGTTCAGGACAGCCAGGGTTGTTGGCCATCAAGGACATTTCACTCCAGGGACATCAGTGCAGGAAGTGGTCTCCCCCCCCCCCCCCACTCTCTCTCTCACTCTCTCCTTATTTCTTATGCATGCTCTGCATGAAGCGCATATTATAATATCATGTTCAAAAGCAGAATATACAGCAGGGAGACTAATTTAAAAAATAAATAAACATTAACCTGATATGTAAAAACACATTAGACAAACTACAAAGTAACTAGGAGCAGACTAGACTCCTGGTAATGAGAATAACCTCAAATATAGGATGATCATATGCTTTCAGTGGTCGAAGACACAGTAGCATTAACGCATGAGCATGTTACAGCATCACTTTGGCCTGCTGTAGGTTTGCATATATCAAAGTCATGAAACTGAGAAAGGACAGATGTGTTCATTTTATAATTTACCTTTGATTTGGCCCGTCGTTCAATATCAAGATCATCTGTTATGATCTGTGAACAAATGTCACAACATATTTGTTTTGGTTTTAATGTATCACTTGCCATATTGTCACTCCGAAGTGGTAACCTTACAGCAGTGGTTCCCAAACTGGGGGGCGCAGAGGTATTGCAGAGGGGCGCACCAATGGATTAAACTTGGATTAAAGTTTGAATCTGAACCTGTGTAGTCTGAATGGGGGAGGCTCAATAATGTTCCTATCTAGAAAAGGGGGGCCCTGCAGAGAAAGGTTGGGAACCACTGCCTTACAGGGACGAGCAAAAAACATTTTAATGTAAGTTCTTAAATTTGGGCCATTTCTGTTGCTCCATTAGCATTTTAAATTATGATCAATAAATAAAATAAATGAAACAGTGACAATACACCACAGTTTGTGCGTTATTAGATCTCATAATAACACATGCCTATTGTATGTGAAATCACCTTAAAAATGTCTTGTGTTTACTCTAAGCTTTGGCCTGAAAACAAAGATAGGGATGTTGAGGTGTTTCTCCTCAGCCCTCCTACTCCCCGTCTCACTTTTCACCTTCTCTCTTTCACCTGCTAATCCACTTCTCTCTCCGAGCTTTTGACTCCCTCACCCGTCCGTCTTTCTCCTTCTCTCTCTCACGCTGTTTTGACCCCGCTTTTATTCCATCCGCCTTTCCATAATTCCTGAAGCTTTCTCCTTTGCTCCTTTCATACCTCTACCTACTCTCCTTCTCGCTCTGTTCCTCACTCTCCTTGGCTTCGTTTTTTTGTCTCCTCCCACACACACACACAAACACACACACACACATCTGTGTTTTACCACAGTTTAAATAAGGTATGAAAGTATTTGTACAAAAGAAACTGGGTTAAAGAATAAACCGAATTAGAGATGTAGCTGCTTTCGTTCCTGCCATGTTTTACTTTCAGTCATTTTCTTATAAAAGGTGTAAACAATGTACATTGTTCTTCACCTCAGAGACATTATTTTAGAAGTCCTTATTCTCAGTGCTAATGAAGTGTGAACTGGCTAATATGCATTAAGAGGCTAACATGTTACAACTCGGTTGTTAACATGAGTTACAGTATATGGATATGAATACTGCTGTACAGTCACACATTCCTAATATATGGCCACTTGAAATAAGCTGTAACCAGATGCTCAAACACTTTCTACATCGCATGTCATATAAGATGCCTTCTAATGCAGGGAGAAGTTTTACTGTAGGGTTAGATATAGAAAGCTGTTTTAAAGAAAGTGTAAGGGGGTTGATTTGTCTGAAGGCTAAACAACAGACGCACTGCGCTGTCATAATTTTGATCTGGTTCATACAGTGTACACCGCTTATGCCTACGCATCTGTCATCAGCAAAATCATCAGAATTGTCAAGGTGAGCTACTATTAAATAACGTGCACGGATTTGCAAGAAAAGACAAGCTGTACCAAAGAAAGAAGCTAAATTCCTCCTCCCCCAGTCAGTGATGGCCCACCTCACCTTTGATCTTATTGCTCAGATACCTTGCACCTTGTAAACCTCCATGAGAGGAGGATGTGCAAGAAGTAAGGCGTTCACAATTACTCAGTTAAAACTGATTACTCAATTAAGATATTTATCAGGTTAAATTTACATTCTCAATGACTTGACTGAAATATTAGTTCACAGTCCTCAGATCATCATAAAGCCATGTTTAGCAGAAAAATCTCCCCTATTATAAAGCATGAAATTAAATTTGTTGACACCCTGAAAATGTGGAATTTCAGTTCTCTGCTCTTATCTGTACAGACAGGTCTGTGCGTTTTTACATAGTGTTTTCTAATCTTTGTCAGTAGATTTTTTAATGGAATATTTGAAAGGTTTGATACAGTATTGTTACTGCTCAGTTGAGCCCATTTTTATTGTTTAGTGTTGGTTGGTTAATCGATTAATTGCTGAAATAATAACTAGATTACTTCATTACTAATGTAATCAATAGTGACACCCCAAGCTTGAATCCATAAGGAACCTTTAGATTTTAGTTTTTAGTTTTTGAAGAGCTGCTAAAGAAAAAGAAGAAGGTGGTGCAGTAAAGAAAAAGAAGAAGGTGGTGTCGTAAAGAAAAAGAAGAAGGTGGTGTAGTAAAGAAAAAGAAGAAGGTGGTGTAGTAAAGAAAAAGAAGAAGGTGGTGTAGTGAAGAAAAAGAAGAAGGTGGTGTCGTAAAGAAAAAGAAGAAGGTGGTGTAGTAAAGAAAAAGAAGAAGGTGGTGTCGTAAAGAAAAAGAAGAAGGTGATGTCGTAAAGAAAAAGAAGAAGGTGGTGTAGTAAAGAAAAAGAAGGTGGTGTAGTAAAGAAAAAGAAGAAGGTGGTAAAGTGAAGAAAAAGAAGAAGGTGGTATAGTGAAGAAAAAGAAGAAGGTGGTGTAGTAAAGAAAAAGAAGAAGGTGGTGTAGTGAAGAAAAAGAAGAAATCAGTATTTCATTGGTTTAAATTTAGAACCTTGTGTAAAACCCTTGAGTAACTTATTTGTAGGTCTTAATGTTAAGACGACACTTTATTTAATAAAACATTTCTCAGGTGCCACTCGACCAAGCACTTAATTTTAAGTTCATTTCAGTGATAGGAAATTCCAGTCTGTAGCAGTTTAGCAGACCACACAGCGTAAGCTGGAGGCGAGAGTACCTAGCATCCATAAGGTGAAATTCTGTGGCCCACATCAAACCAGGTGTGAGTGAGGAGAATCATCAGTGCAGGGGTTTGTTCTGAAGCCTGCTTTAATTGCCTACCACAGAGTCATGCTGCATGGCATGTACAAGACTCAGATGTGGGAATCAAGGTCACGACAGCTCGTTTCATCTGGAGACAGGGGAGCTAATTAAAAAAAATCCTCCCCGTAATTTGATAAGCATGGACTTTCATCCTCATCAACTATCCCACCTTCCATTATATATTCACATTGACCCAGATTCCTGCCTCACTTTGTTGTCAGTTCTGCTGCCAAATGTATAATAACAAAGGTACGGCCTGCTTTTATCAGGGCTATGAGAGACTTTGTTTATTCAGAGCTAATGGTGAGACCTTAGGAACTGTTTGGAAATCTGCACACCCGAGTCTGACCAGTGTGTTTCTTGGCTGATAAAATCGGCCGATATTAAAGTTCCAAAAATCTTGAAAATTTGGCATCAACGTTTCCTCTGTCATTTCTGATGATCTTCCCAGTTCCCGGAGACTGTTCCCAGTTGTTCACATTTGTTTTAGCAATACATTTGAACTGATGAACTTAAATACTATCATGGTTTAAAGAACAGAATTATGGAAAATGCATCCAGTATCACAATTAACACAAAAGCTTGATGTCGGCTGCTAAAAATGAGAGCCAATCAACAGAAACCAGCAAAACTAGTATGAATTCTGAGAAGATTATCCCCCTCCACCTGAACTATAGTTACATTATTTGACCATTTCTTCTTCTTCTTCTTCTCCTTCTTCTTCTACTTTTGGCTGCTCCCGATTAGGAACAGCGGATCAACCGTCTCCATCTCCCTCTATCCTCTGCATCTTCCTCTCTCACCAACACCAACTGCCTCCATGTCCTCCCTCACCACACCCATACACCTCCTACTAGACCTTCCTCTCTTCCTCTTCCCCGCAGCTCCATCCTCAGCATCTTTCTCCCAACACACTCAGAGTCTCTAATCAGCACAGGTCCAAACCAACGCAACATTATTTAACCATTTGTTAAGTTAATTATTATGAATTTTATACTGTTTACTTAAGTGACTCTTGAGAACTGTCAGTCATATCTGTTCAACACTGTTTAACTAAAACCAATTTATATAGAGAATACCATCAGTTCATATCATCAGTTATCTGACGGTTTTGTTCCTTTAATTTGCTCCCCGTGACAAAAAACGTTCATGTCAGGTAGACTACTGCGCCTCTTACTCTCCCGATTCTGTCCTGCACTGCTGTGTCTAAAACTTTAATCAATACCCATGAACCTGAGCCCGGGCTGACGGGTTGGGCTTGCTGGCTGGAATGTCTCCCAGGGCTTTCCTTCCTCATCCCATAACCTGTCACCATAATATCTTAGCTGAAAACTGTGATGCAGCTGACCTGGAAGACAAAAAAAAGAGTCCATTTTGTGATTAGATCCCCACAGATTTCTCAGAATGAATGGAGAAAGACAGGGAGCATGCAGATTTTCTAACTGTGTTTGATTCTATCAGAAGTTGAGGCAAATAATAAAGACATCCCTGCTAACTACTGGCGACTGTTACAATTACTAGATGAGTAAAATGCATAATCATTCATAGATCTACACTGTAAAGCTTATTTGCAAATTTACAGTGGAAGCACTGCATTGCACAGCAAACGTCTCTGAAGAATGGAGCATTCTGGGATATACAGATCAAGCTTCTTGTGCAAGATGGATTTTACAGTAATTTGATGTTATTTGTAAATCATATTGGGAAAGTGAGTGCTACATTGTTCAGTCTTAAGGAGCCCTTGCACAGTATTGTAATGACGAGAGCAGAGCTGGATTTTTTTCTGTTCTGTTTTTCTACAGTTCCATTAACCTTTTTTGTTTTTTTGTTTTAACATGTCATTCCAACCCCAAAAGTGACATATTATGTATCTGTATGCTAACCTTGATGGTGTTTTGTGTTTCAGTAAATTGATCCTATAACGTAATTAATATATGTTTGTTTACTGTCAACCATGTAGTCTTAATAACTGGTATCAGTGCTGTAACTTCTCTAAAGTGATGTTTAGTAGTTTACAGTATGATTGATAAACAGTAGACTACAACGCTTTTGTAAAAACAGAATGATTGGTGGTTTATCGATGTAACCACATTCATGAACATTCAGCGTTTGGACCTGCAAGCTGTAAAAATGCAGTACAAAAACTGAACATATAATCAGCTGTTTTTAGAGACACATTAAAACACCGTTATTGTATAATACAGTATGACTACTGCAACGAAGTTAGGAATCTTGATTCAGTATTTAGCAAAACTTGTGCTATAATAACATTTATAATTTAATAACAGACTATTTTCAGATGTAAAAATAGTTAGGTGCTTTGCATAGTTCTGTATTGTTTCATTTTCTTTTTTCCACTACTGTGTAAATAGTACCTGTAGTCTTATTTTTGTAAATCATACACAGTAATTCTGAAGAATCATATTAAAATAATCCAATCAAATTTAAAATTACATGGTACATTAAATTGTTTCCTAAGGAATCATAATCAGATCATTGTAGGGTCAGAGATGTAAACCTATATAAATCAGCATTTTTCTTTAAGTCATCGTGAAATATGTTAAAAGACAAAATGTGTGAAAATTTTATTCCAAAGGGCACCCTAAACTATGTGCATATGTGTGTTTTCTGCTGCAGTGAGCACGCCACACTTCATGCACATTAAAGGCGTGGAGGTGAATGCCAGGCAAACAGCGACTTTCCACTGCACCATTAACGGCCAGCCCAAGGACCACCTGAACTACAAACTCTGGTTACAGGTAATACATTAATTCTGTTTAATGTCTTGTAAGACATTAAAAATGACTCTAAACTTTAAGCTCCATAATTTGGTTGCATTTATTTACTGGGGAGACCTTCACTGCTTGTTATTAATTAGAGTCTAATAGGGCTTTGGTAACGGCAAAGATGAAACACAATCATTTAGGAAGATGGCTTTTGTGACAGTAATGAAGAAATATTCCTGAGGAACAAATGTCCCATCTGTCCACAGCATGTGGATGTACACATGCAAGGGCACACGGTTTTGTGTGTGTGTCTGTGTGTGTGTGTGTGTGTGTGTGTGTGTGTGCGTGCGTGCGTGCGTGCGTGCGTGTGTGTGAGTGTGTGACAGCTGTAGGGAATCAGTGGCGAGCGAGTGTGTGCCCAGAGAAGAATAAACAGCTCTCTCTCTCGCTGACAGAATCCACCATTTCACTTCATAAACAGAGCAAGAGATGACACAACAGAGCAAGAGCGCACTCAGGCAGAGCAAACACACACACACACACACACACACACACACACGTATACACAGCCACATATTTTGTGTCAGACTCTTGACTTGGCTGAGCTGTCTCATATTGAAAGTCAGTTTAGATTAGAGTTTGAAAACAATGGACGGATGTAGCTCAGATGTCATGCTTTGGCCTCTTTATTGTCTGCCTTGGACTACAGTTGTCTCTGAAGGATTTATACACTGTACTGTGCCTTGACCGTGACCCTATCTTGACCGGCTGTGTGTGTGCTGTTTTCCCAGGAGAACAGAAGTTGCCTTGCTGAATTGTTGAGAAAAAACGGTCCCAAAGAATGTTCAAACCTTATATTTAGACGTCAGAGCAGGTCCTTAAAGAATCCCTCAGGGGAGATCAGCCCCTAGATCTAAGCCATTCATGTTTTGCATTTTGGCTAATTTTGCAGTAACTTTGTACTCTGCCCCAGATGAAAGCCCAGAGGAACGGTTTTATCAGGCTGGAATGTGTTTGTTCAATACCTTATTATGGGCTAATTTGAAATTCCTTTTATTCTTCTCAGGGTATCGGAGGCCGGGAGGCCCCGATGAAAGACACTAAGCCCGTGAACCTAAGACGCTACATGGCCACGTTTGACGTCGAGAACACCACCAAGGGGGATTCAGGCCGTTACAGATGCATCGTCCAATCAGACAAAGGAGTGGGCGTGTCCAGCTACGCCGAGCTCGTAGTAAAGCGTAAGTGTTCATTGTGTTCTTACAAACCTTGGCAGAAGGATTGCCCTGGAACAAGCGGCTGAAAAACTCTCCAGAACTCTGTGGAGGGAAATCAAGTTCCATGTGTTTAAGGAAAGGAATGACAGTGCCAGTAAACTCATTTAACTTCCACCAGCTGGTCAGCTCTGCAGAGCTATTAGTCAGACTTTCTTTTGCCTCTCATTTTCATTTTATTCAATTAAGGCAA
Source organism: Brycinus macrolepidotus (assembly GCA_037974445.1). Classification (NCBI taxonomy): domain Eukaryota; kingdom Metazoa; phylum Chordata; class Actinopteri; order Characiformes; family Alestidae; genus Brycinus; species Brycinus macrolepidotus. The sequence goes on along the minus strand of JBBPCZ010000007.1, from coordinate 21,760,445 downwards.
TGAGCCTATGCAGTGATTTCCAGAAAAGTTACATGATTTTAGTTTACATTGTATTTTTTCATTCCCTGTTTTCACCAAATAAATATATGCATGTTTATAGTTTTGTACTGTAACACTTGCATAGTTCTGTTTAGTGGTGGCATGACACCACTTTTTCATGTTTGATACCGATACTGATACTGCAACTCTAGAGTTTGTGCCGATAACGATACTAATCTGATACTGTCTTTTTCCCTCTCTTAAACAACTGCACTGTTAATAATACATTTGACTGGATGCACATTGAATCCAAAATGGCTTCCGACTGCCTCTATAGTGGGCTATGTCAGTTAAAGAATTCAATTTTCTACACCCATATAGAGCACAATTTTATGGAATTATAGAATTGGTCCATTATTCAATTCTGCATACATGACTGAATCACAAAAGGCTCTTAGACATATTATACTATTTGGGTGAAGGAGCCTGTATTTTAATTCCTACATAGTGCACAATGTATGGAGTTGGGAGCCATTTGAGACACAGCCTTGGAGCTCATCTGTGTTTCTCTTGTCCTGACACATCTCTCTTTACAGGATGTTGCTCAAAGTTTAGTCTAGCATTAACATGATTGTTAAGGCGTTTTCCAATATCCGATCCAGTGATTTTGGCCCGTATTGAACCAGTACCAATACTATCACCCCTAGTTCTGAATTATTTGTGTGAGAGAGAATGGATGTCCTAATGTGTAATGGCAACATTTTACAATCTAATACAATACTAGGCAATGGTGTCTCGATATGCTACATTTTTCGAAAATAAGGACTGGCTGAACACTATGTGGCTCGTTTTCATGCTTATGTTAGGTCAAGTTTCAAATTGATTTTCAATATTTTATGTGTTAAAAATATTAAGGCTCTAGTTATGAACTTGCTAGATTAGACTGGTTTGGCACAGATAAATAAAAAAAAACTGTTTAAAAACATTCAAATGTAACATTTTATTATAAATCACTAGAATTTATAACTGCTTTATAAAATGCTCAGTCATTTGAGTGGAGTGTGTCCATAACATAAGACCTGCCTACTCTTGAACATGATAAATGTTCCCTGGAACATGATAAATGACAGAAACTCAGATGCGACAGATGGGTCTATCAGCAATTTAGTTAATAATTTCGGTACAATTCAATTCAATTGAATAAATTGAGCATTCACAATAGCCAGCCTTCAAATGAAGCTACAGAAGTTCTAGCTTATAAAACTGGACTAATTTGTGCCTCCCTGCGACTCTAGTTATAATAAGCGACTCAGAAAATGGATGGATGAATGGATGGATGGATGGATAGTTCATGCCTGGTGAGTATAACCTAATGAGTGCAACTAATGAGAGGACACCACCCTCCAGCCTACAGAAAGAGGAGCCAATTTAATTGGAGAGTAAGGAAAAGCTTGGAGCTGCAGCAAAAAAAGCTGTTTATCAAGCCTGCTATCCAAAACCACCTCTGTTTAGCTGCTTGTTCTGGCACAGCAACTGTGCACATAAAAGGGTGCCAAATTCAAATGCTTTTCTTTTGGAATAGGAATCTCATTTGGTAATAAATTATGAAAGGGCAGTTGGAATATCCTTCTTGCCCCAATTAAATACTGCACTGTATTTTCTTAAAGAGCTGAGTGCATGTGTGGTCTAAGCACAGGAGCATTTTTCCAGAGGAGTTTTCCACTGTGCTTGCCAGAGGTTGGCCTGCATCATTTCCATAGCTCAGGTTTAACAGTGTAATTTGAATGGGCTTAACTGTACAGGGCCCTGGTGATTGATGGCTTCGGTCCGGCCTCTCCGGATAGAAGGCTGTCAGTCAGGGAGACAGGGCTGCTGGGAGGCCGTGCCCAACAAGAATGAACACATGTCTCAGAGGAGTGTGTGTGTGTGTGTGTGTGTGTGTGTGTGTGTGTGTGTGTGTGCTCATGGCCACTGGTGTGTTTGATATATATGAGACCTGTCGATGTAAATGAGCTGAAGCGCGCTGGAGTGTTCAGCACTAAATCCTGCTCTGATTTTTCACGCGCAGCCGAGCCTGCTTCCCCTCCACCGCTTCATATTAATCATAGCTGTTTAGGAGACATTACAGAAGGTGGCACTTCTATGAGCCTGTAATTGGAATGCATTACAACAGCAAAGGCTTCTTCCTGTCATTTGCCCAAATTCGATGCAGTGTCTATTGCTGTGATTGTGCTCTAGATTTAACATCACTCCATTTCTCAGCCTGATCTCTGATGCACTCACTGAACAAAACACTACATGTTAAGGCTGATATGCTTTCATTCAAAATTGGAGACTGAAGAATATAGAAGGAAGATATTTCAAGATATTTTATTCAATATTATATATATATATATATATATATATATATATATACATACATATATATAAATAGATAGATATATAGATATAGATAGATATATATAGATATTGAAACCTTGATGCCAGACCTATAGTTCTTTTAAAATGGGCTGTTTTTCTATAAGCACTTCACTTAACCCTATCAAATCGAACATCCACTCTGAGAATTAGGTGATGGCCCCTTATAACTCATTTAAATTAAAAAAAAAAGAGAATTTCTGGTGCATGTCCACACATCAGCATGCAGAATCTGAGCTTTCTATGTGCTACTGTGTTTTCTGTCACTATGAAAAGATGCATGGAGCTCGCTGTATTGTTGGATGTTCTATGATTTTTTTCCGACTGAGTGAACAAGCTCATTCAGAGCTCAGTTCTGGTCAGTAAGCGCTTATTATTGATTCCTTTTATGAGAGTACCTATCAAACATGACTGATGTGGGACTCAGATTCCCATTCGTGTGTTTTCCTGTGAACCCACAAATTTTCGGCTTTGTTACAATCATTATGTATCATATAAAGGCACAGAGAAATCAAACAAAATTGCACAGAAAATGGCAGAAACAGACAGAAAAGAAAAAAATAACCTCAAATGCTCTTCTATTCTATAGTAAGAAATGTGTAGCTGAGGTGTGTCACAATTACTACATAATCTTTTGATCACAATTATCACAATTACTTTAGCTTATCAACATTATGTTCAACAATTTCTGGCTTTCACAAAATGTTTATGTTGTGTGTTCATCTGCTGGTTTTTAACCAATGCATGTAAATAAAAGAAATGAGAACCCACACTTATTTCAGCACATCAGAGTTCTTACAAAAACAAAAGTTTAAGCCACTGGCTTGTATTTTATTGTTATTTTTTAATATATAAAAATGCAGTGAACAATAAAGACAATTAAATTGTTCATTGCAATTATTTATATAGCAAATAATCAGCATCTAAAATGTTATGATTGTGATGGGTGCAGTAATGACAGTGTGTGTGTGTGTGTGTGTGGTATTTTAAGCTAGATTTGCAACACTATTGGACTGGATTCATTCTTTTTATTCTGATCCAGCATTTTCTGCTGGTATCAGCCGGATGTCCCGTATCAGATTGATGGAATGTCTAGCGATTTTCCTGCTGAGTTGTCTACTTCCACATTTGATCACTTTTCAAATAGGTACCTTATTGACGTTATCATTCAGTAATACATAATATATAATTTTACACCTGAATCTATAACAAAAATTGGTTTTAGGTTATTAAAATCAGTCTTTCCAAATTTTTTGCGGTAATGTATCATCTTGCACGTGGACTGAAGGGCATTTCATGCAACTCCATGTTGCTCTGAAGAAATGTAGCTGGAGACCAGAGTGTCCCCTGGTCCCTCCAGGAGGAGGCCTACAGGTTAACAAGGGTGACCTGCTCTCCTGTGGCAGTGTGACAGGGGTCATAAATCATTCACACTGCGCTGCCGGTCCATGTTTCACACCCCACTCTGCCATTATGAGCCTCTGAGAGCTGCCAGCGCACACAATGGCATGCTAGCATACACCTGGAGCCATCACAGGTGTGCTGGAGCCCTCTGTCTGCTGCTACAAGGGCAGGGGGAGATGTTGTTTTCATTTAGTTTTTATGTTGGGTATGGTGGAAGGTGATAGGAACAGAAAGAGAGAGGGAGGGTAAGAGGAAAGGAGAGAAGGATGAGTGTTTGGAGGCGGGGTAGGAAGTGCTTAACCTTCAGTCAGGGTGACCGTGCTGTTGCCATTGGCCCATGAATCTGCTGCAACCTCCAGCTCTCTGAAATACCCACAGGCCAAATCTCAGAAATAGGATTCTCCTCCTGAGAAGTTGTGAATCCGTGGTGTGTCCCGCTCCCTGCAGGTTCAGATTCCAAACTTTGGGCATCAAATGACACATTTTGTTGATTTTCTAAGAGAAGATAATCACACAGTTCTCTTTAGAGAACACACTTCTGCACACTTAATACACAATTACTGTTTATTTGCTGAATTTAACATTTTGCAAAGAAATGAAATATAAAACATGGACTGTGCAAATGTTTTAGGAAACATTGTATATTTCATGGCTTATTTTCTTCAGTATTTTTAGGAAATAAATGGAAATTGTGCATTAAATGTGCAGAGAAACACAATATGAGTTTGTTCCCTTTTCATTAATTTACCTTGGAAAATCAATAAAACATGTCATTTGATTCAAACTTCTGCATATGGCTGCGTTCTAACTTTGCTTTCAATCGATTCCATATTTGTGCTCATAGAAGAAGAGGAAATGTTTTATTGTGACTTGAATTTGATGAAAAATGAATGTGTGTACGGTGTAGTTTTAGGGAAAGAAAAATTATTTCGTGACATCAAAACAGAAAAATGACACTCAGTAGAGTGTAAGGCTTGTAGGGGTTAATCTTCTCTGTCTATGAAGTCAAGACATCTGTTAGAAGTTCTGTAGCACTGTGTAAAACCGAACCACACCAAACGAAGCAAAACTCCAAATAACAGAGCAGCAAAATAACAGTGTTGTACGCATGTTCCTTAAAAGGAACCAACAAACTGGCAGTGTCAGACTGGGAGAGCTTTTTGGATACATATTAGAGAGATCGTATTGGTGCAGGGTCAGGTTGCATGGTCACATCCTTCTAAATATAGCAGAATGCAGAGTAGAGGATAGTGAATGGGTGTGTCTGCCAGGTGCAATGGCACACAGCTGCACTCACACACACACACACACACACACACACACACACACACACGGTCAGCAGAATCAGCTGAGAGACAGCAGTTGTGCCTCGGGGGTCATGACCTCAGAAATGATGATATAGAAGGCAAAATCACATTGGCTATTGATTACACTCTTACTGTTTATTTATATTTAAGTCCACCACATAGCCTAACAGACAACTTAGAACATGAATCCTTTCGTACTTTTGTCCAGTATGTCATCCAGCGACCTTTTAACAGCACAGAGCAAACTGCGGCCTACAGCGGTTTTGACAGACAGATGAGGGTGTTGGGGACACACCTGTTTAGCCTATGCTGTGCCACTGTCTGATTTTACTAGTTTCTCCCTGTATACTGCACACAACAGACCTGGCACATTAGTATTCCCAGTGATTGATCTACACAGGTCATTTTGTTTTGAATTGAATAACATTTTGCTTTTTGTTGTCATTTTTTGTTCTTGTCTCTTGTTTTCTTTTTCCTTTTTTGGTGTTGAGGGCGTTGCGGACCAATAAAAAAGTTTATTAATGTCAATTTCTTCACTTATGATTTCTACACTTACATTAGCCATCAACTGAAAGCGGCCAAAATGATGTTGGCTCGTATGTTTAACAATATAGAAGAATTAGTTCATGACCTTTTCAGTGGCAAGAGATAAACCTTAATTAAAAAAAAGCTGTTGTAATAGTTTTAATTACAATAACACTGGATTTCAGCAGTTGGGAATTTGTTTGTGCAAGACAAGTTCCCATAAACTTTTTTAAAGATTATTTAAAAACTCAACCCAATTGAAGTGAGCTGCATGATGATTTAGGCATGCAGTTTGCCGGATGCTAATGGGTAGCTGTAGGCTTCTTTCATCTGTTAGCTGTATTAGTCTTGTTACCAAATGTGTCTTGACTAATCAGCTTCATTTGGGCTAAGGGGAAAATTGTGTTAATGTGATTGTTGGTTAAACCATTAAAGCACTTTCATTATGGATGTTTTTTTTTCTATGGAAAGTACACCCTAGACTCTGTACAGAGTGTGCCCTGGCCCATTAGGATTATTTTGTAGACGTTTTGTGAAGCAGTTAATGCATTCTTCTTTACATCAGGGTCATAGTCTAAAGGCTTTAAAAGAAATGGATGCTGACAAAGCTCTTTAAAACCATTCCAGAAATGATCAATATCCTTACAGTTGTGTGAAGGGCCAGGTATTATATGTCGACTTGTGGTTAGATGAAGCACCACAGTCTTTGTTTTCACATCATGGTGTCAGCCATTGGCTGGAGAAAGGCTGGATCAATGGAATCAGTTATGAAGCTATTGAGATGGCCGTCTTGGTGATTCTTCCCAAACCTCAAATGACTACAGTGACAAGGGAACATGACGGAGCCACTGATGCATTGCCTTCACCATACAATCCCTCTGCTCTGAAGCCTGTCTCTCGGCCAGATCGAAATGTCACTTTATCTCGCGTAAAGCCTGCACCAAATGAATGTGGCGTGAAAGCTTGTTACTTTTGGAGACAATACCTCACCCCCCCTCCATCCACCATGGGTGTCTACACCTGTTCTATGTCTGCTGGGCTGAAATTGAGATGTCAGACAGGGCCACAGGGAGTGAGCTTACAAGTGTGAGTGTGAGAGAGGGGACATTCAGATTGCCACTTGCAATATTATACAGCAGTGGAGACAGACACAGAGGCTGGTGTTTTGACAGAGGTTACATAGAGGCCTGTAGACAAAGATGCACAATGAGCCTCCAGACATTTTTTTTTTATCTGTGTACCTTCACTCACACCTTTGCACCCCAGCCAGTCTTCTTGTATGTGCAAGACAAGGTTCCCCCTAGAGGACAAATTAAACCGGCTTTCATTTCGTGATCAGTCAGCTGTGGGTGGAGAATGTCACCTTATCTTGCCTAACATGTAGCTGAGTGTTTAACTGAGTGATATTCTAATGCTTCAGCTAAGAGTGGATGATGTGGAAAACACAACAATACAAAAATGTTTCTGAGATTTGCAAATTAGAGTGGACAAAATGCACCTACATAACTGTTGCACAACACTTAAAAATGGCCATGGAAGACTAGTAGTACGATAATTTTGCAAAAAAAAAAAAAACTATTTGCAAAAAATAAGCAATTTAAGAAGGAACAAGAAGAAAAACAAGAATAAGAATAAATGAAAATGATGTCATAATGGGCTGCATTCCAATCAGCTACTTGTTGCTCTGCGGTTATTATGCACTGGTTGTTGTTCATAAGTTCTTTCTAATTGGTCTAAATCTGTTGTGATCAATGCTGTTGCCCAGTGTTCCACAAGTACTGACGATATCCATGATACACTCAGAAAAGAGTACTGTGATGTAATTTATCACAATAACATATTGTCATATTGTCCAGCTCTTGTCCTAGTATGAACAGCCATGCACTGAAGCCTGAATGATCAGAAAAGACAATTTCTGAGTCTGCATTTATACTTGGCCTACAAGTTTAGACAAGGGGATTTTTCTCTTTTACTAGACCCCTATGAGAGGCCGAATCTATCAGGCAGAAGGATAGAGATAGAGACATTGTTGTTGTTTTTTACCACCGTCCAGTAGTGCATGGCTCCAGTCACACCTGGACAGAACTGTCAGGAAGATGGATGCCCCATTACTTCAGCTGTAATTGGCACTCTCCATGGCTCAAATCAATATCATATCCCATGTTTGCTGCTGCTTTGCCCCATCCTGTGCCTGCTCAGAGGCTGTAAAAGATACATGCAGCTTAGTGGAAACCATTCGATCTCTTTATTAGTTCAAGGCATGTAGCAGAGTGCAGATTTAGGTGAGTAATTCCTAAAGTACTGGACAATTTAAGAAAAGTGCAAGGTGAAGAAGGTCCTGGGAAGTGGACCACAACAAATGAAATGACAGTGTTTTTCAAGAAACATAGCATTGGTCAAAAACATTAAATATGACATCACAAAAATCGTAGTTTTATAGATGTATATGCTCTAATGCTGTGGTCTCTAAACCCCAGTCCTGCAGTAGGGTTATATGGTATTGAAATTATAGTGTTAGAGTAGGGTAAAATGCTGAAAACTGTAGGATGGCGATACTCAAGGACCTGGAATTTGGAAACACTGCTTTAATTGTGTGTGTGTGTGTGTGTGTGTGTGTGTGTGTGTGTGTGTGTGTGTGTGTGTCTCTGTGCATCTGTGTGCGTCTGTGTGTGTTATAATAAAACGCCACTAAAATGGGTCAACAGTTAAATGGAGCAGGACCATAGGGGTGATGAGTAATGGAATTCAGCTCCAAATCTAAACCGATGAAGGTCAGAGAGTTAATTGGTTTAAGTCATTACCTCTGTGTAATCCGTCCCCTATCACTGGCTCACACACCAAATAGGGAATACAAGCTTTGTGTAACCTCACACACAATCGCTTAATTGCAGACACTTAGATTAAACCCTGATAGCAGTTGAAATGGAACACCTGCATACGCTGGCATGGTAGGGTGTGTTTTCTAATACAACAGTGCTATTTAGAGTCGAGAACTGTAGGCCCAAAAAGCTCTAGCTTGATTGCAGTCTACACGAAGTGTGAGAATGAAACTAAGATACAATTGGTGACTGTAGAAAAGACATTTATTATAATTAAGTCAACAGGTATTAACCTGTTAATGCTTACTTCAGGTTGCTAGTGACCTCAGTTCTGCTTCTTTTTCACATATGTGACAAATTGACAAATTATAACATATTTATGTCATTTTGTTGTTATTGTCTGCTAAATATGCGGATAGTTTTACAGTATGGATCAACTTGTGGATCAGTTTGTTAGATATTACTGGCGGGTTGCTTGTCTTCATTATTTGGGCCCAGTTCTACTACTGACAAAAACTGAAGCAAAGCCACCTTGAACACTCAGCCACATGTTTCCAATGTTGCAAAATCATTTGCAGTTTAACGGCCATATTTGAATTCATTTTGTAAACTCCTAGTGAATATTGTACATGGTGCCCACTATTACTATATAAGAGCATCATTTTAAAGTTACTAATAAAAAATATTTTGCTTTTGCTACCCAGAGCCACCAATCCCTATCGCACCTCCTCAGCTGACAGCCGTGGGTGCCACCTACCTGTGGATCCAGCTGAACGCTAACTCGATCAATGGAGATGGCCCCATCATTGAGAAGGAGGTTGAATATCGCACCATGAGTGGGAGCCTGATTGACAGCCAGCCCGTGGACAAACCAAACCACAAGATTGGCCATCTGGACCCAGACACTGAATATGAGATCAGTGTTCTTCTGACCAGGCCCAATGAGGGAGGCACCGGAGCTCCAGGTCCCCCACTGAAAGCCAAGACCAAATGCGCCGGTAAGTCCTTAAGCCTCTGTATGTGGCTCCACGGCCACTGTGATTTCTTACTGGCTTTCATTCATTGATATAACTCCGCTTCTATATCGAGGTGATTACTGGGCTAATGAAAAAGACCTCCCTCCTGTGAAGTTTAAATCAGAAGGAAATTGAAAAATATGTGTCTCACCAGGCTGCTCATCCTTACTCTGTGTGGGTGGTGAGAACATTCTCTCAGACTATAGCAAGTCTTTCTCTGCCCATTTACAGACATGATGAGAAGAATGTGTGGTGACACTTCCTATGATTGGCCTTCTCTATGAATCATAAATGAATTGTCGCTAAGCAGCGCAAAGACACATGTTGCAGGCCACAGCTGAAGCTCATAATCAATCATACAACACATTGGGCTGGTTTCCCAGTGAGGAATTTGCTTAGTCATGGGTTTTTTATTGAATGGCCAATCTTAAATCTTTGATTTTCTCCTTCGTCTAGGCCTAAAAATTATCTGCCCTCTGACAACATCATGATTGTTATTGAATAAATGCTCTATAACCCTGAGGGTGTTTGGTGGAGGCTTGATGAAAGAAAGGGTTTGTTATCGATCTTGTGTTATTAAATGACTCGATGGGTTCGGTTTCTGTGGAAACAGCAATTCAGTTTCGAATCTAATGCATGTGTGGAAGCAGGAAGCACGCGCCAGACTATTTCCTGACTTTTTTAGTCAGCATAATCTAATGAAGTTTCTCAAACCACTTGCTAAGCTTTATTTGGGGTTTTGATTGTAGGTCGCCATGAGGGATCAACCATAGGCCTCCCATCCATCTGACTTGTCTAAAACAACATTAGCAGTGAGCAATGAGGTGGTTAATGCAAAGTTCATTACAGGCAAACAAACACTGGTGTTGTTTACTTGCTCAGTCGTCTCCCTACACAGTAAGTGGAAGTAAGACCCCCATCTACCACACTGTCCGGTGGATGTATCCCACCTGGAGGGGGAGAAATGCGTCTCCCCTAATGGCATGGAAACATTAGCATTATTAAGGGCTCGTCAAAGCGCTGGGCACATTAGCAACACGCCGCAGGAGCCCCTGGGCTACAAACAAACGGTGCGCAATTATCACAGTAATTAAACAGGTGCAATGACTCTTCTTTTAAATGACTGCAGTGATTAGAGCAGTGGCAGCAATGCAGGAGGGGAGCCACGGCACTCTCCCACGCCAAGCTAATCGCTTTTCCATTAGCTTGTGCGCTAACCAACCATTAGCACACCATGTGATTCATCAGCCAATGGGCGAAGAGATGCTGATGGCATCGGCAAGTGCAGTGGCAAAATACCATTTACATAAATCACCATTTCATTATTTACTCACTAGTCTGGTCACATTAGCTTTTAGCCCCTTCAGATAATGCACAGTACTGAGCCAGACAACAACAGCTATGATGAAGGCTGTTTCAGTCACTTATCACATCAAAAATAAGGCACAGGGAACATGTATGATATCTAGCCAGTGGAATGATGATAAGGAGTGTGAAGTCATAGTTTCGGCGCCGGGGAAAACACAGAACCCTTTCAGAAGCATCTAATCTTAAGTGTCTCTGTTAAGAGCTGGCAGAGGGGGATGAGGTGCAACAGGAACAGATTGGACAGATAGTGAAGGGGCACTGAATCTTACATGGTGTCGAAAGGAGTGAGTGGCGCTTTGAAAAAGCCGCAGGAGGCCGAGCGCAGATCAAACATGCTGAAGCGTGCTGCCTCAGAACATGCCAGCACCTGCCCTGGCCTCCTGACTGAACCCCGGCTCCTGTCACATAGGCTAACTAGGCACACACACATAGCAAACATACTGCTCGTACTATATGTCTCGCAAAGACACCTCTGGTCACAGATCCCCTCTGGTGACCAGAGTTCCCTCGGGTCAAAAGCTACTCCTAAAACATCACCACTGAGCAAGTGTGAGCAGTAAAGGTCTTCACACATCGTGGTTCAAAGTGATTAAAAAAAAATCAAAAAAGTAAATTAATTTAAACACATTAATGAAGACTGATAATTTTTTTCATTTGAAGACGTTCTGTTAAAACAGCTAAATTTGTGTCACTTCTATTGTGTACGGTTTTGATGCAAAATAATAAGTAAGTATTTCACATTTCTATGTTTTAGTCCATGTCATGTTTAGGGTGTAATGTAGGGTGTAAGTATATAGTAAGGTTTCAGTCCATTGCAGTTGCAGGGAACATCAAATAATCCGATTTTGAATACTTTGGGAAAAATAAAGTGATTGATTCTCAGATTCCATGAACAAACAATAAAGACATTTATGTATGTACGAGTGCAGCCACAGTGCAAAATGAGCTTTGATGCCTGAACTCAACATTTAGCTTACCAAGACTTCAGATATATGACATTAACTTCAAATAAGCCAGCACAATGAAATAGTGGAGTCATCAGAAAGCTTGAGACAATCAGAAAATGGAAGTTCAGTGACACAGAGGTAGGAGGGTTAATGAAGAGTGTCTTAGGGTGGCTTAATTTCACCCAAGGCTAAGAACACAGAGTTTGTGCAACACAGACCCTGTCCACTTATTGTGGCTGCATTTTGCACTGCATCTTCTTATGTACGTCCATGTGGTGCTGAGAGTTTTAACAATATTAAAATGCAAAACCAGTCGCCACAATTGGCTCCAACTCATAAATCAAGGAGAATATGTGATCAAGTGTAAAACCTCCACCCAGTTTTTGCACAGTCCTCCCACATTTTGGGACGCACAGAACACTTGGCCAGGAAGCATCTGATTTGTGCTGATGTTGATGAGTTTCAGGCACAATATACTTAGTACATCAGGGCCCTGGTCCGCTGTCTGAAAACCCCTAGAAACCACAGTAATTACTGACAATAACAAAATCATGTTGTAATTTTACATGAATTATTTCTCGAGGCAGTGGGGATTCTAAACTCAGTCGTCGCCTCACTTGTGTTTGTAAATAGAAGGAGTTATTACATTATGATTTGAATTTAATGAAACGTTGTTTTGTGGAAAGCAAAAAAACATTCTGCGCATTTTTGCCTTGTAAACGGAACAAAGTCGGAAACACGGACGCAAACCAATACAGTCTAATACAGAATGTAAAGTGAATGCTATTCTTTGTTAAAATTTTATACAACAGTGGCACATGCTGCAGTAAGACCCTCGGCGTTACTACAGTGACTGTATTATGACGACTTTGAAATTGTATGTAATCAGAATACATAACTGTGTGTGTGATCTTTGAAAGGTTTATGTGAAACACGGTAGCAGAAGTACACCGGGCCTGTTGATTCAGCTCTGTGTTATAGACTCATCAGAAGATTTAATTGCAGGTGTAGTGATAGGCATAATTACACTATGCCCCATGCTGGCGAACCACTATAATGAAGTGTGTATATTTCATTATGAGGGGTAATGTGTGATCCCCTTGGCTCAGCAGGCATTTCAGTTCTAAATGCTGGCCAGGTTCTTTCGTGGAATATTAAAGTGTAAGTACATAAGGTGTTAGGATGTTTCTTTAGCAGTCTTTTTGCTCACAGATTTATTTTATCACTTCTATAACGATTATGAATATTCAGGCACAGTTTCAAAGACAGTGCTCTGCAGTTCTGTGCTTATGAACGTATTATCACAGTCAAAATCCGGTAGACATGGTCCAAAACCATTTACATGACATATTAAAGCTAAAAATGCCCCCCTTTAGACTTACTGTTCCAGAGCTACAATTTTTTTTTCATATGCTCATGAATGCTAATGTAAGAAAGATACTGTAACTGCCTCCTAGCCCTCAAGGCCATACCTGTGGCGAAACCCAGCCACCTCTCTGAGTGTGAGTAGTGAGATGAGTGACGGGAAAAGGAGAGTCATGATCAAGTTCAGTTCAACAGCAGAGGTCTGTAACTAGGTTTGTGGTCTGTAACACGACCTGCCACAACAATTACATAATCGCCTGATTGCAGTTGAGCTGATGGCAGTTATGTTTACATCACAAACACAGAGTGTGAACTGCTGCCATTTTCATCACTTCAGAAAAAAGGAGAGAAAGTGGATGAAAACAACAAAAGTTCAAAACTCTGACTAGTTCTAATAGGACCTTCAGAGGGCAGCAGTGAGTCATGTTTGTTTATTTGAGCTTGAGCGGTGTGTCGTCAGCTACTAATTAATTATCAACAGCTTGAAAATAAGACAGCTAATCAACCCATTTGAACAATTTAGGCTTGCACTATAATAGCCTCATACAGTGAAGAAACAAAGACAATGAAATCATTAATCTCAATTTATGGCATGGTAATTAATCATCAGCTATAATGTCATGATTGTGACAGGCCTGTCTGTAAGGCCTTGTTTAATCTCGGCATTAATTGGCATCCTGTGTGTGGATGCTGTCCATTTAAAAGACGAGTGTATAGTGGTGTATGATATAGACAAAAATAGTATACTTAGTCATTTATTCATTGTCCAATATTATATATCTGTGAATAGCAGACATATGTGAACCTCTAGGATTAGCTGTTTTGAAGATTTTGAAATTAGAGTCAAGAGTGTTCAATCAGTGAAATTGCAGTCTAGTGTGAGTGAGTGCCCTGTTTTATTTAAAGAACAGGGATCTATGAAATTCTGATCTTCACAACACGTTTGTGGAAGTGTATCATGGCACGAACAAAGGAGATTTCTGAGAGCTCAGAAAAAGAGTTGTTGATGCTCATCAAGCTGGAAAAGGTTACAAAAGTCTCTAAACTGTTTGGACTCCAGCAGTCCACAGTCAGACAGCGTGTACAAAAGGAGGAAATTCAACACCATTGTTACCCTCCTGTGGAGTGATCGACCAACAAAGATTACCCCAAGAGCAAGCCGTGTAATAGTCCCTGAGGTCATGAAGGAACTCAGGGTAACTTCTAACTAACTGAAGGCTTCTCTCATATTGGCTAATGTTAATGTTCACAAGTCTACCATCAAAGAAACACAACAACAGTGGTGTGCCTGGCAGGGTTGCAAGGAGAAAGCCCGTCTACAGTTTGCTAAAGATCATGTTGACGACCCTGAAGGCTACTGGAAAAATGTTTTGTGGACAGATTAGACCAAAATATAGCTTTTTGTTTAAAATGAGAAGTGTTATGTTTGTAGGAAGGAAAAGCCTGCATTCCAGTATGAGAAAAGTAACCCTTCTAGGAAACATGGTGGCGGTAGTATCATGACTTGGGCTTGTTTTACTTCATCTGTGCCAGGAGAGCTTGCCATCATTGATGGAACAATGAATTCTGAAATATACCGCTGCATTCCAAAGGTAAAGGTCAGCACACCTGCAAGACAGTGACTCTAGGTCATGCTATCAAAGAATAGTTATAAATGTTTTGGAATAGCCAAGTCAAAGTATTGACCTTAACCCAGGAGAAATGTTGTGGAAGGACTTGAAGCCAGTAGTTCACATGAGGAAACTCGCCCGCCGTCTGTGGCCAGGAGTTAAAGACAGCACAGTTGACTTCGTCCTCTCTGGGTGGATAGAATGGCTTTCCATCAGAAATGGCAGACAGTGTTCTCCGCTGTCCAAGGACATTGTATTAGCAGCAGTTTAAAAAGATGGCTTCATCTTTTCAAACTGTCCAAGTAAACACATTAACTTTCACCCTTCCAGTTTTGGTGGTATCACATGATAGGGGGAGTCCTTGCTAGGGGTGAACTGGAGACAACTAAATTGGTCAGAAAGTCAGTAAAAACAGCTTGATAAGGCATATAGGAAGTTCCATAGTTCTCAGCTTTCTTTCCTTTTTTCAGTAAATGAACCACGGAACTCTCATAACCAATATACAGACATGTCTTTTATTTTTACAGGCCTTACAAATGTCCACACCGAAGTTTGTGTTGTTACAATACTGGTAAATGTTAAAATGTTACATTTATTTATCAGTGTACTCAGGCTTTAGGAATACTGGAACTTCAGTGCTTGCTATATGGTTATTTTAAAATGTTCATAAGTTATTTAAAGAAAAGATTGGTCATGTTTATTTTACTTTTTATTAGGTACAACTGGTAAGTAAGCATAGGTAAAAGGTAAGCATTCTAGGTAGGTAAGCATTTTAAAGTTATTGTCCTAAATAGTGGTAGTGAAAACAGATTAAAGATACATAATTTATATATTTATTTTTTATATGTTCAAAAGTGTCATGCTGAATTACGTGTGTGTGTTTTGTGTGCATGTGTGTTTTGTGTGTGTGTGTGTGTTTTGTGTGTGTGTGTTGTGTGTGTGTGTGTGTGTGTGTGTGTGTGTGTGTGTGTGTGTAACCCAGACCTGCAATGTGCTTTTTTGCAGATGACACGTTTGTCAGATGAGGTTAACAGGATAACAAATATCCAAACTGATTACAGGCAAATCTGTTCCACTGAAGGCCTTCAGCCCTGTGTCTTCTCCCATTCCGTTTACATGCTTGTTTGACAGGGCCAGAACAGGCCTGCTTCGTGTAACATGACAAACTTGATCAAGATCAGTTTGGAGTTTGGCCTTTTCTTAGCCTCCTATGACAGATTCTTCAAAACGGTCTTGCTTCTCCTCCTCTCTTTTATTTATTTCTCTGTAATTTGCTGAATAATTCAGCACATCCCTGCAACAGTCTTTAGCTATTATTTGGCATGTGAGAGTGTGTGAGCGTGTGATCTAAGAGAACTCGTTAGGTGGTTGAATGTGGAAGTGTGAAACGGTACACTCTGTATTAGGCTCCCCATTGTCCAGAAGCGACTGGTCCATGCTGTCCTTCATGAGCTGAATCTATAAGACTGGATTGCTGCCTCTATAGGCAAACCTGTCACTGAGCACATTCAGTGCACCCTCCTAGCTGTCTGGCTCTTTCATTCCATCAGATTCTTTTCACTCAGTGGTGTGTGTGTGTGTGTGTGTGTGTGTATGTGTGGGTGGGTGGGTGAGAGAGAGAGAGAGAGAGAGAGAGAGAGAGATAGGCTTTCTAGGCTCATAGCTCAGTTTAATCTTGGTCATTTGTACTACTCTCCACATACAGCAGCTCCTTTGACTGTTAAACAGTGGTTCCTTGAAAGTTCACTGCTGCTAACATTCTATTTACTCCTGTAGAAACATCATGGATCAACACGTTGTTCCTAATCTAGAGAAATTATAAACTCATGCACTCTTTAAAAAGGTGCCACAAAGGGTTTTATGAGCAATGCCATAGAAGTACAGTTAGTTCCCCAAAGAGCAATTTTTGTAAATGAGATATGTGAGTCAGATGAAGCCTTTAAGAGTAGAACTTAACGCAATGTAAAGGTTCTCATGCGATGTAAAGGTTCTTTACCGATTTAAGGGTTCTTAAATTGGTAAAGAACCTTCAATAAATAATGTTAAGGGAGATCTGCACTTTTTCGTGCGGCGTGAGTAACGTTAATGGAGGCTGCCTCAGACGAGCTACTGTTTTTTTCTCCTCAGTGGACAATGTGCCATCATGTCAGTTTGACAGAGAAGTTTATTTCCACTCTTTCTGAAACTGAGGAGGTCGCCTAGTTCACATTGAAGCCATGTTTTCTCTGGGTTCTCATGTTCTTAACCACACATCAAATATTGGTAATGAGTACCTGTTTGCATCCCTAATCCCAGCTCATCTAAGCATTCATACTTTATCGGATTGTAATAATGCACTCATATTTTAGAATTTTTTTAACATGTTTTTTTTGCACATTGCCAAGAACAAGCAACTGATGTTGCGCTAAATGGTGCTAAGCAAATGACTCAAACATAAAAACGACAGCTTGTAAAGCCCAGGTTGTTAAACTCTGACCGAAGGTTCTGTAAGTCACATACTTCAAAAGCACAAAGACAATCACTAGGGATGTACTGATCATCAATGTTTATGGCCTTTCTTTCACAAAACCACAATGTCTGGGCTAAACAAACATATAAAACACACAAGTACATTACCAGCATTTTTTATTAGCCAAACATGAATAACTTTACAGACTCTTTAATGAGCCAAACTGGCATTTTAAATCCATAAACAAAAATAAGATGCCGGTTTAAGTAACGTGTTTGTGCTACAGGTGTAACAGCAGCATCCAGATACATTGTGAGTGCACTTACCTGCCTCACATGATTAACATCGGAAACCACAGGTCTGCTAAAATGCAAACAATAAATTGCCTATTGTGTGATTTATGTAGAAAGCTACTAAATTTTGCCTGATTGCGATGTTGGCTGATTCTCGTCTTGGCAGATTCTGATAAATCATCTGGTACGGATTTCCTCTGCTGTGATTTGTAAAGTATTTGTTTAAAAGTGTGAATATTTAAATAGCAAAAAAGGTTTAAATCCACATCTCTGCCTAGTCTTCATCTGTGCTCGATATTACTAAAGATTTTCTCAATCCACTGGTTGGTCATAACTCCTCCATGTACTGCTTTCAGTCAGACTGAGTTAAAAATGTAGCAGTTCTGAATCAGATGGGTGGCTTGGTGCAAAAAGAACAGGCAGGACACATTAAAAGCTTGGGCTGTGTTTATATGTTCTACATCTCTTCAAAGGCCTTTTAATAGTCTCTCACAAATGTACAGCCTTATATATCCTCCACTTCACTGTCCCATAGCTACATTTTACTCATTCTGGTCTCTGTTTTTTTTCTTTTCCCCTCTCCATTTCCTCTTCCCAGCCTCCACTTCATATCCTTTTCGCCTAACACATCTGATTTTCACGCTCGACTCCCCTCAAACCATTTCTCTCTCCCGCTCCTGCTTTATTGTCCCCTCGCTGTTTCTCCCCTGGGAGACAACGAAGACAACTGCTCACTCAAGTCCGTATGGAAGATCTCCTTAGTAAAAGTGTTTTTCTTTTGGCTGTTTGATTGGCACCACAGGCTTCCTGTCCAATCTTCTGTTCTGACATGTACACTCCAAAAGAGGTCACGAACCAGAGTTTGGTAATTATATCTTTTCGGTATCCCATGGGGAGGACAGAGATGCTCTTGCCTTTCTATCCACATGCTGGCAACAAGGCATGTCGTGACTCTCACGTTTTTTCTTTTGCACACGCTGAAGGGCATAGTGATGAGGATCTTTTTTTGAAGATTCAGTTGGGACTGATTTACTTGCTGAAATGTATAGCAGAGTGGATAAGTCCAGGAATGCCCCTATCATCAGACAATATCCAATGTTTCAGTTTTTGAATTACATTATTTAAATTACATTAAAGCAAATGAAGAGCTGCCTTGAAAATAAGAGGCAACTGGCAGTTTTACTCAAAGAGGCATGTGAAATTATGACATTACAACATTTTGGTGCTGGAATATCAGCAGCATTCACGTACAGTGTGAGTGCTCCTACATGCCTTATTCCAAAAAAAAACACAAATTGGCCAAAATCAAAATAATACACTGGCCAACTGGAAATCACATTTGGAGCAAAAATCTGCAATTCTGATACACCCTTACTTACGGAAGCTGTAGTGTTCAATACCCCATGCATGCTGGATCACCACTGGGATACCAGTAATGGTGCTTAGACAAGACACATAATGCAACGTTGTCCTACAATTATAAATCTCTTAAATATTTGAATTGTTTGTTTTTGATTTTTGTTATTGTTATTTACACAGTATCTACCTGTTTATCTGTTAACCCTTATAATGTGTTAGAAAGCTGCCCACATCTTTAGTGTTAGCGGGTCAAATTTGACCCGTGATTTCACTCA
>JBBPCZ010000007.1:21722329-21736710 GCA_037974445.1 Brycinus macrolepidotus | reverse complement strand
TTTGTTTTGTTCTTGTTTGTGTGTGTGTTGTTCTTTTTTGTTTGTGTGGTTCTTGTTTGTATGTGTGGTTCTTGTTTGTATGTGTGGTTCTTGTTTGTGCATGCGGTGGTTTGTGTGTGTGGTTCTTGTTTGTGTGTGTGGTTCTTGTTTGTGTGTGTGGTTCTTGTTTGTGCATGTGGTGGTTTGTGTGTGTGGTTCTTGTTTTTGTGTGTGGTTGTTTGTGTGTATGGTTGTGTGTGTGTTTTTTGTGTGGTTGTGTGTGGTTGTTTGTGTGTGTATCATTCGGAATTCACCGGAATACCACATGTACTGAACAAACAGTACTGAAATACACTGCCACAGCATTGAAACCACTGACAGCTGAAGTGAATAACACTGATTATCTCGTTACAATGGCACCTGTCAAGGAGTGGGATATATCAAGCAGTCAGTTCTGCTTGACAAAGTTGATGTGTTGGAAGCAGGAACAGTTCGTACCCACCAAAAGTGGTCCAAGAAGTGGCAACTTGTGAACTGGCAACAGGGGCATTTATATTTGTGGGACGCAAAGGCTAGCCTGTCTGGTCGATTTCTAAAGAAGAGCTACTGGAGCCAAAACTTCTGAAAAGGTTCATGTTGGCTGTTATGGAAAGGTGTCAGAACACACAGTGGATCCCAGCTTGCCGAATTATGGGGCTGCATAACTTCCGACCGGTCAGTGTTCTTGCAACTTACAGGATTTAAAGGATCTGCTGCTCATGTCTTAGGGACAGATACCACAGCACACCTTCGGAGGTCTTGTAGGGTCCATGCTTCAACAGGCCAGAGCTGTTTTGGCAGCACGAGGATGACCTACACAGGATTAGACAGGTGGTTTTAATGTTATGACGGATTGGTGTACGTTGAAGTGGATAATCCTTATTTTGCTGGTTTTAATAGCAGCCTGCTGCCAACGAAGTTACGGATATTAGAGGGATTTTGCAGTGCATTGTCATTAAAAGGGAATCGATTCACTTGTTTTGGCGTAGCCATCTAGGTGGCTGTTTTTACATATATTAAAAAAAAAAAGATTTTCTGTTGCGTTGCATACTACTAGATCACTACTGTTGACATGGATTATCACATCATAGAAATATGAAGCACACAAACACAGTGAATGCAATGGAAAAGCAAAGCATTTCCCCGTAACCATGACTTTAACAAATGATGTCAATGCTGCTAGCTATTGTTGAAGGTCCCACCTACAACATTCCATTTTTTTCTTTTCCTTTAATCATTTGTATAAACGATTTGAGCAGGAGAGTGTGACATCAGAAACAAAATGATGTGCCAGAGTGCCGTATGAATAGCAACAAACCACTGGCAGTTCAGCCTTAGAGGAATTTCTTTTAAAGGATATAAGAGAATGGATAAAATTATCTGTTTCGTGTACTGTACACAGTAGACTTGCAGTATATTGTCATTTATATGGTTTGTCACAAGTAATATATCTGTGCTAGGCAGTATAATAACTTTGCAAAAACTGGGAAACCGCAAATCTATCCCAGTGGACGAGCACTTTTTTTTTAAACATGCATTTCATTAATGGCCCAAAAAATGTGTCTTTTACTCTTTTCCCAAGCTCCAAATGCACTCGTTTCTCTCTCTTTTTCCTTTTTTTTGGACTACTCCTCAGTTTTCAGCTTGAAACATCATTTCTATGGTAATTTTTTCTTTCTGCCTAATCTCATTGGCCTATTGAACAGGCGATGCAATTTCCTGTTCTTTTTTCTCTTGTCTGTCCTTCATCAGCTCGTTTCCATATGTTGTACAATAGCTGTTACTCCTGGCCAAATGAAAGCTGACAAACTCATCTTCTCTGGCTTGCAAGTGGAGTGTTATGCCATTATTTATCTTGACAAAAAATACCCCAGATACGGATAAATAGTACAAGTTAAAGGGAGGAAGGAAAAATGGACAGAATTGGTTTGAATTTGATACAATAGGGCCCAAGGTGTTCCTCGGCTGCTGGACATACACTTGCCTCTTCATCCCTCTTTATTATGTTTAGGGCCGTCACCGTCCAAAGCGTCATTTATCAGAGCTGGATGGCTCAATGGAGCATGAGCCCACTTTACCCTCTACGGTAAGTGCATTTAAGGATCTGCCCCAGGTCAAGCAGGGGCTGGAGCCACTGCAGCCAGCGTGCACAACCTTGCTGGGGCTTATTGCGGGCCTGATGTGTATGAGGGAGAGATGTAATGTAATATGGATGGCTCTGGGAAAATGGAAGTAACATCTGCTTTTTCCATTCCCGCCTGGGCGGACCTTTATTATCATCACAGAGCCTGCGGTTCTGCTCTGGCCTGCACGGATTCAGCCTCACCTCGGCCCTTATTACAGCTAATTCCTCCCGTTCTGCCAGACTGCAGACACTTGCATTATTCAAACCTTTAATATGAAGGACTTTTATTATACTTCCTGGTATTAGCAGATTACTTAACAAAGAGACCCGTAAAGGTGAAGAAATTTTCCTACCTTGAAATTCAAAAGGACAGCACTGGTAGGCCTTTTCCTCTCCTCCTCTACTCCAGGCATTGAGCTTGGAGTGTTTTTGCGGGCAGGCCATTGCCAGAGAGGTGAACATGGGGCGCATATAATCATCCTCCATTTTTTAACTGTTTAGACTTGCATATTTTAATAGGCCTCTGTGATCTATTATACATGGGGAGGCCGGTAAATAAAATAGACCTGCTTTTTATCCTTGAAGTAGGCCATTACTCGCTCCCTCCCTCTCTCCCTCCCCCCCGTAGCCTGCACCGAAACAGCGTGTGCCCCAGGCAGCCTGGGCTGTAACATACTGAGCAATTGGTTTAGCGAACATGCCTCACTTCCCAAATGGACGGCCTGTGTTCTGGCTTCTTTATCATCATTAAACATGGCACGTTCTGGTGCTTAGGTAAAAAGCTTTGGATCCGGTCTTCCAGAGGAGCTGCACTACACTGAAAGGGTTCGAGTGCGTGTGCGCTTGGGATTGCAGCGATTAGCCGATGTCAGTTTCTGAAAAATTTGTGTATAGTTTCTGTTGGAATGCTCACATGATGCACAAGGTGATTACTACAGATAGCAATCCAATACAAAAATTGTTGTGGGCAGCATCCAGTATGTAGATGCAGTTGGCTTATTTTGTCTTGATATTCTATTAAAGAAGAAATTGCTTGTCCCACATTAGGAACATGATAATCCTGTGATATAGCAAAGGAAGAAGAAACAGCTGGCATAACCATTTGATTAGAGCATTCATCAAACAGTATTTGTTAGAAGACAGAATCCTTAGTTTCAGCTTGGGGGCAATATGGCAAAAATATAACATCATATAATACTTTAAGACATTTGCACCTCAAAGCTTTTCTGAAGTGTGATGAGAATGCCCCAGTAGTGCCACATTTAAAAAATTGATCAAAAACTTTAAACATGTGTACTGAAAGGGGGTGCTAAAGTGGGACACATTACCTGACAATACAGTCAAAAAATGTGACAATATTTGTGAGCTAATGAGGCAAAAAGTAGCAGCGGGTCTGTGATGACAGAAGGGTGGAGCCACTAAGGAGCTGGGGAGAGCTAATCCCAGACAGGAGGGTCATCCCCAGAGGGGAGAACATTGACAGTACAATGAACTAAACGGTTTGTCCATTTGTGTGTCTATTTGTCAGACTTTTGAAAATAATAGCAGCTTATGTATAATGCAAAACACATTCTTATTTTTCTAACAAAAACTGCTTTAATGATAATGTACCATTGATATGGCTTACTATGTACAAGCTTCCGACAATACAAAATTCATGAAAGTGGTCTTGAATATGTAAGGAAACACATTTCACATACCGCTCTGCACTAAATCCAAATAAATGGGAATCATTTTGCTCTTTTTGTAATGAAAGTTGGTTCCTTACATACTCATTCAAAATACACACGGAAAAGACTATTGTGACATTACGTGATGCAATAACGATAAGTATCATCAAATTGTCTGGGCCTAGCTGCAGCTGTGAGTTTGACTCCTCTGTATAATTGTTTTATGATGTGACAGGCGTAATTGCGGATTCGCTGCTCCTTTTCTACTTTAGCACACCTGTCAACCAACAGTGCCTTTCCTTCAGGAAGACAGTTAAAAATATCAAGTTTTCTTCCCCCAGAAGCGAATTAATGGTCACAAGAAAACGGTCTTCAGCCTCGGAGCAGCAGAGAGCTGCTCGGTCATGTGTAATTAGATAAGGGTGAGAATGCTACTGGAATGCTGGACTTCAAACAGTGTTCACATGATACACTACAACCTACTATAGTTACAAATCACTGGAGAACATGCTTCACTGACTGGGAGGAATTGTGTTTATGTGTATGTGTGTGTGTGTGTGTGTGTGTGTGTGTGTGTGTGAATGTTTTAAACTGAGTTCTGCATGTTGTGAAATGCCTAGCCTTTGTTATTTCCTGTGTGTAGCAAAAACGATGCTGTGCGAATGTTTGTGCTTCTAAGAGTGAGAAACACTCCCTCAGGAGCCTCCTGATCTTGCCAGTGTCCTTGAGGAGCTTTCTGGCTTCCAGTTCTTTTGGAGGAAATAAACGCTTCCCTTAGAGTTGAAACTCATTTTCCCAGAATCCTTGGGCCGTTCTTGCCCTTTTCCTTCCGCCCAAAGCCTCGCCTATTACAGTCAACAAACGTGGGCATTTATAGCGCCCAGCAGTGGTGCTTCTGTCACCACTCTCCAGTCACACAACAGCAAGGAGCTGGCTTCTTAGAGCCTGTTTATACACGGCAGCAGAGCATGACGCCTTCTGCGTTTAAAAGCCCCGAACTCTTCTGCAGAGTCCAGCCTGCCATGACCCCGAGAGATAGAGGGCTAAGAGGTCCCCTACTGCTGATGAGAGCAGATATGAAACATGTTCCTGTCCGCTCAAGCAAAGCCTCATCAGCCCGGAGCCCTCCGAGAACGAGCCCAGCTGACGTTTCCTACCCTTCCATCTCCCCTTTTCACATGACTGGGCATCATGTCATTTATTTCTCGCATGGAAAGTGGAGAAGACAAAGGCATGCTGGTGTCATGCGTTTGACTGCTTGGATGCCCCGTTCACTCAAAAGCAGTTGTAACTGAACTGAGATGCTCAGCAGTGCCTCGAATAATATGTATATTTGAACTCTTTAAGTATCAGCATTATCATACATTATTCAGTCAAGAAAACCCCCGATATTAGTTCCCTGAGCAGGAATGAGGATGAGATTAATAATATATCAAACCTTTGTTGCCTAAAGTGGGTTACAGCCTGGCGGATAATGAGAGCAGTCACGAAATATTCACTTGTTAACTTTGCCTCTCTGAGGGTGAAGCGAATGTCAAAATGCGAAGCTTCAGCTCACCGAGTCCCTCCACGGCTACTTTAACATCAGCCTATTATGATTCTATGAAGTGCTGCCCAGTTTTATAAATGTGCCTCACAGGCTTGAATGAGAGTTGACAGTGTAGAGTTTCCCAACAGCCGCACACAGGCCCACCAGCTAGATGTTGGGGTGTGTTGTTTGTTGGGTCAGTCTGTTATTTAGTTACCAAATGAAGAACAATTAAAAGTGATTCACTTGAATAAGGCGGAAACTGTGATTTTTGTTCTTCCAACCATTTTTCACATTGCATGTATAAGCTGCATGTGGGACATGTCTTTTCTTAAACTGTAATAAGCAAAAGTCAAAATGTGCATTTAACTGCGTCTCTCTAAATGTACCAACTTTAATGATGGCTTAGCTTTCTGTCTCTCTATTTCTTCTATACTATAACAACATTCCCATGAATTGTACATATAATCTGAGATCTTGCTGGGTAATTCAGTTCTGAGCCGTCCTCTCAAAACAAAATCAGCTTTTCTTTAAGAACCAAACATGAAATATGAAACATGAAGGTTTTCAGTTTCTCTTCAGTGTCTTCATATTGATTATGTACAGTTAAAATACTAATCTTATCTAAATGTGTGCGGGTTCAAGTAAATAATTTATCACTTGCATCTCTAAATGTAATTTTCTACTATCTAATGCAAAAACATGAGTAGTCAATTAGCAAAGATTTATTGTGCTTTCTGTGTTTAATAATTACCCTATTTGTCTTGACTTTTTCATCCATTTCTACCTCCCATGATGCTCTGAGAGAAGAGGGAATAAATTAAAAACATAACTAAGCTGTTGTAGGGATGCTTGAATGCTTGTCTGCTGATGTCTGTAAAAACTTGAACTTGAGGTCTGTCTTTTATTACTGGAGCGTTAGCTGGTTCACTTGTTAGCCTGTTAGCTTTCTACTAAACTGCTCGGCCTAATCAAGTGAGGGCAGAATCTATCCAGTTATGGAGAATATAAAGTGTAAAACCATTTCAGAAGCCAAAGATGTTCAACAGAAAATTCTTCATCTGGTTGCATTATATGAGCTCAAGTTTCACCTAGAACAACTAGAATTTTTCTTGCAGCAAGTATGAAGCCTCTGAAACTGTACTTTCAGCTTCATTCTGACTGCTATGTTTCTGCATGTTGCTCCAGAACATCACAAAGACATTTAATGGGCCTTGAATCTGTGACTTAAAAAGTGGACTCACATTCTTGAACTTTGCTAAAACCAGTAATAAATGACTCTTCCTTTCCCAACCAGATATTTTTATCATAATCTTGAAAACACTGACACGTTGGAGAAAGTTAAGGAATCGATGCTTTACAAAATCACTGCAAAAAAGAAGCAAAGACAAGTGCAGGAAGTCCACGGGTGGAGAGGCAGAGAAGCCCAGCCTTCTCTGGGATGCCAGCAAGCTTCTAAACTTGTGGTTTGAATTTGAAAAATTAATGGCAGATGTGTCTCAGTCTTTATGTCTCAGCGCTTTATTTCTGAGGCAGGATGAGCTCTGCGCTGGAAGAGAGCGTCTCGCTATGACATGCGCCATCTTTGCAGCAGTGCCATTGTGCAGCAGAGCCACTCTTGGTAGAGTAATTGAGTTTTGATTGTCGGTTGTCAAAAGCCATCATTACTGCTCAGCTTCCGTCAGCTATGAAAAGGCCTTTGATAAGGATGAAAGCCTTGTCATTACCCAGATGGTAGTGTTGATATTGCATAAATCCACTCGCTGGCCTTTTTTCCTATGAAAGATTTTTTTTTTAAACAATACAAGAGAGGAGCTGGATGCTGAGAGTGAATCTCTGGTGTTCTCTCCCCTTCCCAGCTGGCCCACTTGGTACGTGGCTGCATAGTAATGGAGCCGAGTGACAGAGATCAGACTCGAGACTCTGACATGAACATGAAATACACTCTCGAGCAATGCTCTGTCTTAGGCTGTGTTTTCAGTAACACCCTCCCTTCCTCCTTTTTTTTTTTTTTTTGCCTTTTCAGTGAAAGCATCCACTACAGGCCTGTATAATCAGAGCGCTAGTGCCTCATGTCTGACTCTTAGAGACGTGACTGACATTCGGGCTTCAGTCAACATGATCAGCTGTCGCTCCTCCGCATTAAGAGGCGCATCATTGCTGTCACAGCACAACTCCACAACCCTTACATCTCCAAACCATCCAAACCGTGACAGCCAAAACAGTCTGAAAACATTTCTGCCCCGCTTATTACAAAACTTCGAGGTATTTGGAGTTGTTCAGCCTGCAAAAAGGTGACACAGCAAAGCAAGATAAAGATGAGATACTCAAGAGAAAGAAAACCCTCAACTGTTTCATAGCCACCCCCCACCCCCCCCCACCCTGATACCGCATTTCGATTTTGATTCACTTTGACACATTTACAATAAGCCAGTCTCCCTACTGTAATAACAGCATCTGTCCTGTCAGTTAAGGATAACAACCGTCTCTGGAGACAGTTGCTGTCCATTTTAGCCCACTCTTCCACCAACTTGGTGCTTCAAGCAACAACACTGATGCTTCCACATTCCAGGATGATAACCATAGGGTGTCTGTGTGGGACTGGTTTAACAAACATAACAAACATATCACATTGACTGATTTGCAAAATCACCAGACCTCAGTAACAATTGGGGAAAAACAGGTGAAATATTGAAACAGGCACACAGGAAGCCTTGCTGAAATGTGCACCCAGTCTGTGAAAGAGTGGGCTAAAATGGACAGGAAGAGACCACTGTTATCCTTACCTGACAAGACCGATGGTGATATTAAGGGAAAGACATGATGAAGTGAAGTGAGCTGATATCCCCTCGAAAAAAATCATATAAAAATCAGATTAGTATTGCTAGTATCACTTCCACTTAAACATTTAATCAAGATAGTCATGCTGCAATGCCTTTGGCAGTCTGAGTTTGTTTTGAAAATGCCAGAAGTATATATAACCTTCATTCAGTTCTCACACAGCCTTGGGTTGAGGTTTCTGAGACATTGTCCCAGGATGCTTTATTTCTAACATTCAAAAATGGTGAAAGACTTCATGTTGTCCTTGCTTTCATTATTTATAATGGTCATGAGTACAGGTCTTGTTTAGCATTTGCTTTTGCAGAGTTTTTCTATAAAAAACCTTAGAACAGTGAGGCAAGCATCGATCTGCTGGACGACCAGTGTTGTTCTGTCTTACTGAAGTGGATGAAAAAACGATAACATCTCTCTCCATCTCTCTGCGTCCATTTCATCACACCCGCCAGCTCAGGAGAAAAAAAGTATGCTGCCTTGGCCATGGCCAATTTGTTACCCTTCATCCGGGACTAATACCTTTATTCTGTTCCAGCACGCTGCTTACATGAAAAGAGGCAAACCAGAGCAGGTAGAGAAAGAAACACCGGGGCAATCACAGTTCTCTCTTTAAAGATGCTGTAGACATCTACTCATAAAACATCATAATCTGACTTTTACAAAGGGTTTCATGTATACTTATGAAAGTGGACAATTCCAGAAAAAAAAATATTAATAAAAATTTTAAACATTTATTAAACATAGGCATTTCAGTCTAATACTAGCATTTGATATAATATCTGTCATGGAATGTAGGATTCTGTGGCACAGTATTGCATCCCCCAGCCTCATCAGTTTGACAGAATTTAAGATCTTTTTTGTTTTCCAACATTAGTTCTCTCACTGCACTGTCCAGCATGTCTTATGCAAAAAACCTCATACAACCATTGGGAATACCCCCCACAGCAATAAGACAATCCAGAGTACTTGCATAGTCACTGATGGCAAGTGAGGAAAGAAACTCTTCAAATAGCCCACCTTCAGAAGTTTTCCAAAATTCCTCCCACCTTTAAAATACATAATCAGAGGGTTTTTGTCTAGTCTTTACTGCTATGTAGAATGCTAGCAGGCGTGTTTAAACAGATGTAGTGATGTTCCATTACTTTATGTTTTGGCCAAGGTATTACTTTTAGAATTATTTAATGAACGCATCTTAGGACCATGACTCAACCCATCTAGAAGTAGAAATAGTAGTGTGTCCTCTTCCATGCATGGGTTCATTTTTACATGTGGACAGTGCAGGTGACAGAGTGCAGTGGCAAAAGGTTGCCCTTCCAACCCATTAACATTGTCCAAAAGGCAATAATGTGATGCTAATGACAGGGAGTGTTATTTAAATGCCAAGTCTTTGGTAGATGTGAATGGTTGACATCTAAATGTCAAATTAGAATTATTAGACTGCACTGGAAAGACACAGGAGAGATGCAGCTTATCCACTGGATGGAATACAAATGGCGTCCATGCGGAAGCGGCTTTTCACCTGAGCACAAGTGCCTCAAATATCCAGTGACATCAAATTCTGTTATGAAGCTCGTGATGAGCACAAGCCGCTACATGGACCATGTCTTGCTTATTAGTATCTTGTCAAATCCATCTTCAGCAAAGCATGGAGGCCACTGCTTGTCACTTAGGTGTCCACCTTCCCTTTTAAGCACAGGGAAATAGATAAAACGGCCAGTTCCCTTGCTATCTATTACAGAATTTATGATGGGTGTCAGTGCCAGAGCCCCTTAACTGAGGCTTAAGACGTAATGAAATTCACTTATCTTCGCTTCTGAGTCCACCTTGACCCTTCACCCTCAATTTCCATGACGAGGGTGTGTCAGACACTTGAAGCTATTATCTGGAAGAGAGCTCGGATTGGTCCTCTCCTGATTGAAGCCATTCACGCGCCTCCGTGAAGGGTCTTGAGTGTCCTCTCTGAAGATTGATGCAAAGGTTTAAACCACCCATCTTGTTCATGAGACCTGATGAATAAATTGCAAGGAAAGCACCACACAGTTTGATTTGCATAAGGCTGATATTATCAATAGTGATATTATCAATTTTCATCAAAGCTGCACTGACTGTACACATTTTATCTTTGTCCAAAAGTGTGGGTGTACAGCTTAAATAAGTTTTTAATGGTTCTAGAATGGATCTTAAGTATTTGTTAGAATTATCATAAGTATTTGTCCGCTGAGACTGCTGAGAATGTGCAGACATGAAGTCATGTAGGTTTTGTTTTTAATAATAAGGTTGTGTTGCTTTTATACTGAAAAAATATGATATTCTGATTCTGATTGGTTCTCTATCAATGCTGTTCTTGCATGTCAACTCTTGGCTAATGGTATCTTGATAAATGACATCATTCTTAAAATGATGGGGCATTGCTGATTATTATTCAAAAAGCTTCTTTTTCTGATTTTTTAAAGCTGTATACTAATTATGTGAAAGATAGGAAATTTTAATCAGAAAGCTTTTATATAATTGAAAACATTCATTCTAAACTTTTGAACAAGAGGACTGTCATACACATAACACCCCTGGTCAAATGACAGGTTTTGTTGATTTTCCCAGTGAAAGTAAGTACACACCCTCTATAGAGAACACACTTAAATAGGACATTCTTCTGCCTAATTCTATTTGGTTTAACGGCAAAAACATGTTAAAAAAAAAAAAAAACTAAAATAAAACAGAATGTGCCATTTATGAGTGGTGCCCAAACTTTTTCCCACACAAACTTTTGCACACACACATACTCCATTACTCCATACAGAAAATTAATAAGCTTTTCAGAATGTGTGCATGTGTGTGTGTGTGTGTGTGTGTGTGAGAGAGAGAGAGAGAGAGAGGGAGAGAGAGAAAGAGAAAGAGAGAGTGAGAGAGAGAAAGAAAGAGAGAATGTAAAGGGGGCCTTTCTCTGCAGACTAGCCACAGTTTTCTGTTTATAACGTCTTCACTAGGATAAACTTTATTGGTTTCTCGCACCATAATTACAAAAAGAACTCTCTCTCACTGTCTTTCATGGCATTTCCCTCAAACACAAACACATGCACCACAGAAACAAAAAAATCTGTGTGAATAAATAGTGATTGGCCTGGTGAAGCCTCTTTTCTTTTTTTCTTTTTCCCTTTTTGCCACCCAACTGAGGCTAATCAATAGGCTGTTAATACTCCGTTCTTCCTCTCAGTATGAGTTATGACCAAGAGTACGTGTGATGAGAAAATCAATGCTTTAAAAATGTAATGCAGGTGTTCTCCAGTACAGGTGGATCGAGAACAATTGTGGTTCTAGGGGCAGGAGCTTGTCGAGGAGGAGGAAGGTGGACTAATGATCTGAGGAAACTGAGATGATGAGAGTTGACGCGTTGCCTTCCGAGTCCTGTTTGCTGGACTGTTTACAATAGGGCTTGTCTTTACAGGGAAGAGTGTTTCACATCATTTTCCTTTACTTCATTTGTCAGTTGAAGCCAGTGTCAGTTTTTCTCGGAAAATGGCATAAAACAAGACAAAACACATGCTTTTATAATAAACTTTTCCGCTAACCTAGTGCGAGGTACTGCTCAGTCAGTATCACTTGAGTTGAGAATTTAGGAGAACTGCTACTTCCCCAAAAGCATCAGAGATAAGACCGGCTTATTTCGCCACAGAGACTGTTTTACGGTGGAACTTGTTATGCTTTCTTATGAGTAGATTGATTCCATATTTTGTTGAAATGAAAAGAGCAACCTCTGCATAAAGCATCCTTAAGTATGATAACAGTGCATTTTAATCCACTGTAATTACTTATCTGCATTAATTTAACATTAAAGTAAAATATAAAATGGGGCACGTGCACCCTTTTCAACCAGTACACAGTAAGGATGAAATCACAATATTTCTTGTGTCCAGTGTTTCTGTTTTTGTTTTAGGACTTATTCAAGTCTGTGGATGGTGAAAGTCACTGTGACTTAGTATATCAAAATAATGACTTAATATCTCAAAATAACGACTAAGTATATCAAAATAATGACTTAATACCTCAAAATAACGACTTAGTATATCAAAATAATGACTTAATATCTCAAAATAACGACTTAGTATATCAAAATAATGACTTAATACCTCAAAATAACGACTTAGTATCTCAAAATAATGACTTAATACCTCAAAATAACGACTTAGTATCTCAAAATAATGACTTAATATCTCGAAATAATGACTTAATATCTTTGAGATATTAAGTCAATATTTTGAGATATTAAGTCAAAATTCTGAGATATTAAGTCGTTATTTTGAGATATTAAGTCATTATTTTGAGATACTAAGTCGTTATTTTAACTTAAGTTATAAATATTTTTTTTTACCACGCTGGCGGAAACAGGCTTCCATAGATCACTGTCATGTTGTAACATCCAAACAAATTTCTTCTGCAGCTTCTTCACTGAGTGTGGAACATTAGCTTCTGGGATGTGTGGATATTTAGTACAATCCTTTTTTCCATCCGTTCCACGACATTTCCTGTGCTACGGCCACAGCCATAAAACAGTGTTCCACATTGATACGTAACAGTTGACAAGCTGTTCTTTTATTGAAATGTTTCTGCTTTTGTTCTTTTTGTTCTTCAGACCTGCATTTTGTAATTGTAGCCAAATGGTTACCACGCCACTTGACCACGCCACTTGAAAGTGGTTTATCAGAGTGAAGATTACAAGCAGGATGTACTTAGGTATATTTGATAGTCTTCTTTTTCTTCGTAAGTGTCAGTTGTCTTAAATTTCAGATCCTCCGCTGGCCAGTTAGTTAAGCCTGTGGCTGTTAAGTGTAAGCACAGCACCCCGAGAAGTGAAGTAAAGGGTTACATAGTTTATTAAACTCTGGAATTGTCTATACCTGACTTGAATGAAATCAAACAAGCTCTGAGACCTTACAAAAATGAAAGTGGATCAGCTAAAAAGATGCCAGATGCCACACATTTAGTTTTGCAGTATATTAAATTAATAACAGCAATCATGCATGTAAAAGTTTCAGTACAGATATTGTAGTAACTTGTATTAACTTGTAGTATCAAAACAAGATCAGTTTGACCAAATTTTCACATGCAGCTCTACATTTTTTGAGACATACAGGTCCTATCATCCATAAGAAATACATCCTTATAAACATCCTATACACAGAACAGGCAAAACCACAGGCAACCTATAAACACTCATAATGGTATATATATAGTGTAGCCTGCATTTAAGAACATCTGTTTCAGTGTGGTAATTTGTAAAGAGCTGATATGACTAAGGGCAAAGCTTTCTGCAAAATGCACATTCTTACAGGTTAGTGTTCTACGGCTTGATGGGAGTAGCATGAAGAATGAGTGTAGTGGGCGATCGAGACCTTGTACCATTATAAGAGCTCTGCTTAAAATAGCCCTATTGTTGAGGTCTGACAGGTATGCAAAGGAAAGCCTATGATTTTTGATGCACTGTGTGTGTGAAGTGTGCTAGTTTGTTCATATTTGCCACTTTCAGCATTGCAATTTATTGCATGTGTGTGATACTCATATTCACTTATTCTCAAAGGGGAAACAAAGCCTTGTGTCTCAGATATGGTTACTTTATATGATAAGAAAAGTTTGAGAATATGTTGATATAATGAGCTTTATTCTAGTAATTTGGGACCCTTTCTATTGGTCCATTTGTCATGACAAATTTACACTAAAAAAAGGCGTTAAAAATGAAATGGAACGCGACATTGTGTAGTTCTTGTTGGGTAGAAAAAGGCGACTGTACAAGATATCGAAATACAGCCTGCTTGTAAAGTGCTGTGGTCATGAAAAAAGTGTAACCTTTACAATGACAAAATTTAGGGTTTATTGTGTACAGGGGCGGATCTAGAAAAATATTTATGTGGTGGCAAGAGGGGGGCACGAATTTTTGAGGGGTGGCAACGTATGGCAGCTCCCAACTGTTCCAAGAACCTTGGAGTGAGATTTGGGGTGTGGGTGGCAGGTAGCGTTGAGCCGGGGGGGGGGGATATGCAGGGGATGATGGGGGTGTTTGGAGCGAGAAGCGATGAGCGGGAGGGGGTTGTTATGACCGTCATCTCTCTGGCGTTATCTCGTGCTGCATTCAGCGGTCGTAAATGTCAAATTGGCCGTAATTTTTCTTTTAATTCGTTGCTGCCAACTGGGGTGGCAGCAGGGGTGGCAAGGC
>JBBPCZ010000007.1:21708853-21719405 GCA_037974445.1 Brycinus macrolepidotus | reverse complement strand
CATTAACTTCTAAAAAAAAAAAGAAAGTCATTTAATTCAAATTAGTGCACCAGTTTTTATCTGTCTTTGCAAGCATGCCGAGCACATACTTGTGAAGCACTTTTGTATTGTGTTGTAGTTTTGTATTGTGTAGTATTCTGTAGTCTCCATACTGACCTTGATCCTGTACAGGTTTCTTTTGCCCCTCTATGCCAAAAGCACGGCTGTCATTGCTCAAAAAGCCTTCATCAGTCCGTGGACATGGGCTCTTTTGGAGTGCCATCAAAGGCTGCGGGAACAGAAAAGGCATTTTTTGCATTTCCCTGTCATACACCTGTTTTATCTAACAGAAAAGGCATTGTTTGCATCTTTTGCTCTTTCAGCATTGTCTCTGTTGCGATGGAAGTGGCCATAAACCCAAGGCTCCTCTCAGTTCAGCTGAAGCACTTCTTTCTCCATTGCACATCAGCAGGCAAGCAAACTTCGCGTTCCATTGTGTGAGAAAATTGCTCCTCTTCGTGTACTCACCAAAAGTAGGCCTCTCGAGAAAAAGACATATCTGCACTCCCGGGATTGTCATTGTTGATTACTGTGCTGGGAATGAATTATACCATATTTTTTTCACTCTATGTGAAATATTATAATAGGTCCTGCACAAAGTGCTCAGAAAGGTGTTTTCACCTTATTCCACTGTTATACAAGCAGACTGTGGGTATACGCTGGGTTTGACATATTCTCTCTTATCCTTCCTGATCAAAATAAACACAGTAATTAAGCTTCAGAACCTCATTTCAAAAACAGATCCTTTAACACAGTTTTACCTCACAATCCTGTCTTTTTAAAGGAAATAAAAGGCATGCAGTCTTCATAAAGTGCTGTGTTGCGTGTAATGAGGGCTTTGGCTAATTGAAGTCATTGTTGATCAGCTGTAAATGCTAATTCTGGGATGTGTTAATAATATTCAATGTTGTGATGTTTTCAAAATTTATCATGGGATCAGGTGATATTAAGTTTGCATTTTAGTTTGCAATTTAAGTTTGCAAATGTAATTTATTCAATGCTAAAAGAATTACAAATGACTTTTCTGTTTTCTTCTCTTGAAATGACACCAAATGAAAGTTTTCACAACACTGTAAATACTAGCCAGACAGAAAAGGAAGTTTATTTAGTTATTTATTTGTTCCTTGGGCCCCACGGTGGCGCAATGGGTAGCACTGTTACCTCACACCTCCAGTGTTGGGGGTTTGAATCCAGGTCCTCTGTGTGTGTGTGTGTGTGTGTGTGTGTGTGTGTGCGTGCGCGCGTGTGTGTAGTTTGCATGTTCTCCTGGTGGTGGTGTGGGTTGCCCCCGGTTTCTCTCATAGTCCAAAGACATGTGCGTCAGGTGAATTGGGGAATCTAAATTGACCGTGTGAGTGAATTGTGTGTGTGTGTGCACCCTGCGGTGGGCTGGTGCCCCGCCTAGGGTGAGTCCCTGCCTTGCACCCGTAGGCTCCGTGTACCTGTGACCCTTGTAAGGATTAAGCAGTTACAGAAAGTGAATGAATTAATTTGTTTCTTCAAAATAATCTGAAGCATCTAGCAAATTACTTACACATGACTGTCAGGCATTGTATGCTATGAGCTATGCACAAAATAAAGTTTAGAAAAAATAATACGTGATGGTGTCAGAATCGATTCAGCTTTGATACATAATTGTCTAAATGATTAGAGAGATGTTTAGAATTAAGCAATATTTCAAAACAATATTGAGTGAAACATTTCATGTTTTGGTGACAATGGGCTGTGATGCTAAAATCTGTATATTTCATTCATTTTATTGTATTTTAAATAGAAATTCTGTATTTCTTCGTAATGCTAATCCATGTAGATCTAGTCCAGGCTTTTACACTGTATACATTTTTATGTATCGACATTGACATGAGCAGATGTGTGCATGAAAATTACTGGACATTATCATTGGCGCACCTTTTCCATATCGGTGGATCTTGTTCATAATGCACTTGACACATCCCTATTTCGAGTGCATTACATCACAGATATGATACCATTAACTAGCTAAACACATCACTGAAAAGCAGTGTTTCAGCGTCATGGTATAGACGATTAATCTCCCAGTACTAGTGATCACCTCTAGAAACAAATCTACAGCTGCAGAGATGAGTTGAATTCAGTTCGCTTGTTTAGGATTCAGTACCGTGGTGATACCACATGTCCACTATCTTCTACTCACACACTAATGCAATGAAACACTCTCTGTTGGAGCTTTATTACAAGGCAACGGATTAAAGGGTGTTTCCAACCTCTTGTTTTAATCTTCAGCCTTGCGTGCCCTGAATACAAACTAAAGTACATTTTATCTCTTGACTTTGAGGCGTTCACACAGACCCAGAGAGAAATGGGCCCTTCAGATCTAACTCTTTTTTTTTTTACTGTTTGTTCTTTATATTCATGTCAAGGCCTTTTGAAAGGTCTTTGTGTTATTATATCCCCCCTGTGATACCTAAGCAATACGAGAGAACACAGTACATAACCTCTACATGTAAACTGCACTTTGGACTGTTGCTCATTTGTCAAGGTGTGTTGGGAACTAGTGTGCCGTTCATATGATTCAGCTCCACCTTCACTGTTTGGGCCTTTGGAAAGAACAGATTTGGAAAGAAGGTTATGTTTTGCCAGTCCTCATCAGGGTGCACACAGGCACACGGGATTGCCTGTCCAGGGCATCCTGTGATCTTTTGAAATTTTTGGCGGCCTGTGTGAAAACTGTAAGGAGCTCGGCATATAGAAAGTGCTTCAGAGCTAAATTCCAAAGAAATGGCCCACAAATTGAACCCTGGATGGAAATTGATCCAGTTACCAGCATAGGAGTTCCTCTGGGAATGCAGGAGGCAGCATCTTTATCTGGTTAGACTTCATAGAGGACTGAAACATTTGGGGAGGAAGGGGGATGGGTTGGAGTGGGACTTGTCTGGTTAGCAGCACTTCTCTTCATATCAGTGCTATTTCCCATCATGGATCTGATCCATGATCCCATCTGAGACATGGGCCGTGCAGCAGCTTGATTTGAACCAATAGAGAGAGGATGCTTCGAATATGGTTAGGACTATGAAGTTATAATAATTGAACCAATTTGTTGTTTACTTGATGCTGAGCAGCTGTTTGACATGCCAGTAGTTTTGTCAAGAAGGAGTTTAATCCATCCATGGAGTAGTCCTACCAACTGCTACCAGCTGGTTTAAGGGTAGTCACTAGCTAAATTAATGTTAATTGATGTTCAATTCTTTCCACTGAATTGGAGTACAGATATCATTTTCCTCACCTATCATGCCTGCTACTCTGTCTCCTCTCTTTTAGATCCCATGCATGGTCCTCGGAGGCTGGAGGTGGTGGATATCAAATCCAGGCAGATCACTGTGCGCTGGGAGCCATTTGGCTACAATGTTACCCGGTGCTACAGGTACAACCTGACCGTGGAGTACCGATACAAGGTGAATGGCAAGGAGGAGACACAGGAGGAAGAGATTGACCTTCGCAATGTAGTCTCGCAATACACCATCCACAACCTGTCGCCCTACACCAACGTCAGCGTCAAGCTGGTGCTACGGAACCCAGAGGGTGTCAAGGAGAGTCAGGAGCTGGCTATTCTGACAGATGAGGATGGTGAGAATTTTTATATTTCTGGGTTTTTCAGATTTTTTGGGGGGTGAAGGGTTTAATTTTGTGATTTTCTGTTTGTTTTCAGTTTGCGAATACTCATTTGAAATAACACTTTTCAATTATTTGTTCTGGCACTGTAGCATTTAATCAAGGCCAGTGTAAAAGTTAAGGCCAAATTTTCAATAGATAAATAGTCTCTGCCTGGGCTAATGTTGCTTACATTGATTGAACTTTATTCATCGAAGGGTTCTTAAGGATATCGCGTTTCCATCTAATGTATGCCTGGTCAAGTATTTTGATTATATGAATAGCACCAATTACACCAACAGCTCTCTTTTGAGCGTGTTAGCTTCTCGCGTTGAATAAATGGACTTGCCACCTTTGACTCTTCCCTTGATCACAGAAATGAACGTTTCTGCTTGGCATTTCGTCCTTCCCTTTCTGCTGCTGTGACTGCTCTGAACCGTCCTTGACCTGAATGCTAGTTTGTTTTGCACTGCAGGATACAATGTGCAAGTGAGGCACTTTCTGTCTGTTTACATTATTAATTTATGAAACTTGATTAGAGAAAATAAACCATGGTCTTCTATGAGCTTTTGTAGAAGAGACAAACAAAAATCTATTAGAACTGGTGGAGAATGTTTAACGAGACATCTGGCCAGTTCGTGCCAAGGCCAGAATAGATATGTACTTTTAAGTCCGGCCTAGTTTTTGGATATTCTCTTTGACCGTGGCTCATGCAATAAGCAAAGTGTGATAGCACCTGCATTTGAAAAGGCTCATTTAAAGGGTGAAGTTGTTTGTTGAGAATGCGAGTGTATGAGAATATTGATTTAGAACAGAAAAGATCAACTCTGGTCTTTGGAAGTAGTGGAGAATCAATACGCCTATGATCAACTGAATACATCAGTTCGCTGAAAAACTCTCTCCCCCTGCCTCTCTCTCTCTCCCTCCCTCTCTCTTTCATTCATTTAAACATTTGTTTCTTTGTATTGCAGTACCAGGCGCTGTGCCCTTGGAGTCTATCCAAGGAAGCACCTATGAAGAGAAGATCGCCCTCAAATGGCGAGAGCCCATTCAGACGTATGGAATCATTAAACAGTACGAAGTAAGTCTCGTCTGCGCCAGCCTTCCCCAGCCCGGCCCTGCCCGTGTCCCTGCTACACATTCATCTT
The DNA here is from genome assembly GCA_037974445.1 of Brycinus macrolepidotus. Lineage (NCBI taxonomy): Eukaryota > Metazoa > Chordata > Actinopteri > Characiformes > Alestidae > Brycinus > Brycinus macrolepidotus. Next base: position 21,714,591 of record JBBPCZ010000007.1, on the reverse strand, counting down.
CTGCCTGCCACGCTCCTTCAACGCCTCCATCTTTCATTCACTCCAGACCCTTAATTGACTAATAAATCTAACCTAATAACCATAAGCCCTCAATGCTCAGGAGCTTGTTAACACAATCTATTACCAGCTGAAGCTTAGTGATAGGGCTAATCCCAGCCTGGAACAGCCACCGCGCACAGCGATATAATCTCCATAAACTACAAGAAGTGTCACATCCACAGCTACAATTACACTGTCTGTCTCTTGTTAATATCGTCTCCGCACACCCACACTTGTAATGTTTCCTGGCTATCTTCCTCTAGCGTGTCCACTGTTTGCCTCTGTGAGGTGTCACTTGGGGTCAGAGCAGTATATCACAGGGAGGTGTAGTGGGTGAAGTTTATGGAAAAGAAAGTTTCTGTCACTCTAAGGACATTGAAAGGACTTTTGAAAAAAGACTTTTTACTGTTCCAGTAAAAGTAGGCACGGCTAAGATGACAGTGAGGGTCGAGTTCTCCAAGGAAACATCACTGTAATGGAAACATAAGCACAGAGTGCATACCTGAGCTTTGTGGTCACATACACCTTTCTGTGCTGGAATGTGGGCAAATTTGAGACAAGAGAAAACATGTTGCATTTCCTACACAGAATAAAAGCCTAAACTTTGCACTTAATTAATTTCATGTTTCAGAGAGGATGAGGCTTAAACCAATTGATGATGGAAACTGGTGATAGGATTGCGTATCTCACATTTATTATTTTATTTATATTATTAGATTTGGGCCCCATGGTGGTACAGTGGGTAGCACTATTGCCTCACACCTCCAGGGTTGGGGGTTCGAATCTGGGTCCTGCCTTTGTGTGTGTGGACTTTGCATGTTCTCCTTGTTTGCATGTTCTCTCCGGTTTCTAACACAGTCCAAAGACAGGTGCATCAGGTGAATTGGGGATTTTAAACTGACCGTAGGTGTGAGTGAAAAGAAGTGATTTATAAACCATAAAAGTGTGATTTCACCTAACCATAACAAACAAAGTTAGCTCAGCAAGTTAGCAAGTTTCTGGCTGTGTTTCTAGCACCTTTCTTCTGTAAATTCACTCAGGCATTTCATGGAGGCTTTTTTCACAATACTATTGTCAGCTGACAGTGGCTAGAGGGCGTGGTCAGACGATGATCTCAAGAGCCTAGGGCACAAACCTCACACAAGATTGCCTTCTCCTTTTTGAACGTGTAGGCCTGCATTATTTGTTATGCTCAACTTTGTGTGCATCTGTGCGCCATATGATTTGATGCATGCTTCTGAGCGCTACACAGTGCAGCATTCAAAAGAGCCATTGTAGCAGAACTTCATTTGTGGAAATTCAACCAATTAAGCTGTCACATTCACATTATAAAATTACATTCTGTCATGTCTCTCGCCTGTTAGGCAGTGTCACGAGCATGATCTGCTTCAGTTTGAAAAGAAAAAGAATAAATCAAAGGCTTTCTGCCTCATTAAAGCTTGATAGACTTCCACCGTTATTATTTTTCCCATGACATTTCAGCACTCTTAGGTGCACTTTGATCAGAGAGGGACCTTTTTACCCCAAGACATCTTTTGTTCACTAACCCTGAAGCTACCTCAGGAGCTAAGATTGAAATGTGATTGGCTCTGGTACTTTTAGATGCATGGTTTTAATGTTCACGTAGGCCCTTGAATTATTCCTTCAGTCTCTAAATGCTTGCATCAGTATCAATTTCAGCATCCCAGGAGACATGTTTCACTACAATCCTTTCTAGCGGTTTTATACTATAGTATATACAGTGAAAAACTATTGAATTGCACTTTTGGTAAAAGGGGCATTTTGGCTGACGCTCTTATCCAGAGCGACTTACAATCATTAGTTACAGGGACAGTCCCTCTGGAGCAACTGAGGGTTAAGTGTCTTTTGAAGTTAGAGAACTAATATATTTGCTCTTGCCGCAGGTTCTTTAATAGAAATTTCTGAGTAATTCTTTTCTCTAACACACATTTGCTCTGTGTTAAATTCACATAGACTCATTTCTTTTCACAAACCGTAATCCACAAGTTTTCCATAGAATCAAGGGGATGCTTTTTCCACCATAACATTGCTCCTTGTCCATCACCAAGTTACAGCGCGTCTATGGTGAGAAAAGTTCTTGATGGAGTTTGAAGGGCTGTTTCAATGGCTCCAGTTGCAATGGAAGGAAGCGGGCTGGTATTTCACACCTGACGGCTCCGGACCACTCCGCCCCCACGGCTCCCTTTGTGCTCCTTAATTGGAATCAGAGTGGAACCGTGATGGAGGGGCCACCCATTAGCATGAGGAATGATTTATTTAAATGCAGCCTTTCAACTACCCTGATAAAGTTACATTGAGCAGACTGGGGGAAGGAGCCCCAGTGTAACACTCCATCCCTTTCTCTCTTTCTCTCCCTTCCTCTAATCTCCTGTTCAAGAGGAGAGGAGAGAACAATTGAGATGGAACAACAGAGACGCTCCCAACTCCTACTCTCACCAGAAATTGAGGATTGGTACAACAAAAACAGACTGAAGTTTGCCTCCTGCCTTTTTTCTGGGCTCTGGGTTTTAAAATTCCTAGTTATGTATGCAGACAGGACTATCTGTTGTGGTCTGTTATTGTTTTATTTAGTCTAGGACACAAAAATTTGTATTTCACTTAAAGGGAAAATCAGAATTCCAACAAATTCTGTATAACGAAATTGTTAAGGTATGAACAGTCATTCAGGGAAATTTGATATAAAATGGTACTTTCCAGAGAGTCAGAATTCACAGTGGTAATAGGAACCAGAGGTTGAAAAATGTATTAACTACTTATGATGGGCTACTTATGATGCCTGATACCTGAGACATTGTTTTATGATAGTTTTGGCATATAATACATTTTTTATTCATCCATGGCAGAGAAGTACATGCAAGCTGCTACTGGGCAGATAGTACCCAAAGAAAACTCATAAAACACATTGTTGGTTCACTGATATTTCTGAATAATAAATAAAATGGTTACATATGTGTTGTAGACACCTTGACCTCTGGTTCTTATCACCATCACTGTAGTGAAATCTGAGTTGGCAAGGTTCTATACAGTGAACTTACATCAGACTCCTCTGAATGACTTTGTTTACATCTCAACCACTGAATTATGTACAAAATCTGTGAAACTCCACTTTAACAGTAGAATCGGGCCACTAATAATGCTTTAAGACTCAGACCAGTACAATATGTTAAGTTATATGAAGAGTGAGAAATTAAGCAATGATACACTGAATAAACTGAGATATACATACTTAGAGTGTCTTGAGATTCACACACTGTGTTTTATGTAGAGCTCAGCTTTATGGATTGACACCATAATGTTTCAAATCTCTCTCTCTCTCTCTCTCTCTTTCTCTCTCTCTCTCAGATTGTCTACAAAGCCGTCAGCTCTTTTGATCCAGAGTTTAATCTGACTAATCAGAGTGGGAAGGTGCTGAAGCCCAGTAATGAGACATCTCATACATTTGTGGGACTTTACCCAGGCTCCACCTACTCCTTCACCATCAGGGCCAGCACTGTGAAGGGCTATGGCTCCCAGGCCATCACCCAGTTTACCACCAAGATCTCACGTAAGGATCACTTCTGACCTGAAAGACTGTATGGGCAGAAGTGTTTCAAAACAAGTACTGTAAATGAGTTAATGATGTACATGTACGTGTTCATGTGTATATGTTTTTTTTCTGCCAGCCCCGCACATGCCTGGCTATGACCAGGAGACACCCCTCAATCAGACGGACAGCACTGTGACAGTCCTGCTGAAACCTGCCCAGAGCAGGGGAGCACCGGTCAGGTAGTGAATCCCACTGAAACACACAGCACTATCCATTACCCTCCACACATTAATCACACATGCAGGAGAAACAGTGTATAAGCGAACAAGAATGTAAGCAAAAATGTACTGTTTGTTGAGCTCCAGGAAATCATTGACTGACCACCAATTTAAAGCCTAGATACATTCATAGAAAGCCATTGAAAAAAAAAGATAATACCAAGATAGCCAAAAACCGAAATGACCAACAAGGAGGGCTCATAATTTTCCAGTTATGCTTTTTTTCTGTGACGATCTGCTTTGCTTCCAAAGTGATTTTTTTTCTTGGTTTTTCTGGTATCGCGTCCCCATGTGGCCAAATTTCATGAAACTAGGTGGGTACCCAATACTTGCCCTGGCAAGTACACTAAGTTTGCCATGACTCAAACTCAGGCATTGCTGATGTATGACTCACTTCTTGTTTTGGTGTCATCGCCATCAAATTTTATTAGACAACAGCCATGTGACCGCCCTAGCAAGGTTCTTTGAATAAAATCGGCTCAGAACCCATTGTAGAAGATATGTACCACATTTTGTGATGATAGGATCATCAATATAGTACTAGTTCACAAAAGTTTTTTGAAAAATTCCAAATGACAGAAAATTTAAAACGTGGTGGTATTTAATGGCAGTGATTGCATTTTAATCGAGATGACCCGAGGATTCAGGGGGAAAAAGATCACAACCCTAGGACAAATGGTTCAAAGACTCCCATGGCAGAAGGTATAATAGTGAAGAAGTCTAACAATGGTAATACAATAGTAATTAAGACTTTTAAAACCACGGCGGCTCCCGAGGTCACAGGTGCCTAAGTGTTGGACCTGTCATCAACAGATCACAAGTTCAATCCCTGGTAGTGCCGTCTGTGGCAAGAAATTCAAGAGATCATGATTTGTCTCGCTCTCTTTGAGTGAACAGGATGGCCCCTTCCTTAACGTGATGCTAGCCAGTGTGACCTTCTATTGGCTGATGTAACAGAATTCACAGTTAGCGTCCTCCAAGAGTTTCAACCAGGAATGACCCTGAAACATCCATAAAAACAGATTCTATGATGAATATATATTATTAAAAACAAAGAGAACACTAAAGAAATATCTACAGTTTTTTGTAGCAACACAACTGTGGGCCACCAGCAGTGTCGCAGCAGTGTGTGTGCCTGCAGTTGTATTGTGGGTCACATGAGACAGTTGCTACAAGTGATCAGCAGCGCCCTATGAGCACACACACTTATCAGAGCTCTTAGTGTAGATGGCTGGTAACTGGACGGGTTCTTTGGCTGTTTTGGTACACAGCAGTGTAATCACGGTGTGGCCTTTGCCCTCAGAGGCTGTTGGTTTTAGAAGGCAGATCTCTATACATGGACATCAAAGCCCCCAGAGCTAATTCTAATTACATTCAGAATCATAAGCAGCAGGTTTTGATCTGTGGACGGTGTGCGGGTGTGTGCATTTTGTACATTTTTTGTGATTATCATCACGTTTTATTGTTTGTGCATTTGATCCAAGCGAGAGGCACTTTTTGCCTTTTGAAGATAAGAACAAAGCACGCTTCATACTGAGGAGCTCATCACAGTCTTGTCCCCTTTCTCCCATCTTTTCATGCCCGTTAGGCCAAGCTGCACATTGTGGTCATGAGGCTTTGTTCTCCTCATACTTTTTTTGAAAAATCTGTTGTCCATTTACCTGTTTTAAGCTGCCAGTGTGTTTAAAAGATGTCTTTAAGGCAGATTAGTTTGAGTTTAAACAGCAGCCAGGCCCTAGTTTTCCCCTCATAATTGTCGGTTGAGAGATAAATCAATAAGTCTTGGCAAGTTTCCCGCCCTCCTGCCTGACTTTTATCTAATTTGCCAGCGTTAACAACATATCCCAGTGTGTGTGTGTGTGTGTGTGTGTGTG
>JBBPCZ010000007.1:21687119-21704303 GCA_037974445.1 Brycinus macrolepidotus | reverse complement strand
TGTGTGTGTGTGTGTGTGTGTGTGTGTGTGTGTGTGTGTGTGTGTGTGTGTGTGTGTGTGTGTTTGTGTGTATGTGTGTATGTGTGTGTATGCATTAGATCCTTTAAGTCATGTAACTTTCGAGGCTTAGCCCCCATTGGATTGGACTAGTTTGTCCAGCGCATCCTACAGATACTCGATCGGATTGAGAGCTGGGGAATTTGGAGGCCAAATCTTAATTTCTCAGCATATCTGACCTGAACAATACAGATTTCCAGTCTGAAGAGCAAAAAAAAAAAAAACTTCCAGTAAAGATTTGAACTTTGAAGCTTGTCTCTGAATAATAATGGTAGAGCCTCTTAGTCTTTTAGCTGGCGTTTTGTGCTGACCAGGTCATCCTATCCTAATGGCATGTTCTGTTCATGTTGTAGTGGCTGAAAGGTGCGGTGCTGTTGTGAAATATAACATGATGATTCTGCTGATTACAGTCATTGTAGAATAGTACTCACTGAGATCAAAGCTCATGAAAGCGACCTGTTTGCTAACTTTTGCCGTCCCCTTTCTACTAATTGTACTCATGCCTGTGTCCTTGCTGTGCCAACTTATGCGCATAGGCGAGCACGTGTGACCACAGCCAGTTCATGCATATCAAATTTAGTCACTTGTAACTTGAGAAACAAATCTCATTTGTAGTGTGAGCAAAGCCTTAGTCAGCACCAGTTGTTTTCATTTTTGTTATTATGTCATTTAAAAGCTCTTAAGTCTCTCAATTACAGGATCCTTGTTAAGTCAAAAAGTCCAATATTTATTTATAAAGTAAACGTGGCTGGAAGCTCAGATTTAGAAAACGGGGAGGTTCACTGATCGGCTTAAAGGGCCCTGTGTTAGGATTTCAAACAGCAGATGTTTCAGTGTGATACTCAGCAGAGAACACGTTCTTCACAATGACCGAGTTTGTGGGAAGATTTCCTCTCAATAAGAGCGCGTAGGAATGAAAACATTCCTGCCTTAATTGAAGAGCCGCGTGCATGTGTAAGCTATATTTGCCAGCCTTTGTCAGGCCTCCACGTGTCTGTCCCATTGCATTTATGTGTGGAATTCTCCTCGAGCCATTGCCCAATGATGAGTTGCATTTTGATAACTGGCCTGGCAGGACTACATACAAACTGGTACAATGGCCTCCACTGGCAGGGAAAAGCTCATCCTGCAGTCTAAGGGGATTAGCCCTCGCGTCTGTCAGTCACGTCGTGCCACACTAATGTTTCCCTCTCCCACGCTGGGCGCGTGGTGGCCACACAGCCGCCTCCGCAGCCTCGTGCCAACGCTAGCGCTCGCAGGCTGGCTGCATAGAGAAAGGATTCGCAAAGCTCTGAGCTAGCATCTCTACTGTCATTGAACGAAGCTGACTCTCAGCCGAGTCCAATGCAAACAGACACAGAGTGACTACACGAAGCCCACACATCTATTTCTGGTGACAATTACTCCCTGGTTTTCCAGATTGTTCTCTCACTTTCATCCCTTGGGGTATCATGTTCTTGGGTGTGCTCCTTTTTTCCAAAAGAATAGGTCGTGTTTTTCACAGCCGAGTAACAAGGCAGTCAAATGGCAGTTGGCCATGATGAGTAAAAGTTTTGTTCTACCTGTGGTCTCTGTAGAGACACAGTGCCCCAGTACTATGTTGTTAAGGCAGGAGTGCAAAAGACAATGGTAGGCGTGGTTCATCGGACTTAAATACAAGATTCCCAACAGTGCTTGCCTATATCACAGCATTTATGGTGCTACTGTATCAGCAACAGTGACACAGCAGAGTAACTTCAAAGACGTTTATTCATTTGAGAACACCGTCTGCAAAACCCTGGATGAGAGAAACTATGAGAATGTGATAAGGATGGGCAGAGTTATACATACTTGATTCATGGTGGTATAATAGGGCCTACAGAGAGTCATTAGTTTTAGCACTTACTCATTTTTAGTGGAATTCGCTCAATGGTGCATGTACATTTAGTTTAAGTCCTGGACCTGGATATCTTTGCTTTATGAGGACTTTCTTCTGGCACCAAAATCATGCATCATGAAACTAACATTACTGATCATGACTAGAAACACAGAGAATTTACACATTGACTAGCTGATGACACCATCTTCAGCCTAGTGGTCATGACAACAGACCAAGCTGTCTCATTCTGTGCCAGAGGTGGATAGGGTGCTAGTGAATGTATTGTTACTTTATAATGACTCAGATCAACATAAAAATACCTTTACAAAAAAACAGCTTTGCAGGTTCCCCAAAGGGTTCTTTGAGTCATAGAAGAACCGCTTTTCATTTCCAAAAAAGAACAAATTTTGAAAAAGAGATTTATAAGCTTTAAGTTTAAAGAATCTTCATATAATTTAAGGGTTCTTCCTAGAACCCTTTACAGTATGTGGAGGTCAAAAAACTATTTAAGTTTCATATCAAAGTCAACACTTTTATAAAACTTGTAACATTAAATGTAAAGTGAATTGTTGATGTCAGCAGTATTTAATTTGATTTGCAGATTTGAGGTGTTGCCATTGATGGATAATGTTTTTATTGATAACACATACTGTTAAGTATATGCTTACTGCCTTATCTTGTGCTGATACCTGTTAGAGTTGGCCTGTCTCTTTGAAGTACCCCCTTCTCTAAATGTTATTCCTCCCCTTTCAATCACAGACCCAATCTAAAAGGTGACTCATCCCAAAACAGATATGCTCATGTTTTCTGCCACTTGTCAGTGGCCTCCCAGATCCAGTTCCCTAGCGAAGATTCATGGAGGAACCTCAGCAAAGCGAAAAGATTTAAGTGACATTTAATCCGAACAGTTTCCCTTCATTTGTGTTTCCTGGGTTGGTTTATGGACAAGGAGATAAATAAAATCACACAGACACCAGAGGTGGTTGGTGTAATTTGGCAATGCCGGCAGCCACTTTAAACACATTTTAAATCAGAAGTTCAGCACAGCTCTACAGGGAATCTTCTGTAGCACAGCTATATCCTGTGTACAGGGAGGTAATTTGCCTGAAATGTAAATAAACATTCAGATAGATTGCTTTCAAACAATTCTTATGGTCAGCTATTGTTCTGAATCTGGTACAATGCTGTACCAATACACTGACCTGAGACTGCTCGTTTTGTACTGTTCTAGGACTAGCTCTCTTCATAAATTTAACCATTGCCAAGTCAGACAGTAGAACTGGTCTCAGACCAGTGCAAAGGGGCATTTTCTACCAAAACCTCTTCCAAAGTCTCATCTTTACGTCCTTGTGCTTCTCCCCGCTCAGAGCACATGAAAAATATATCCTAGTGTCAGGTCTTAGCTCAGTCAATGCTGAGTGGAAAAGGCCTGTAATTGGAAGATGATCATGTGACCTTCCAGAGCTCCACTGGATTTGGCAGCGAGGCATGAAGGGGCTTAATTGGTATCTGCTGGGGTTGCTGGGTGTTCCACTGGAACAAGAGTACACTTTTTTTAGGTGCTGTTCACTGAACTGAGCCCTCTTTGATGGCCTACCAGGTAGTCATTATTGTTGGTGCTGGTTTCCATGGGGGTTTGTTGTGTCTCCTGTGCTGATTGCCTCTCAAAACACCATCTTTGATGGCGTACATAATGACTACAACAATGCATTCTCGCTAGTGGCCTTCTGGTCCCCATGGCTTCAGTCTGTTATGTGTTTTAATTAGAGGAATTCATTTCTGAGGCTGCTGGTCCTCAAAGGCAGAATGTGCTGAGAGAAATGGACGAAGATGATGGATGAATGTGAGTGGCATTATGGAGTTAGGAATGAAGACAGAGGCCTTCTTTTTGAGGGTAAGAGAGCGTGCCAGAGGAAAGCCAGGACCCCTTGACCCTCCTCAATTCCTCCCAGGCCCCATCCAACCTCTATAAGCCAATTACCTGATAAGGCAAAGTTAAGACCAATCAGAGTTTGTGGAAACGGTATTTCCCTCGGTAGCTGCATAGCCACGCTATTAATGGCACCAGATCGCAGAGCGCCCATCGATTATTGTGTAAGAGAGTGTGTGAAGGGTTTCTTGAATACAAATCAGGGCTTGCTTTCCCAGTAAAGTCAGACAAGGATAAATTAAGCAGGATTAGGATGTTGTTTTTTGTCTTCTGGTTTTCTTTTTTTTTTTTTTTTTTTTTTGAAAGTCCTAAGATCTGCTTTTGTTTAAATTGCGCTGCAGTTTGCAAGTAATTGGGCAGTTCCACAGTTTTGTTTTGTCTCTGTCCTCAACCACATTGTTTAATTACTTAATGACAACACTTTCCATGTCATGTAGTCCTTGACAGCAAGAAAAGATCAAAACTTCCTTGGAAAAACTCTAATAGCATGAAGATTTTTCAAGTGTCTACAAAGAACAGTGCAGACTCTCAGCTTGCTCCTGACACCTGAAGCCATCTGCTGTGCAGGATAATGTGTATGTGCTGTCATAAACATCAACTGTGATTGATGAGTATTTGTGTAACACAGAAACCTTTTGATCATTTTATTATTCTGGAATAATTTTTGTCATGTCGTATTTTGTTTTTAATCTCATTGTTTTTTCCCCCATGTACCAGTTTTCGTCTTATTTGCCAGCATTCTGAGCTGTTGGGTGATGTAAATTTTTTATGTGCTTATATGGCTGAATTTAGAGCACCATAATCAACATTTTTTTGTGCGCGTTTCATACAGTATGAAGTAGCATCGAAACATTGCTTTTTTTTTTCTGAACATGCTTTGGAACATTTTGCAGTTGCGCAAAACTCTGTACTGCAGAATTCACTTTACCTTGCAAAACTATGTAAGACCTACGCTAGGTTAAAGTAGCATACAGAACAACTCCTATGGAAGTTCCCCCATTTATGATGATGCTGGAGGTCTCAGACATCATGCTGAGCTTTCTTTGGTGTTCCTGTGTCACGTAGAAGCAAAGTTATTGTAATTTAGAAAACATGTAATAATAATAACCACTACTGGGGGTTTTAAAAATGGCATCACATGCAAATGCCCATAAAGAACAAAAATGCTCTTTTATTTTAGGTCGTAGAAACAAACAGAAAAACACAAGCTCTTTGAACTTGGGAGAAGTTTTAGGATAGTCTCCGCCCACAAGTGGGTGGGAGAGACCTGCAGAGGGAGGTGGTCCGGAGAGGGTCCGCGTAGCGGTGTGCCATGCGAAAGAGCAGCACACAGCGAGCGTGTAGGAGAGTAAACACTGGTTTTAGACTGTTTTTATTTGTTGAAATCAGATTTTACTAATACGCCCTGAGTTCTAAGGGTTAAATTAATTATTTTATTCGTTAAAATTGCTTCTGTATGATGTAAATCTTTTAAGCATATTACATATTTTTAGAATTAAATTTAAATACTTGATCTCTGCATATTTATTTCTTCACTATGTGCATTACGTTTCATTGCACTTAGATTACATTACATTGCACTGTGCAGTGTGGTATATCTTGTCTCATTCGGATTGAATTCACTCTCTGTCATGTTTGTGATGAAATCCGACAGGTATGAGGTATTAAAGCGAGCTCGCTGCAGAGGCCCCAAGTGATGCTGGCTGCTCAGTAGGGCAGCAGGGCTGTAAATCAGCACTGAGACAGACTCTTAAAGTAATGGGTGGCCTTTAAGGAGGTCCTAAATCCAGAGGAAATGCTCCTCTCTTGCTCTCTCTCGCTCTCTCTCTCTTTCTATGAGTGCTGCCTTGTTCTCTGTCACCCCAGCCCTTGCCCTGCCCTTTGTTCTCCCCAGTGCAGGGCGGTAATTAACTTCATATTTCTCATTCTCCGTTCTCGCCGTATTTAATATTTTATTACATCAGATTTTATCGCTAAATAGTGGGCACGCTGCCTTGTGGCGTTGCACACCAAAAGGGCAACAAGAACTCAATGGCGGCGAGTTGTTTTATAATGATCCGTGGTTAGGGGTGGGTGGTGTTCACTCGCGTATATTCCCAGGCAGTTTATGACAGATCTAATCTCCAGCGCACGTGGCAAATTTAATTAGCAAGCACTGAATATTCAACAGTGCTATTCGGAACATGCGATATGCGTTTTGCATTTGCAAGCGTCACAGATCCTCTCAAAAAAAAAAAATAAAAATTGTGCTCATTTATAACACATGAGAAACCGTTAAGTGTCATAGAACAACAGTTGCTACATAAACACAATATTTTTACAATTGACTGAGTTTTAGTTGCTGCTGAAGTGGGCAGTTCAGGGCCAGCGTGATTTAAACGAACAGGTCCTGTATCACTATAATTGCTTTTAGCTGCTATAATCCTGTCGCTACAGATATAATTTGGGTCACTTGTGCATGCTTGCATGGCCACAAGGTCCTTCTCATCCTTCCGCTGTCTTTCAGACGCATAAGTTGTGATGAAAGTGGTCTGGGGGATGTAATAACAAAGCAGATGCTCGGAATGCTCCAGCCTGCTCTAAAAACACAATTAGAACACAACAGGATGTTCCATTTTGGGGTGCGTGAAGTGTTTTGACCCATTAGTTGGAGCTCGGTCTCTCTTTTAGCTGCAGTTCAGCTCCTCTGGCAGTTGCCAGTGGGATTTGACGTAGGATTTGTCAGATGTTAAACCTTTTACAATTAGTGAGAAAATGAGCAAATTGTTCTACGCAGGAAATTATTAATCCTATTAACCTTTATGAGCCCATTCAAGCAGTGCCATCAAATTAGGGATAATGGAACTAATAGAAATGATTATAGTTGTTAATTGCACATTTCCAAAGCAAAGGACAGTGCGTTTTATTATTTTATTTTTTTGGTCACTTTCTTTGTTTAAAACAACAGTGAGTAGTTCAGCTTGTTTGGAATATTCATACAAAAGGTGTATATTTGTCAAAGGTTTTTGGAAATGTTTGCTACCGTGTAAAGGAGGTTGGTCCAAACAGGCAGTGTATTTCAGTGATGCGTTGTTAGGTATAATTCAATACAATATTAACAAATGTTCAATACATCAATAAACAATTATTTTTCAAAGCAATGTAGGGCATTAACAATAGGTTGTAACTGCCAGGCAACATAATGTATAAAGATTATTCTATTATTCTATTCTATTTTTTAATAACACAATGTAGATTTCATACAGTCACGTGTTTGTGCATCAAATGGGTTCCTGCAGATCCTAAAAAGTCTTAAAATAGATTTTTAAAAATGTGGGGTCATAAAATGTCTTTAAATCTTGTTTTTACTATTAGAAGTATTAGCTGTAGGGATGCCCAGCCCCAGCATACTTTAATGGGTCTGGTATTATCTAAAATAAGCATGATCCAGTTTCAGGCATTTCAGTCTTTTTGTGTATTCCTTTTTTTCCCCCTCTTAAAACCATATTCTAAATGAACTCCCTGAATGTTTTTCATCTACAAAACTATCATGGAAGCATTCTGCCTTACCGGGGACCGCACTGCATTAAAACCATCTGTAGCTGAAACAGAACATTCAACACCAAGAGAAAGATGCAGGCTGCTGGGTAATATCTGCAAATTCTAAACTGTAGTAAATTCACAGACCTATGAAATGGTTATTTTACATTAATAGTGGAATAAAAGAAAAGCTATCCGTTTAGAGAGTGTAAAATGAAGTCATTTCACTCCAGAATGTCAAAGTAACTGGTAGCCGAATTATTAAAGAATCCAGACAAATTTGATCAAAAGCCAATGTTAAATTCACTTTGAAAAAGAGCAGGCTAAAAACAAAACATATCAATCCAAAATGTCATGTTATGAGCTTACAAGTTATGAACTGATTTTTTTATTGTGATATTGATTGTAGCATAATTATCTTAAACTATCTTTGAAAGCACAAAGAGCAGATCAGATTCTGTAATGGCTTATACTTGATATTATAGGACTCAGATCAGATGAACATCCTCAGTTCAGTTGTAAGATGATGCCTAAAGACCTTGCAAAAAAGAGTCATCATTATTAAAATATCCAGAATAGCACACCAACTAAAATATCTTGCAAACTGTGGTCCCACATTCAAAAATGACCACTGATAAAGCCTGCAAAACCAATCACAGCAAAAATATGTCCAGTGTCAAAGCATAAATCCACTGTTACTCAATTGGATTAAATATATTAGGCATTAATATATGTTATAATTAAGTAAATGTGTTGTCAGGTCATGAAAGCTGTGTTATTTTTGTTATGTTGGTGTCAAAAGATATTAAAAAGAATAAACTGAAAGTGCAAAACTGATCAAGCATTGTGCAGTGTCTTCAAATCCTGGTTAGTCGATCAGATTTTAGAAGCTGTTTATTGTAATCCGGTTCTTGGCAGCCCTATCAGACCCGTTACATGAGCACACCCTGCAATCTGCATAAAGCTTTTTGAATTCTCAGTCTCTCGATGCAATAACAGAAAATGCAGTTTTCTAAGACCATTTTAATAGTCCCAACTCTCTGTGCTCTGTTCCTCTCACTCAGATCTGCTGGACACCTCTTTAATGTCCAGATGAATTCTCCTTAAAGGCCCTCTGAAAAGGAGCTCTCAGTGGTTTGAAATGTTAAAGAGTAAATGAAGTTGAGGGCTGGTTCTTTTTAGTGTCCCATTTGTCCTGAGCCTAAGCTGGAAAGGTTTCAATTCAAGGCTCCTCTGAGGTTCTGTTCAGCTACGCTTTTCTGTCCCCCTCCAATAAAGAGAACCCCCAGCCTGGCCTGCCTGCAAATTCACCTCCATTTCATTTGTCTCAGCGTCTCGTCGCCAGCCAATATCTTTTCTATTGCAGTGGGAAAGACCTGGCTTTTGGGCTCAGCCTTGTTTGATCCACTGAGCGAATTAAAAAAAAAAAGTCTCTTCCTTTCCTATCCCATTATGCATCCAACATATCAAGTGTGCCAAGCTTACAGCCCCTTCCTCTGAGTCCACATTGGCACTGAGACAAGGTACATGTTGATCTTTTCCCCCCTACCTTGACCGTAATTTCAGCCTGCTGTGAATGGGAAATCGGTTTGTTTTTTTTCTGTTCTGTCATTGTTTCAGTTGCACTCAGAGACTCCACTCATTCCTGCCCTGTGTTAGAGTTCAGCATTCTAATATCTGAAAATAAGGAGCCAGTACCACCATCTCATGCTAGAGCCTTTTATTTCATGCTGTTTAAATCCCCCCTATAGATCAGATTTTGGCCCTGTTCTAAATTAGGTAGCAGGCTACATCTCACCAATCCGACTCTTCACCTGAGCCTCCAGGCTTTAGCTAGTTAATGAAAGCCTCCCAGGCTCAACCAGGAAAAGACCCTCAGCCAAAACCAGTGCTTGCCTCACAGCCGTCTTGGTGCCAGAAGCTAGCAGATTAGCTGGCCTTCGAGCTGTCTGTCAAATGTGTTCAAACTCAAAACTGTCTGTAGCTCTTCCACTTTGGTTCATGGTGCTCTGTAACTCACATCGTAATTTTTACAGCACACGTAATAAGATTGAAGCAAAAATATTTAAAACATTAAGTGCCTGTGTTGAAAGTTTTTTTTTTTATAAATATGTTACATAAAATATACATGATATAAAAGGTGGCTCCTGATTCTTCTTTCAGCTATCAATCACTACGTTTGTCATTCAGCACTATAAATTATTCTATAAGTACTATGAAACTGATGTATATATATTTATATATATATATATATATATATACACATTGCTGTCCTGTGCTAGGTGTGTATAAATGTGTATATCTCCCTTGTGTTCCGGCAGTGTGTATCAGGTGGTGGTGGAGGAGGAGCGCCCGCGTCGCTCACAGCGGGCTGCTGAGATCCTGCGGTGTTATCCTATCCCCGTCCACTTCCAGAATGCCACAGTGCTGAGTTCCCCCTATTACTTCACCGCTGAATTTCCAGCCTCGCGCATCCAGAGCTCCCTGCCTTTCACCATCGGAGACAACAAGACCTATGAGGGCTACTGGAATGTCCCTCTCCTGCCCCACAAGAGCTACAGCATCTACTACCAAGCCGTCAGCAAGGCCAATGGGGTGAGGATAATAAACCTTTCAGACCACTCTGAAAGACTTTGTTTACATCTCATCAATTGAATTATGCAGAACGTTTGAAAAACCAGAGGCGTTCCCTTTTAACAGCACCAAAAGAATTGAAAAGGTGCAACTATGGTTTGCAAAAATGTATGGGCAAGTGCTAAACTAATGCATTATTCACATCCCTTAAATATGACAACTTCAAGTGTTTAATTAGCAACAGCTGCTGTTAGCATAATTTCTGTCCCTTTCAAAGCATTCCCAAGAGAAATTCTGTTATTCACAGAAATACCAGCACCGGAGGTCTTTTCTTTTTTATGTATGGGCTTCAAACTCACGCTCCCCATAAAGCAGGCATTATTTAGAAAATGAGACAATCCAACGGAGTCATTTACTGGAGTAACACTCTTTCTTTACAGTGATACAGATCTTTGACAATGGTATGCTAACTCATAACCTTTAGCTTATAGTTATGCATAACTCATCTGCCATGACTTCTTGTTAGCTTGTTGAGAAAACATATTTGTTTTCATGTATTGACCCCATATGATAGGAGGGACAGGGCACATGCACTTCTTACTATTTCCCCAAATATGTGATAATTCATTAGCTTTAGAAATGACACACTACTTTGTCAATTTGTCCCTGCAAGCACTGAGAATCTGCATGAGGCAGCAAGCTGTGGATTAGTACCCAATAGAGAGTAATTTGCAATATATCGCCAGCTCACCAGTGCACTTCTCCATCAAGTCCTTCTCCATCAGCGAAGTGATATGCTCAATTTAGGAATATTGAATTTCCAGCCATTAAAAGAGAATTTTGCACCCACAGTAGAGTGGAGCTGGCAGAGGCAGATGAGACTCGACTGTCAGTGAGAGGGAGCGCTTTCAGAGCGAGCCGCTCAGAGGTACAGTACAAGGCGGCTATTCACGGATGCATTATTAACACTCCAGTTTAATTGGAAATTAGAATTATCAGCCATCTCCCTTTTTATATGCAAATTGACCCTAATGAAAAGCCAATCCTTTATTTCAGTGCCAGGGAAAGAGAGAGTGAGGCTCAGACCATTAGATAATTCACCGTCTCTAATTGGAGGCGCTCGGCCTGCAGGGTGTAAATGTGTGTGTGTGTGTGTGTGTGTGTGTATGTGTGTGTCTGTGTGTGTGTGTGCAAGAGGAGATTAGCTGCCCACCTTATGGCTGCTTACAGTCACACGCATCTGTCCTTAATAGCTGCCTTTAGAGCAGTGGGTGTTTTGTGCAGAGGTGTGTGGGTGTTTGTGTGTGTGCGTGTGCACATTTGGGTATGTTTTAGTTATTGTTACACCCCTGAGATTTGAGACAGAAGGCAGCTCTTTGCAAATTGCTGACAAACTCTCACATCCATGCCTGTGCTGTAAAGAGCCTCTGGCCACTGCTGATGACAAACACTAGCACCCTGTGACTCTTGACCTCAACTGAGTGGGCAATGGTCCAGGGAGGTGAATGCTGTGTATTTTTGCTTTCTGTTCCTAGATCTCTGTGCTGGAACAAAAGGAAGAAAGACTGAACATCACACATATCTGTCTCACAAAGATGGCAAGCAGCAGAAGCAGCATGCTTTAGACCTCCTGGTCTATAGCAAACTAGACTTCTGACTGTTGCCAGAGAGCACTGGTCAGGGCTAATGTGGTGCAAAGTAGTGCATTACAGTATTGTATTTATTTGTGGGACTGCAGAAGCAATCACACTATTGTTCTTCTTAAGTATTATTATTATTATTATTATTTCTGGAATTTGGCTCCTCTTCTTCTCCTACAGTTTTTGAAATATTGACATGGATCAAATGCCAAAAAATCAGTTAATTTCCGAAGTAGTGCACGCATATTCAGAGTTTTGATTGTTGATCGGGGGCCGAGTATTGCTCATTTAAAAATGTGATTTTTGTGGTCGACCTCTGTATTGTAAAGTCAGTTATAAAAAAAAATGTGTGTGACTGTTTGTTGTGGTTTAATTAAAAATAACCAGCCCGTGAATGCGGCTACGTGTGCTTTCTCACCCATTTTCCTGAACCATAAACGGCTTGGTAATAGTCGGTGAGATAATGCCCTCCGTGGTTCAGCAGTAAAATGAAGAGAGTCAGAAGAGGCGCTGGTTCGAGACCCCACTGTGAGCAGAATTTGTTTCTTCAACACAAGCTTTTTTTTGGCTATAAAAGCAATGTTTAGGCGTCTCCAAACACTGGGTTTACAGAAAACACATTTTCATTTTCTCGCAGAAATGGATCTAGTTTTTTCCTGTAATTAAGTAGTGCACTGCATCAAGTTTAAAGTCTTGAATTAAGAAATTATTAGAATTACATGTTAAGAGTTGCTCTATTTGCATTTTCCATTTGTCATGCGTAATAGATAATATGTATGTAATATGTGTGCGCGTGCTACATGCAATAGCTCACCTTGTAACTTTGATTGTCATCATGATAGTTGCAGCCTGAGAAGCGATGCAAACTCAGTAAACAATCTGTGGAAACAGCTAAACACACTAATATGAAACTGTTGAATAAAGATGAAGAAGAAGACGGAACCAAACCTCACCTACACAGAGCAAATTTCCTTCAGAACCAGCTCTGTGAGCTGTAAATATTATTCATAAGGATTGTATTTCTGTAATGAAGTTTCCTAGCAGCTCATTATATTCTGAGAGAAATAATTAGTAACTTGGTAATTGATTGCTTTTTGGAAAAACTGCCCCAACAATGTCAGAGGGTGTCGTAGGATGTCTTTGGCCAGCAACACTCGCCTTCTTTGACAGGAAAGGGTTCTGACAAGCAACATAAGCAAACACAGACTGTTGTTTTGACGTGACATGTAGAGGCAGGCAGTTCTTCAAAGAGGGCCGCAACAAAAGCCTGCCCGCATGCAACAAATTGCTATGCCCATCAGCGCACGTGTTTACTGGTTTCTAAACACTTCAAAGAAAATTCTTGAACTTTTAAAGCTGTGATGTCATGAACTTCACTGATGCATGAGAGTCCACACCATGGATGTGTGGATAGCCAATCAGGACGTAACCAGCAAAATCAGATGCCCTGTGTACACTTTTATTATAACTTCACAGTTTCCTTAGAATCGCTTACAGCTCTGTTCATCATTCTGGACTCATCTGTCAGGACTAGCTTGTAAAAACTTTTAAATAATGATGTATACGTACCTTTTGCTCTTACTTTATCTGTATCTGTGTTTTTACTGTCAAGCTCTACATTATGTACCGTGTCCTGGAGTTCCCGAAAAAGTGCGCTTAAATAAAATGTCTTGTTTTATTATTATTATTATTATAGCTATTTTTCACATTTGGCCTGGTTCCGTGTTTATCCCGCAGTCCTCTCGTCGCTGTCTGCCTGAACCCATTCGGGTGCGGTGCCAAAAAGAGCAGGCAATGTTGTTGTTTATGATTTAGGCTCATGACCCGCATGCTGCCATTCGCTTTACCTGCTCCCACTCATCCTGCCACCAGACTCAATAATTCATCGCCTCGCGGTTTAATTTGTCATCTCTTCAATAATGCATCGGGCCTCACAAGTGCATTTTGCTGTAATAAAGCTGGAGGGATTAAAACCAGCTCTTCCGTCACTTGCTGCCTCTTGAATATTCATGTCCCCAGTTTCTTTTTTTGTTTGTTCTTCATTTGTAAGACAACGAATGCAGCCTGCGTACGCCGCCACTGTTTCATTCTTTTTTCTCCCTAAATGTCTGTTGTTTTGTTTCTCTCTCAAAAGTTGAGGGAAGGACTGAACGGATCTCTCCTCGGAGCCGCTGAATATTGTAATCTACTGAATACCTATGGGGAAAATGTTTTAAACGACCTGCATTCCACCGCCTGCGCTTCCACTGCCAGCCACGGAGCCTCCTGGCTGCTACCACACAGGCTCCAACCGCTTTACTACTCACTACTGAATTCTGAATTAGCTTTTTCATTCCTTGTTTCTCAGCTGTGCTATCAAACACAGACGGCCGTTATTGGGGTCTGTTTTTAAGTGACTTTTTTTTTTTTTAGGAGAGTGTGTACTTTGGTTGATTGCTTTTGCTGCTGTTAATGTTTTGGCATTGTTACTTCAGGGCCCTTGTGTAGGAAAGAGCTGGGGGTTGTTTCATAAAGTCGGATTTCTCAGCAAACTGGATAAGAAATACTCCAGCATTTTCCAGCCTAATCTCTATTTTCCACGTCCATAGTAAACAGGCGATTACCGTCCCCAGTAATTTGAAGGTGTTTCCCTGTGCTGGACTCAGTTGTAATAGAAGCCAATGGGGCTAAACCGTGCAACATAAAGCACTGATGAGCAGACCAAAGGTGAAACGGAGTGGAGGAGGGTGTGTGAGGTGGGTGGGATGTGGGAGTATGTTTTTTGATGATAGGGGAGCTGAAAAGCAACCACATACTTTCTCACGGAGACACACACACACACACACACACACACACAGTGTTGGGTCACCTCAGGTCTCAGACTGATGGCAGGTTAACAACCAGAGAGACTCACATTCAAGCCTCACTGTCTCTCCCTCCCTTCCTTGCTTGCTCTCCTCCGTCTGTTTCATTTTACGGTCAGCCTCCCCAGCAGATTGTGAGATACAGAGAAGGTGACTGAAAGACATAGCCTCCCTAACAGCCATGACAGCTAATATGTTACCATTTTTGTAACAGAAAAATGTTTTTTCCTCTTTCTTTCTCTATCTCTCTCTCTCTCTCTCTCTCTCTCTCTCTCTCTCTCTCTCTGTCTCTCTCTTTCTCTCACAGGAAACCAAAATCGACTGTGTTCGTGTGGCCACTAAAGGTAGGACTGTGTAACAGTAATCTTGTGTGGAGAAACATGTTCTGAAACCTTTGCAACAGCCCCTAATTCTTTTGGCATGCCTGCAGTAAATGTGTGTGCTCATGTGTTTTACCGAGCTCTACATATGCTTGTAAATGACAGCTCATTTCTCAGTCTCTAACCCTATTAACAGCACTCCAGCAAACACTGCGCATACACTGACTCCCAAAAGAGCACATGATTTTTAAACACTACATTCACTTTTATTTTCACTTTGTATAAATCACTATATATCAATAGTATATGTCAGCCTTTTGTATTTGCTAAGAATTTACTAGTCCTGCACTTTAATGGAGCCAGAAAGGTTTATTTGAAGTGAAGGCTCAGAAGAATCACTCACAGTGGTACCATATTTTGTAAATGACCACTTGGGAACCTTCATTTTTAAATGTCTTTGCTGCCAAAGATGTTTCTTTCCTTACACGCACACACAAACACACACACCAATGCAAAAGATTTATTTATTATTAATAGTGAATAAGCATTTTCTAAACCATGCTATTTCAAGAAAGTTGTATGCACCTGTTAAAATGCAGTGTAATCCTTTAGTCCCCCAGAGTAACCTAGCTGATTATACTTGCTAAAACAAACCATGATCACTGTAACTAGTTTCTTTGTATTCAAAGTAAGTAGTGGAATAGATTGTTATAGTGCTGGCTGATACATAGTCTGTACTGGTGTAACTGGCACTGCACAACATTGTAGCTTTTCCATTATATTAACTATATTATGGCAGTATATTTTATCAATAAAATCCAGCACTAGAATGTTATATTGCTTTTTTTAATAATAGGATTGATCAAATCTATTGGTAGTATAATAGTAATGTATCAGTGATTTTCGTAATAGCTAGTCTACCTATTTTTTTAAACAAGTGTTTAAAAAAGAATAATAGCAGTAAGGATGTACTCAGCAGGTCAGCAACAAACCATGCAAAATCTTTAAAAAAGTACAAAATATGAAGCAGCCTTTAAAAGTCACTTTAAAAAGTGGATATCAAAATCAATAGAAAAATGCCAAGTGACAAAGAATGCATAGAAATGTGTGTGTGTGTGTGTTTCCGATAGGCTCTGTTAGACAGAGCAGTAAGAGAATTTAAAATATGCATTATCATCCTGCAAATTGCAAATTTATCACTGCCAATTAATTGAGAAGTTAAATCTTAATTTATGATTTGTCTTTTTAATCGTTTAATTGAGTCATCGTGACAGGGCTTCGCTCTGTTTTCTTTTAGCAGAATAAATGTGAGCATAAATGTGAGGCAGAATAAATGTGAGTACTGGCCTAGCTGTAAAGGCGAGCTTCCCTAAGCATATTGCCGGAGCCGTGTTTGATGGTACTGTAGGGTAACACTGCTCCTCGTGACAGATGGAACATAGCTCCACTGAAAGCTGAACGACGTTTGATTCCGGAGCCCAGAACCGCTTGGCAGTGCCGCGTCCCTGACCTCCCGTGGACCATCAGTGAACATGGGAGGCACTTAGCGAGCCACAGGCTCGTCTCAGCTCTAGCCTGCACACCGTTTGGAATTTAATTGAGCACAGATGGTAGATAATCTATTTTCCTTACTACATGCCATCTCTCTAATGGTGCCAGGGCTGTGCTATGCAAATGAGAGCCTTTTTTTTTTTTTGCCTTATTTTTCAAGACAGCAGCCACAGACAGCAAATGCATCTAAACACACACTCCCCCTACACTTCCAACCCCAGCAAAAGATTACAAGAGATTGGGCATCTTCTCTTTGTTCTGAGTTTATGGGATTCAAATGAGTTGTCTAATTTAGTCTACGCAGACGTGGATTACTTTTGTCTGGAATGTAAATTTTCTTGCTGAGTGTTCAAGGTTGCTGTCACTCTACTGATGCTCAGGGGAGGTATCAGTGCTATGAATGCATCTTTGAAAAAAAAAAAAAAAAACGTAATAACACATTCGCACATAAAGTGCTATCTTTTGGATGGCCGGGCTTTGTTAATCGAATAACTACTAAAATGTGAATAACAAAAGCAGACTTGTGTGTCTTTCTGTCTGCCTAGTAACTAAAGAGTCCTCTTTGGCCAGCCTATGGCTTCAGCCTGCTCTTCTTTTCTCTCTCTCTCTCTCTCTCTCCCTCTCTTTTCCCTGCCTGCATGTTGGCCTGGACCTCTTCTCTTGCCTTAGCCGCCATTATCGTGACCCAGCTCACCACGCCGTACATACGCATCGCGCCGGCCGCAGGCGACAACCAGCTAACAGGTCAGATCCCTCATTCTCCAGCCTCTTTAACACTCTACATGTGTTTGCTTGTAAACCCCGCCTCTTTATAAAGCACTATGTGTGTGTGTGTGTGTGTGTGTGTGTGTGTGTGTGTGTGTGTGTGTGTGTGTGTGTGTGTGTGTGTGTG
>JBBPCZ010000007.1:21661499-21678581 GCA_037974445.1 Brycinus macrolepidotus | reverse complement strand
GTGTGTGTGTGTGTGTGTGTGTGTGTGTGTGTGTGTGTGTGTGTGTGTGTGTGTGTGTGTGTGTGTGTGTTCTGCACGGAGTGAAGCACGCACAGCAGTGTTACTGTAATTTTTGAACACCTCGATATGACTGCTAGGCTGAGAACAGTCCACCAACCAAAAATATCCAGCCAACAGTCTCCTGTGGCCAGAAACTGACCACTGATGAAGAGGATGAATAACACAAACCATGTCAGTGTCACGGCTCTGCTGGGAACAATAAATAAAGCAGAGAAACAGATGAACTACAGTCAGTAAGTGAAAACTACAAAGCGCATCTACAAAGTAAGTAAGGAGTAATTAAGGAGCTGATAAAATGGATAATGAGTCGAGGTAGGTGTACCAAATAAAGTGTCTCGCTTATGTATATAGTGCTGTGTTCTGTAACCCCTGTTGTGTTGTTCACCAATGACAAATTACTGGCTTAATTTAGATTTTTCATTTCATTGATTTTGATTTGGGTTAATTTGACAGATCGATTTTTTTATAGGAGCTGATCATTTTTGGTTGAAATATATATACACTGCGTAAAATATATAAAATATGTTGACATACAACCGTTTACATGAGAATTTAGAGCATTTTATCCTTGCTTAAACTTTCTGTGCTTGGTGGAGACGATTTTGACAGTAGCAAAGTGTGTGTTTTTCTCTGCCGGGAATCTGAAAACAGTCCTAAAACAGTATGGCTATGCAACTTTCTCCATCATTTCCTCAGATAGACGCTGCCTTAGAGGCAGCAGCCATAAAGCATGGAACTCAAATGAGCGAGGGGCTCCCTCTCTCTCCATCACTCTCTTGTGCTTAGCAAGGAAGGCTGGGAGACAGGGCCATTTAGCTCCGGCCTTCGATGGAGTGAGTCCTGGCGCGCGGGAGCCTTAATTAAATTCTACACCGAGAGCTCACGCAGAACAAGAATCAAATTAATTGCAACAAGGGGATGCGCATTTGTCTCGTTTGACAGCCTCTGCGTGTTGAGAGGAGTAGGAGGTAGAGGAAGTGTAGAGGGATGAAGAGGCAATTTGCACTCTCTTACCACAAGCCTGATAGATGGAGGAGCCATCAAGAGTCGCCTTTTGTCCAGGTGTCTGCTCGTTGCCAAGTAACTCCCAATCAAGTTGTTTTTTTTGTCCCACCAACTCCTTCCAGGCGCAGTGGGATGTGATAAGCAAGCTTAGTCACAATTTGGGCTGGAGTTACCAGCGTACGGTAATTTATTCGGCGTGCCTGGCAGAGCATTAGGCTATCCAACATGGCGTCAAATTAATTCAGTGTTGTTAATTGGCGTACAGGAGCATACCTGGGGACACGTAGCAGACACAGTCCCATACAGCCCCCCTGGGGAAAATGGATTTAGTGCGCTGCAATAAAGTTTCTTATTCATCCATTAGAAAGATCTTTTTTTCCACAGATTAACCACAGTTTACCTACCGCATCGCCGGCAATACTTTCAGAGTCTTTGCCTTTAGTCCCCTTTAACTCATTAAAATTTGCTTTTAGAATGTTTGGGATGTGTGCGTGTCCACATTGGGGCACAGGGAAACTCATCAGTTAAGGACTGTAGTTTCATCAGAGTAAGAGTAAATGGTAACTGAGATGTAAAGTATATCTCTATGCATATTTTCTTGCTCAAACTGGTAGTTTCTCTCTCTCTCTCTCTCTCTCTCTCTCTCTCTCTCTCTCTCTCTCTCTCTGTCTCTTCTCTCTCTCTCTCTTCCTCACACACACACACACACAAAAATCAACTTCGTTGGATCATGTTCTTGATATTTATCTCAGCTTTTAAGGGTTTAGCAACTCAGTTTTGGTGCCCCTGGTGAGATCACATGTTGTCAATTTGTAAAATTTAATTAAGTATGCATCCTATACAAAAAACACATATTTGCATGTGTTAATGCACATTTACTATTTATTTGTTGGTTTGAACATATTGACAAAAAAGTTAAACATATAATGGCCTGTGCAAAGGTTAGGTCACATTTTATACTCATTTGAAGTTTGTAAATATGTCTGTCGTGGATGTGATTTTTTTTTTTTAATCAGAAAATCAACAAAACATGTCACCTGACTGGGGGTGTTGAACCTTCTGACTGTGTGTTATACAGTCTCTTTAAATGCACTAGTAAAGAGTGAGTTTTGTCCATGAGACCAAAAGGGACATTGGAACTGTTGATTGAGAGCCATCTTAGCAGCCAGTAAATGTCTGGAGGGGAAAAAAATGCTCTATTACCACCTACACAGATAACCCGGCTCCTCGCAAATCATCACAGAGCAGAACCCTGCGTGTTGTGGAGGCTAGTCGTTGAGCCTGCTTCTTGCTTGGCTTTGGCTCACACTCTGAGAGGTCTAGTGAGAAAGCTGGAGAGCTACAAAGGGCTGCACTGCCAGTGAGAGGCCTGCGCGGCTAACACAGATGACCCTTCGGCATGAGTTGTGCCCCCAGTGTTTTAGATGAGCAGTCCTTTTTTAATTCCTCTTTGCTCCAGGTCAGAGCAGAGTAGATTAATTTTGTTTGTGACAGG
The DNA here is from genome assembly GCA_037974445.1 of Brycinus macrolepidotus. NCBI lineage: Eukaryota > Metazoa > Chordata > Actinopteri > Characiformes > Alestidae > Brycinus > Brycinus macrolepidotus. The sequence continues at coordinate 21,676,021 of JBBPCZ010000007.1, read as the reverse complement.
AAGGCTTTTTTTATGTGCCAGACATGGCCAATGGTTTTCTGAGTCAAACTGTGGATTTGGGGTCACAGTGCAGTGTGAGAGGAAGAGAACAAAATTGCCTCCCTTGCAGGGAACATTAGCTGTGTTCACTTGTTGGGGGTGGAGAGTGGGGAGAGGCAGCAGCTCAGTCTGCGTTTTTCACAGGTGTTCTACTCCACCAGCAATTGCTGCTTTGTCAGAATTATTTCGAAGCTCTGATTTGAATGGACGTTTTGAATTTGCGTTAAAAGAAAATCTTTTTTCCTCTTAAAATTAAAATGTTCTCTCAACATTCACATGTCTCCCACACTTTTTTAGTACAGCTAAAAAAAAAACTATATTCCAGTTGCAAAAAAAAAAAAGATTAACCTACCTTAAATATTTTGGTGGCAATAAATCCTGAATTTTTAGAATTATTGAAATTATAACCATCAATGAAATGTGCTAAGATTAAATTTAGGATCAGGAGGAAAAATAAGGGAAGAAGGACACCCTTGCCAGAATGTACTCTACAGTGTTACTTATTTACTTCATTATTATAGTTTATGATAAGAATGAAAATAAACAGTAAGATAATGGTATGGTAGACATACATCCAGTCAGCTACTTGCATTGTATTGTATTCAGCAGCTACAATACAATTGTAGTATAATTCTACATGCAAATATAATATAACTGAATAATTGTTTATGTGATACAGTTGTCCAGAGTTCAACTCTGTAATTGATGATTACAATTTTATCATTGTGGCTATTCCTTGGCTATTTATTTTCCTTTTCTACTTTAAGCACTTTTCTTACTTTTTTGCTCAGTCTCAGACTTGGGCCCTTTGATATTTTGCAGGATATTTAGTGCACAAGAAAGCAGATTTTGAGAAGCCTCTGCTTTCACACTTTTTAGTGCTTTAGCTTAACATGAAGTACTTTTCTGGCAAACAACAGAAACACTGAGCTGCTTGATGCAGTAAAGGATACCCAAGGCATTTTGTGTGATAGTGACAATGATAGAACAGCAATGACCTGAACGTGAACTGTGTGTTTAATTTGTGTGCATCTATTACACTGTGAAACCTTTTAAAAAGACACAGCTGTTCTTTTTTATCTGTATTTGTAGGCGTGCTATAATATTTATACACACATCCATAAATGTGTGAGACTTTCATACTTCATTGTATAATTCAGACTTGATGAGAGCAGCTTAAAGCAGCTTTGCACCAGAGAGGCCCAGCGTACTGTTCTTTATGTTTCATTCAGGCTCAAACAGACAAGGTCATACCTGAACACAGTCCGTCATGCCCTGAAAACTCAGCGACGAGCTTCGGAGGCTTCTGCCAGCAACATGAGCGAACACACTGTAAACATGTTTGGTTTGCTTTTAAAATGCAGAAGCCAATCTGGTGAACATTAGCCAGTTTGTAAGTGGGTTTTAAATATTTATGGTCAGTATGTTGAGACTCCGGGAAGATCGGTGTGAAATGAAAGGGGAGGCCCTCGCACTGTAGTAGAGTCTGAATTTTATGCTGCTTCTGTAGCCTGGTGAGGTTTGTTTCAGGATGAAGTCTGTCTAGTCGCTGACTGTTCCTCATCAGCGTAACACAATCAAAAGACACTCAAGTCAAGTTAAACTTTGTCTTGTCTCCTAATGGGCAGCAGGTGGCCTAGTGGTTAGGGAGTTGCCCCTGCAATCAGAAAGTTGTGGGTTTGAATCCCAGGACTGACAGCGGGACGACAGAGATACCCTTGAGCAAGGTACCGTCCCCGCACACTGCTCCCGCTTTACTTTAATCACTTTACTTATTTGCGGAGTAACAAATGAAATGCAGGACCGAAGGAATGAAGCATTAGACTTGCAGATGTGTAAACATGTGAAGTACAATACTTCATATTAAGCTGATATAGGACATAGTAAAATATCTCATAAATTGATATTTATTTAATGAGTTTGTTAGTACAAACACACTACCGCTTTGTTGCTCCAAATAAATATTAAGTTATGTTTCAGTTTTATAAAGTTAATATTAAGTAAGATATTTAACTGTGTTATTTTAGCTTAATACCTAAAAGCTGTCACCTAGAAATATGAAACATATCACATTTTTTGTGATATTGAGCTATTATTATTTGAGTAAAAACTAAAGTTACTGGCAGCTCTACTATAATCCATCTGCGGCACTTAATACATAAATAAAATATATAAATACATGTATAAATAAATAAATACACGCTAGTAGTTTCAGGTGTTGTTACTCCCCAATTATTAGAGACATGTAAAGTGGGACCTAATGAACTTATACTTGGGAGCCTATAATTTGTTTCCAGTTAATACATAGAACCTAAAGGGCTGTAAAACAAAGCAGTTCAAGTGGGTGTGTTAAAGCAGGTAAAATGGAGCATTAAAATGAGCAGGGCAGTGGGGCTTCAGGACCAGGGTTGGGAAACACTAGTATGAATTGCATATTTATTATTGTAGTGAAATGTGTATTTATGTATTTATTTTTCTTCCTGCGGGTTGCACTTTCAAGTGTGCCGACAATGTGAGCAATTCTAACTGTCCCATACAGGAGCTTTCTATTCGTTCCATCCGGGAGCTTTCTATCAGGACTTTGTATCTGTCTTGGCATGAGCTCTGGGTTTTGATATTTTCAGAGCCTTTTCAGACTTTTTATGTTATGTTATTTAGACAATGGCGTAGTAAGAGTTGATTGAAGTCAGAACAAATTTTAGCGAATACTTTCTGTTCACAGCTGATAGCGTTTCTAGTATGACAGTAGCCAATAATGAGAGAGTGAGTTTAGGTTTTGTAATAGGAACTCCTATCATGGGAATTTGAAATGCAGGCTTTTGAATGAAGATGGTGTGAGACAGCTGCTCCCATCATGTCTCTGTGAAGCCTCAGTGGCTGTAGAAAGTGTGTGCTGTGACAGATTGTTGAAGTAAGGTCGTAATGTAGCAGTCTGGCAGTGAGCAGCAGATGTTGTGAAAGAAGATGTTGTGCTTCACCTGCAACAGTGTAATTAAGCTGTCAAGCCGTAATGTCTTAATGTCTCCTCCTCCCGCATGATCCTTCACGCATGAGATGCACATTCGAATCATATTGCAGATTGGGGTTTCTCATTCATCTAAACAGACAAATTAATATTGCAAATCAGGCTTAGTGAGTCTTTATTAAGACCAGATTTGTGATTTTGTTATGCTGTGTCAAGAAGGCTGCATTAAATGGCATCGAATGAAAGTGTAGGTGTCGTGCAGGTGTCTGGGATTCCTCTAGGAGTAAAACAGCATGCGAATGTCATGCCTGACTGAATGAAACCTACAATAAACGAATGAAACCGTAATGACATCATTTGCTGATGTGAAAAAATCACACAAACATTATATTCTCTAAAGACAGAGCCTCAGAAAAAAGATGCAGTCTCATTTTTCCCCCCAAATAAATTGTAACTTTACCATTTCTTTCATGCTAGCTCTTCTCCCACTTGTAATGCATCTTTATTAGGCCTGTTTATGTATGGAAAGCTAAAGCTCCTTAAAAAAAGTTACAAGACCTTATTATAAAGTTCTGTCTGACCAAAAAAAAAAAAAAGTGTAGTTCCGAGATAATTGGCCTCAGGATTGCAGAGTTCCACGTGGCTTGTTACACGAAGAGAGTTTTACATATTTTCTATGTAAACTCAGCTAAGATCTCAGGAACATAAATGGCAGTTTTGTTAATATGCCTCGTGGTGATCACTCATTTTTGACCAATATGTCTGTAAAAACCTTTTACAATTCTAATGTCTAGTGGTTAAATTGACTTGCTCAGCTGAAACCAGAAATCGGTCAATGAAAATGTAGAGGTGACCTCTGTGTGTGTGTGTGTGTGTGTGTGTGTGTGTGTGTGTGTGTGTGTGGAAGTGCTGTTGATGGCGTGGTGACAGCTCATCCCAAGCTCCAGTGCCCACGCCACTCATTTGAATGCCCTTTCATCATCAACCGTACATATTAATAGATAATTCCTCCTCATAATTCATCATTGTCTTTTATGTCCACATGTTGGTTTAGACCTAAATAGCCATTGACAGAAACTAAAAGTGTATCGATATTGAATTTTTATGGCCCCCCTTTTTTTTTAACAGCCAAATTGGCTGATAAGTTTTTGTTGTTTATTTCTCACTTTGTGGACTAAATGAACACAGAAAACACAGCGCTACAAGTTGCTTGTTTAAATAAAGCAACTGGGTGTTTATCACAATGAGTCATGTATAATTGTGCTATAACATTTTGGTTCAGGTGTAGCAGCAACATTAATATATAGCATGAGTGGTCTAACAAGCCACATGTTACTTACAAAAATAAGACTAATCTGTCGAAATAAATGTAATAAATTGGCAGATTGCCAATTGCTTGTGTGGAGCACAAATCTGCTGATTCAGAGTGAGCACTCCTGACCTGATTGTCATTAGACACATGCATGTTGCATTATGTGGGTGCATTATCCTTGTTTACTATACATTTGTAGCATTAAATGGATAATTCAATCAGCAGGACCTAGAGGCAATATTGCATGACTGTGTTTGTGACAGAAACTCTTACATTACATTTCAGAAGTTTTTTTGTAGCGTAGATCATATATTTGTTTGGCTCGGAACCGTACAGGTTGATATCTTGATAGTACGATTTTAAAATGGAGCTTTTCTCCTCAGTGAAAGTTAAATATAGAGGAATGCAGTGCAGATAGCATAACTGAGATTATTTTCCCATTCCGACTCTTTAGCCATTGCTAGCATATCAGAAATGAAATATCTTCTTGTGAAATGAATAGGCCCCTGAGCTCCCATGTTTCTCTCTGAGCGTGTTTTCTACATATTAATGGAGATGCCATCGTGCTCCTGTGTGTCCGTCGCGGCTTTACCCCGAGGTCGGTGTCAGCTCACCCCTGCCAAACATCCGGATTTATAGCTGTGAATGATGAACAGAATGGGTTTTTTCATGTGATGACGGTCTGGACAGAGTGCCTCGCTCAAGGGTACATCTGCAGCTCCGCTCTCCAGAGGCCCCGGCCATCACGGCTCCCCACCGCACACATCATGGCAGGGGCTTTTATTTATGTTTTTCGCTCTGAAAAAAAGAGAGATAGCGAGAAACTTACCTCCCTTTAAAAGGGTTTTTCGCTTTTTTTTTTTCATCTCAACCTCGGCCCTCTGTATCTGCAGGATTTCAGGTTAAACTTCAAATGGAAATGGCTCATGCCCGAAAAAGGGGGGTAAAATGGAAACAGAAACGGAGAAAAGGTCTGTAGTTGCTTTTGAAACAAAAAGAGCACAGAGGGAGAAATTGAAAGGTTCAGAGAGGAATCTGCAGGGACAGTCGCTATCTTGCGAGCATTAGGTATGCATGGGCAGTGGATGTGTTCTTCTGTGTGTGGGGTGAAGGCACAGCAGGATGTGACCGCTTGCTTGTGTACTGCAGCTTGTCCTTCCTACGCCCACCGTTTCAGGATGGCTGGGGGGCGACTGAATAAACAAGCGTGCATCCCGTTGTTGCACTTCGGGGTTCTGATGTGCTTTTGTCAGTAACGGAAACACACAAAAACCCATCACTGCAAGATATCAGCATTTTGTCTGGCCTTTTAGCGCTAGCGCCCCCCCCCCCCAGAGACTCCACCAACTGAAGACTACAAATGTGGCAGCGCTGAACTCCCGAGTCTAGCTGTTGCAATATTAGCATTGCACTTTCAAAGAGTCAGCAACCATTTCGGGACAGCAGACTGTTGTGGCTGTGCGAGCAGACACCGAGCCCAGCAGGGCCGCTGCAACTATAGCAGGATTGCAGAGTTGTCAAAGTGGCTACAAAGAGAGCATCTCTCATCTGAAGTGATGCGTTTCTCTCTCAGCTGGTGTCAGACTCTTTAAGCCCCTCAGCCGCTTCTCCAGCACGGGCTTCCTTTTTCAGGATTGATGATGCCTCTTCGGCCACTAAGCGCCACCAATCTGTCGTTTGTCATTTCTTTCCGTTGCAGCAAGCTACTGAGGAAGTACGCCATATAGCCTTTATTTGGATGTCAGAATTTCCAAAACCTCAGTGTCTGTTGCACCACGTGGAGCAGAACTGACCATATGCATGTTCCGCACACAAACAAGTCCTTTTGGGGCTGTTGGCGGCACCAGCCTGATAGGGCATTGAAAAACCACACATATGAGATCTTTGTTCTGAGACACCATGTAGCTTTGAGTTTCCAGAATAAATGCTGTGCTTTATTGGTAGACTATGTTGCTGTTGCTGATCGAGACTAGGCAGGTTAAAAAGAACAATGACAAATTTGCCGTTCCACTAATATGCAAGTAAATAATATTTGAAGTTTATAACTCACTCATATAAGCTTCCGTGAGGTCAGACATCTAATCTTTGGCTATATCGCTCAAATAACAGCAATACCACAGCCTTTCACGGCCGGAAGTTCAAGAGAGCCGAACAGAACATAGTGGCAGTCCAAAAAAGTGTGGTGTCTTTTCAGAACTCCCATCATGGTAATATTGCGGGGAGAGACAGAGCTAACAGGTAGAATTTACCATGATTAACTGGGGAAATAAATGTAGGAAAAAATACCCCAATGCTAAAATGATCTAAAATTTCTAAATAGATTGAATGGTATTTTTACTAGTCTTCTGTCCCGCCTTGCAAGAGTTTCTATAAAATGAAAACTGAAGTATGTTTGCTGCGAGCAGGGTTTTCTAAACACACACAATTAAAGTGCTGTGACTTTAACAATTGTATGTCTCTACAGTGCTGTTATGGTTAACCAATGTACACTTCACACCAATGGGGCACCGAGGCATGGGTCCAGCGTCTAGGCTTCGTCCCAGCCTCTCTGACATTTCTCTTGCCACTGATAATTGTGGAGCACTGTAGAGCGCTTTCACATTTGTTTTCCATTTTCCCTCCACTTGCTCTCCCCATTTCACCCTGAGACGGAGCGCGTCCTGACATTTGCAAGGAAATTGGATGCTCTCGCTTTTGTCACATTTCCCACAGTTGTTTCGCTCCTCCTTCCCAGGTGAATACATGAAACAGAGACAATCAGAACACCTCAAACAAAAATGAAACAGGATGAGGTGCCCACAAAGTTTTGTGCACTTGAAACTTTCTTTAGAAGAGTTTAATATAGTTTCGATACAGGAAAAGACAAATTCCTAACACACTTTTATGTTCACCTGTGCATTTATGTTTCCGACAGTGAGGAGCTACTGTTTTTCCAAACGGTTGGCAGCTTCTTGTATTGGAGGAAACATTATCATTTACAAAGATGGAAAATAAAATGGGGACAGATGTGCTTAGGGCAAAATCATGTAGACTGCATCTTGCTAATCCAGACTTATGCGCCAACTCTGCTGTTGCTGACAGTGAGCTTATTCCATTCCTGTACTGTATGCAGATGCCAAGGTTGCTTTTTTAGAGCAGGAGCTCATGCTGCCAGTTTTGCTTTTGGATGCGAGTGCTGCCCGAGGTTGTGTCATTTCTAAACTATGCGCCCAAGTTTCTTGGGTAAACAGGGCGAAATGCTGACTCCAGTAAATGTACGTAAAATAAGGGGAGAAAAGCTAACAACAGAATATAAACAGTAGAATATTGTGTTTATTTGCTGGTAATGCCTTATGTTTGCTTTTTTGTATTGTTGGCATTGCAAATATAATAGATAGAAGCAAAGCTGAATAGATGGGCAAATTCTGTTTGAGCTGTTTTGTGTTTGGCTTTCTATTCAACAGTTGTGTGGTATTTGGAGCATTTAATTGCCTGGCACTGTAGCTGTCTCTGCATTCTGCAAGCACAAACACCATTCAGCTTTGCTGTCACCCTCTATAACCCGGAAAATGTAAGTTTACTGCTGGAGTGCAGGCAGTATAGACACTGAGGACTTAGTTGATAGAGCCCGTGGTTGCTGCCATACAAAAGTTTAACAGTCCACAGAGCAAAGTAATTATTGTACTACATGTAGGGGGTTTAGTGCATGTAGGATATCTTCCATTTGTTGCATGGCTTGCTCTTGTGTCCTTTGAGTTTAATAGACATCATTTTAAAACTGAAAGAATTTTGGGGTACATTATCATCAGAAATGTGCACCGCTTTTTTATTTGCGAAGTTAATGTTGTTGTTGTTGTTTTTTTTAAGAGACGTGTTAACACACCATTTAACCATCTTACCATCTAAATACACCATTTAAATGTGGGCCTACGTGAGAATCAGTGCATTTTGTGACTTCATGTGCCACCACCCTTCTCCCCCTTTTAGTGCATTAGTTATTTATAGTGCTAATGGGCCTAATGCCCAGATACCAAATTACAGATTACACATTAGATAACAGCGTATGTTAAGTGTCACTTCTGTAGCAAACAAATTTAGCTTCCTGTTGAGTCACCCATTTGCAGAAATATTTGGAGATGGAAGGGTGCTGGCAGCCATATGGAACCGAGCTCATCGCAGGAGATTAATTTGGAGCCGCTGACTGTAGGAGAGCTTCATTAGCTCACGGCCGTCCATTAGTGGGGACCGCGCACTGCTGCGTTTAAGGGTCACCTGCCGCTTTTCTCCTTTCAATTGTTGCAATAACGGCACGAGATACAATTATACCCCTCAAATGTACCGCAGGCTTTCTGTGGAATCACAAGGTCTTGCATTTAAACTCCCGCTGTCTTTAGCGTGGTGCGATTTTCCATTCTCTCCAAAGAAATGAAAGGGAGGAGGAATCGTCCATTATGACAGGAAGCTCATATTGTTCTCTTTCCCTTCATTTAACCGGCAGGACACTGTATTGTTTTCTGCTCTTTGTGTTTGCTCCGTAGTGCTTTAGCCTGTGTCTGTCACTTGAGTCATTAGTGTTATGCAAGCTGGAATTTGTCCCCAATTTAGCAGCTCTGATTCTCTCCCCATAACGTGAATGCTTCAAAATGAGCTCAGCTCTGCCAGTAACTGTGATTACAGCGCCCACTGTAATTTTCCAACACTTTCTGCAGACACTTTAATTTGTTTTTAAGTGCAGCGGGAGAATGACTGCTCACTGACAAATGCCAGCGTCTGAAACAAATGCCGATTTGGATGATGACAAGGGCCTGTAAATTTTAAGCCGGTATTTGCAAAGTGCCACAAGACAGATTCAGGCTCTGGAGGGTAAAGAGAGATCTCTGTACTTTGAAGTGTTATTACCTTGAAAATCCCCTTGCAGTAAATCAGAATGAGATTAATTGTGAATATAAATTGCCACACCATTGAGAAACAGCAGCTAATACCAAAGCATACTTTATATGCATAAGGCCTGGGTTGCCCTCTCCCTACAAACACATTGCATCCAATTTAATGTCAGACTGTTTCTTTTTGTCAGCTAGATTTGTGTAGCACATTTTGCCTTGTTTAAATAGTTCCAGAAGCTCTGTGGATGACCTCTGATTTGCATTGCAGAGATCTGATGAGTTACTGTAGATACTGTGGCAAACATATACATATACATAGGACTGAGCGATAATGGGGGAAAAGTCACATTGTAATACTGTACACTTTTGCTGTAAATGCTTGGATATTTCTACAACAAAAAGGAGTCAAAAAAGTACTCAAAATCTATTTTTCAATGGACGTAATTATCACTCTAACAATGGAAAGGGTACTTTTAGAGGAGGAAATAAGGCGGTAGTTCATTAAATTGATTTGAAGGAGGCTTCATTTGGTTTTTCCATCGCCTTGCAGTACATGATTATATCATGTTTCACCACCCCTTCCCACTTCTCCAACCTGTTAATGTGTGAAAACGCTTGATACAGTATAGTATGGAAGGAAAATGTGGTACGATTTCCAATGAACATCAACTGTAAACGCAAAAAGGGCATCTGTAATAGCTCAGGACGCTCGAAGCACACATTTAAATGTTTAGGAATTGCCTGGACAGACATTAAACCTAGTCCTGGATTACATTTAGAACCCCCATTCAGAATGCTGTGTAGACTAAGACTAGGATTAATGTCTTGGAAATCATCTTGGAAATTGACCCTTAGTGATTTGTTTGTGACTCATTTGAATACACACAAAATCAGTAGTACTAATATTGGGCCGTTGACTAAGGGGCAACTTATTGTGTAGCCCTAATGAACATTTATGCAGATTACTTGCTAGCTGGTACAAATCAAAGCATCTAAGTTGCTTTTAAGCTATCAAATAAAAAAAATGCCTTCCTTAATACATTAGATAAGTTTATAATGAGTTTCTTGGGGGTCTGTCTGTAAGTCTCACTGTGGTGAAGGCAGTTCCCAAAGGGGAGTACTTGTGCTGAGTAGGTCAGCAGTGCATCAGCACATCAGGTGGATTAAGATGATGTAATCTAGACAGACAAGGGGAAATGCCATGCAACACACAAGAAAGTGTAGGCCAAGAACCACAATCATACTGAGATAGCATCAACATCAGATTTTCCTCTGCCTGTTTCTCCAGGACGTCGTATTCATGTGGAAAAAGGCAAGACCAGTTAAAGGAGAAAGAAATACTGGGATGCATTAAGTTTAAGTACAGTAGTAGAGCTCCATATGACGAAATGGGGTATGTTTTGTAATTGCAAACTGTACTTTGATAATAAAAAAAAAATTAATAAAAAATATATATTAAAAAACACTCAACAACTACGGAAAAGTTTGCATTCAGGGCAGAGAGAGCCATGAGATGAAATAGCAGGGGAGAGATGGCAAATGTGACTGTACTCTGCATTTTTGCCCAGAAATCCCCTCGGGCTGTTGGAGAGCATCTCTCTTTTTTCCATTTGTAAAAAGCCCCAATCTCTCTGACCTTCAGCGGCTAAACCCTTGAAGGAGACGAAGGTAGAGGGTAGAGAGAGAGAGAGAGGGAGTGAGAGAGAGAGAGATGGCTTTACTTTCATTTATTTATGTTTAATGTGCAGGCTGCAGGGGCCAGGTTTGGCTGGTCACCGCTATTCTGTTTTAGACCACTTAATGCTGAGCAGGATCCATCAGAATCATGCGAGGGGGGCTCCATTAGAGATAAGACCGTGTCCCTTGGCCAGGCCACCATGACCCTGAGGGAAGAAAGAAGGAGGGGGCAGCCATCAGATGCGGCACTATTCACATTGAAATGGCGGCCGGCTATTGGAATGGAATGCTGGAGTGTGTGGCTGCTCTGGAGGGGATTTGGGATGTTCACCCACCTGCTAATCATATTTACAGCCTCCATTTGCCAATGGAGGCACTGAAGCCCATTTTACACTGCACACTTTTTTTACAGCCGCGTTAATGCTTGGGGAGCTCTGAACGTTCAAAGAATATTCAAGGGAGTCTGGTAGAAAAGTCAATTGCTATCCGAGAACGCTGAGGCATGTTGCATGGTGTTAAAAATCTTCCAAGGGTAGAAATTTGTAGATGCAAAGTGTGAACGGGGTAAATGGATTGAGTTGGACTGTAAACATATGAGCATTGAGATGTTACTGGTTTGCTCATTGGGTTGATTAAGATTTGGACTGCTAAAGTGCCTTTGGCTCAAGTTGAATTGGCAGTCTTGGTAACAGAGCCAGTAATGAAGATGCGACTGTCGTTCAAAGTGAGCTGGCATCCCTAATTCCCCTGGCAACGCATTTTCTTTGCCCTCCACCAAGGCAATGTGTTTAGTGAGGAGCATCAGCCTGATACACGTCTGCTTTATAGCCAGCTGACTAATTGGAAGCCTTTAAGGGGTTTACAGGCTTAAGGCTCTTTGTTTATGGGAGCACCAACGCTCACTTGCATTGGAATATGTGTCTTTAAATGAACTAAATTTAAGCTCAGTCAAGTAGCACAAGGCAAAGTTTCCGTGTTGTGAAAATTAAGCCAGATCTTAAAACAAGTGCATTGTATAAACTTGTTTTATGATTTTTTTTATTTATACAGTATTATATAGCATTACATATATATATATATATATATATATATATATGTATATATATAGCATTTATATAGCATTTGATGGAAACATAAGGTGGATCAAGAAAGAATGTTTGGAGTAAATATTGTTATGAAACTGTACAGCCAGACAGTAGCATGGTACAAAATAATGCAGTGCAGTAATGTAATAATATTCTTGATTAACATTGTTATGATGCTGGATGGCAGTTGCACTGGGAGTAGCATGGTTCAAAGCAATGCTATACATACAATTACTTGTTTTCCTGTAACAAAGTAATGTAATGCACTACAGTTTAAAACTGTGTAGTCACATTACAGTTACTGACTTAAAGAGTAAGACCTCATCAGTTGAAGTTTGAAGAATGCTCAAAAATGAGACTCACACCAGACAGTTTTTTAATGGAAAAGAGGTTTGTCGCTACTACGGTTCTTAGAGGTTGTGGATTAACAAGGCTGTCCTGTATGTTAGAGCAGAACAGATACTACACTATGCAGTGATACTCCAGGACTGGGAGTGAGAACCACTGGTGTCCATAAAAACTGATGTAGGTGATTGCACTCTGATTCAGGAGCACAGGGCAGAGAGCCGTTAGGATGGTGTGTATCCAGTTTTGAAGGGCAGTGGTAGTCTTAAGCAGTGTCGTCCTGCTCCCCAGCACCCCCTCCCTATGTGTGCTGTAGTGCAGCAGAGTCGCATCTGAAACCCCATTTTGGCAAAGTTACGTAAGATAAAGACTAACATTGCATCAATTCCCATGACAACCGTATGTCATCATCACCAAAGCTGCCTCATCCAGCCTTACCAATTCCTTCAATTAAAAGTGAAAAGACGGAGACGAGGTGCAGAGTCGTTTGAGTGAACTGCGTGCACCGCCATGCCCTTCCTAACTCTCAAGTCAACCCCCGGCAGCATCACTTAGCCCGCGGCGAAATGCTCTTCTCAGAGACTGTTTCTGTTCTTCATCAGCATATTCTTTCTCATCAGGAAGAGTAGAGTCTGTTCCCCGTTCGCAGTGACAAAAAGTCTCAGGAGGGCGCATTAGTGAGATGGTAGCAGTCATTGCACAGGTATTTAAGGCCATGGCTGTCGTGTTCTGTGTCCCTGCTTCCTCCTCTGAGCACTGGAAGACCGCTGATCTTGTTTGGCATTTAATGTGACCGTGTTTCCGCTCTGAGCGCCAGGTCAGAAATGACCAGACAAGTCCATGCATGGGAAAGGAGAGCAGGAGCCTTGCATGACAGTAGCAAAAGCATATCCTTTTTGATTTTAATTTTCCCAATTATCGTACAAGATGTGTGGACAAAGCAGGTTTAGTTTCATTCAAAGCAACTGGACTTCTGGACAACTGAATGCTTTAATTACCCACTAGATGTCTTATATGGTAACAATAAAAGCCATTTGCTTATTTATGCATTCATTCATTTATTCATTTTGGCAACAATCCTGTTTATGCATCACATTATTTATTTATTTTTGAATAAAGGAAACTCGCAAAGAAGCGTAAGGAGACGCTGAGCAGCACAAGGCAGGAGATGACGGTGATGGTGAACTCCATGGACAAGAGCTACACTGAGCAGGGCACCAACTGTGACGAGGCCATCTCCTTCATGGACACCCACAACCTCAATGGAAGAAGTGAGTCTTTCACTAACAGTACTTCTGTTTGCACTTGTGAGACCAGTATCAACTGTCCAGCTTGTGGTTGAACTTTCCTCACCTCTCTAACTGATGGGAACCTGTGCATCAGCATCATTTATCTGGCTCCCTGTAGCTTGCCATATCTGTCCAACAGTGTTCAGGTAGCGAGAAACTGACAAATGGGCTATGCACCTATGTAAAATAGCCTATAAATAAGAAATAAAGTGGCCAAAGAGTGTAGACACAAATTAGAAGTTTCTCATTTGAGCAGTGACTGAATGTATCCATATAAAATTTTACAGCACATTTCACAAAAATTAACCTTAATCCTGTATAAAAAAAGAGCTGGCATTTCACCCCCCCGGTGACCTTGTCACGTCACACCTGGCTAGTGTCTGTGAGCTCTTTGATTTGTGTTGATCAGCACCTTCAGTCTGGGGTGGTGTTCCTGGGCTTCAGCTGATGCTCCCTCAGGACAGCTGGGACTGTCCTATTCCTTGGTGGGCACTCCAGATTAGTCAGCAGCCCTCCCTCAGAGTGTGCTGGCTCAGCAACTGCTGAACACACACCCATCTGCTTACCTGGAGCCAGGCCACTCCCTTCCCTGAGCTCCACTGAGCCTCACACTCTTTCTTTTTAATATGTATAGAATGCTCAGAAAACCACTCTCAAGTCTTAAAATAATAAAGTAGTTTTTCCTCTTGAGCAATATTTAAATGCTCACCAGTCTGTCTAAACATACACTGTATGGACAGAAGTATTCTGACGCCTGACCATTATACCAATAGGTACTTTAATGACTTTGCATTCCCCCCTTTGCAGCTATAACAGCTTCCACTCTTCTTGGAAGGCTTTCCACAATATATTGGAGTGTTTCTGTGGGGAGTTTGTGCCCATTCGTTCTGTAGAGCATTTATGAGGTCAGACACTGATGTTGGACGAGAAGGCCTGGCTCACAATCTC
>JBBPCZ010000007.1:21650415-21661399 GCA_037974445.1 Brycinus macrolepidotus | reverse complement strand
ATCCCAAAGGTGTTGGATGGGGTTGAGGTCAGGGCTCTGTGCGGGCCAGACAAGTTCTTCCACACTGAACTCATCCAACCATGTCTTTAAAGTAAAGTAAAGTAAAGTGGCCCCTTATAGTCACGCGTGAACACACCACAACACACAGTGTGAACAATGTGAAATTCTTTAGAAAGCATTAAACTGCCCTTCATTGGAAGTAAGGGGGGTAGCTCAAACCCTGAAAAAGAGGTGTCTCCCAATACTTTGTCCATATAGGGTAGCATAAAACCATAAAAAAACGTGGTATGTTTTTTTCCACGGTCTCAGATTCCAGTGGATTTTCCTATCTGTCTTTATTAAGTGGCACATGTTCTGAAAATGATTCTCTGTAGTTGGTAGGTTTCAGAGGATTTTTATGTTACTGTACTCTAGGTTTGAGATGGATACCAATTGCAATGGCATAAATTGATAATTACGCAGATCCAAAAACCATGTGCTGCTATCTATTTAAAAACATCAGTACACTTGTGATATTATCAGGCATTTTTGATGACTGATATCATGATAGGAAATTTTCATGTCGCCCCCAAGCTTACTCTGCCATTGGAACGCATAAGATACAGCAAAATACATTATACAATATAACAAAACATAAAACAGCATGTATAGTATTAATGTTAATACTTGCAATAAAAGAACACTACACTTTTGTACATCGTATTGTAAAAAAATGTGTATGAAATTCATGTTAATGACATTTTGTGCTTTGCACCGTTTGTAGTTTTACGCCCCGGAAGCCGAGCCACTCGTCTCCTCTTCATGCAGTTTGAAACTGGAGCAAAAATCTCTGATCACTTGACAGTGGTTAATATTGCAAGAGGACCGCACCTTTTTTTCCGCTTCACGTGGCCGATGTGTCACCCAGCACAGTGGCCAGTAAACAAGGATGAATAAATAAACATGCGCTTTTAGCGGGCGGGACAGAAGAGCGGTGGACGCCAGGGCGATTCATCTGTGACCTTATCCTGCTGTCTGTCTCAATAGCTTTGATTGACAGGCAGGTCGCAGCAGACAGCGCCTCATGGCAGCTGTCAGAGAGCAGGTTCCTACCTGACCACTCTCACTGTCAACGACTCATTCAGCTCCTCACCACCCCCAGTATCAGCTCTACTGCGCAAGCCAGCCCGTGGTGCTCACCGCACTTTCGTTTTGATTCAGTGCGAATGGTTGTGAACTGAAAACACACATCTGGTTTACAACGATGTTGGGGGACATGTTTTTTTCTAGGGTTTTTTTTTTATTGTAACTCTACAGCAGGAAAATGTGAACAGGATTTGAGCCATTCTTGCTTCGTTCACGTCACAGTGGTATTTTAAGTTGGCATGTATTAAACTGACAGAGTCAGGGGAATTGTGGCTGTCTTAACCTTAAAAATATGGTTAAGCATGGAGGAAGGCATCCAGCCATGTTTGCTATATTGTTGCTGTCACATCAAACTCTTTAATCTTTCACAATGTATTGATGTTTTTATTTACAATCATAAAGTTTGGGCAACCAGGGTCAAATTGCGTAGTGCATTGAATTAAAAGTGAAAATAGGTACACATTATCTACAGAGAACACATTTTAATGCACAATTAATGGTTTATTTGTTGAATTTATCATTTTGGACAAAAAACATTTTCCCATATTCCCCACATCCTGTAACGGATGTGTTCTCATTTTTATTCTGAAAATCAACAAAGCATGTAATTTGACCTGGGGTGTAGAAACTTTTGCAGCTGTATTTACAGCCATTCAAGCACTTCTCTGATTAAGTTACCATTTTGGAGTTTGGATTTTGCTAGGGCAGTGACAGTATGAAAATGGCAGTAAGGAATAATTGAGAAACTCAAGAATGTTTGCATTTTGTGTAAATATACTTCTTTCTTTCTTTCTTTTTTCCTTGATTTGGCTAAAAGCTGTCTCCTCCCCATCGTCATTCACCATGAAGACTAACACACTCAGCACTTCCGTGCCCAACACCTATTACCCAGGTAATCTCAGCTCTGACTTCTGACCTCCATGCTCTCACCAAACTCCCTACTAAATTAGCTCTCACTTTTTATATCTGTTGCTTCAAAAGAAATGAATGGAGTGCCTAACTCTGGTGTATGTTGCACATGTTCTGCTATTCACCTAGGTATACTGAGGAAGAACTGTGTTTAGCCATTAAAACATTCATATAACAGACCTATTTACAAGTGTATGCAAAAGTTTAGGTGCTCTGTGTCAAATTACATTTTGTTGAATTTTTAAGTGAAAATAAGTACACATCATCTACTCCTGCACAATTTAATGCACAATTATTGCACAGTTGCCAAAATGTCTAATCTGTCCTGTGCAAAAGTACAAAATAGAAGGAAAAGTAAATAATACAATTATATTCAATTATACTTTCTCTTTAATTTTTTGTTTTATATTTTGATGATGAAGTTCAGCAAATAAAAAGAATTTGTCCCCTACAATTTAAAGAAAAAATACCATATTATCCATTATTTCACTTAGAAAATCAGCAAAACACGTCATTTGACCAGGGGTGCTCAAACTTTTGCATAACACTGTATGTACTGTATTGAGGTTCAAATTACATTCATCACATCAGCATAATCTGAGCTATGTACTGTGTACTTACTTAACCCCAATGCTAACTGTTATTGCTGTACTGCTGACTGATTTCCAAAGTGAACTGAGATTGCATTCTCACTTCCGTGTTTTCTTTTCTTTGTAACCTCCCAATTCTACGCCTTTTTTGGGCAGACCCCTTTGTGCCAACTGCTATCTTAGGTGAGACACCATTCCACTTTCTGCTTCTCTAGTACTTAGCCCTATAGAATGTGCCAGGCTGTATATGCATTGCTATAGCTTTTGAGAGGTACACAAAAAAGGAAGATAAAGTGAGATAGACAGAAAGCAAGAGAGGGAAGGAGAGTAAGAGAGAGAGAGAGATTTGTTTTCGTTACTGATGATGGCTTCCTCACATCCATACCTGCCTGCTTTCCTCTTCTCTGTAAGGCGAGGGTTTTTTCTCCCCGAGCTGAAGTTGGCTTCACCCCATCCCATCCGCATTCCGTGTCGTGCGTGTGACGTCACGTATGTCTATGACCTCTCATGTGCATGGACAGATAATGTGGACTGGATGAGGGGAGGGGGTGACAGTGTGGTGCATTAAAATGAGCAACCAAACAAACACACAAAGCAAAAACGACGGCCCACAGCCATCCTAACATCTGTTAACGAGTTCAGACAAGAAGATTTTAAAATGGAAAAGTTATAGTGACATTTGGCTCATATTCTTACACACTGAAATATTTAGCGTTAGCATCACTTAGATAGTTTACAATTGCAAGCATTTAAAATACAGTCATTTTATGGTAAGTTAAACATATCTGGTTAGTATTTTGTGAGGCATCACAATATGTCATCAAACCAAACATTTGGCATCTATCCACTATGCTAGAAGAGGACTTGAGTGGCTTATTGACGTGTTTTTGTTAGGGTCGTTATGAGCATTGCTTTTTGATTCTATTTTGTTTTTTTAATTACCGATTCGGCCTCTTATGTCAAATGGTTCGTGTTTTCCTATATTCGTCTAGTTGCTGAGGCTGATTATTATAAAGGGCAGGTCAACCCAGCACATTGCAGAGCAGCCAGCATTTCAATATAGGCTCCTTATCATCTATGGACAAGAGTCTGTAAATGACCAAAAACAAAACAAAAAGCAAACCAAAAAACCAAAACATGTTTAGGTACTCTTGTTTCAACTATCTTGTTGCTTATACCCTGTTTCCTTTCTCTTCTCCTTTTTTCTTCACATTTAACCTGTTATGTATCCTCTTAAAAAGTGCCAATTAATGGTAAGTTGCCAGTCTGCCCTGTGTTTTTGGGGGTGGAGATGTATGTGGGTCATGCTGAAGGGTTGCCTTCCCCCAATCGTGTCACCTCGCATGGCCTTGCGTAGCATCTCGCCCCGCCCTGTCCACCTGTGCAGCCATTAGCTAGCATGGCCGTCACCCATGGGCGTCCTCTTCATGCATATGTGGACAATGTTACACTCCCCCCCTCCACCTGCACCCTCTTATTCTACTTTCTTTGGTTTCACTTCCCCCTACCCCCCCACCACTATGTTGTGAAGGTGTCTCATCTGACATTGTCATTGTAGCCACTGAGGTGACCCTCCTTACAATACCATGCATCATGGAGAGCCACAGACAGTTCACCATTCCACCATTTGTGCAAGCTCATGTTGCCATTGATCTAACTCCAGATAGCGAGTTTCTGTAGAGAACTGAGGCGCCAGGTAGCTTTTCAGAACAGGACTGTACTCTAGCACTGTATTCTGTTAGTCAGGTAAACTCTGTAGTTTGTGCACCTCTGTGTTTTGCTTTAAATCTGTTAACACACTTGTATGACTAGCTTCACATATTATTACGTACTGTAATATCAATGCTCATTTCCTCATGTTTTTCTCATGTTGTAACTCTATCGTAAAACCCTGTATTCATCCATTTCTTCTATGGTTTGCTGAAATTTGACCTCAGGATGTGTTGTGCCTCAGACCTGAACTGTTCCTCTGGGTCCATGTCTCTTTCCCCTGCTGCAGATGAGAACCATACGGTGACCAGCGACACTAGCAGCCTGGTGCAGTCCCACACACACTCGTACAAGAAGAGAGAGGCGGTAGATGTGCCATACCAGACTGGGCAGCTTCACCCAGCCATCCGTGTGGCTGACCTGCTGCAGCACATCACTCAGATGAAGTGTGCTGAGGGCTACGGCTTCAAGGAGGAGTATGAGGTGAGCCACTGAGCCTGTGGTACTGTGTGTGTCCACACTGTTTGTGTCTGTTGCATCTTTCTTTGTTTCTTTGTCATCTCTTTCTTTGTTTCTTTGTTTCTTTGTCATCTCTTTTTTCTTTATTTTGATTTACTTTCTTTTTGTCCTCTTCATAGTCTTTCCTTTTTTTGTCCTTTTTTACTTACTTTCTCCTTTTCCTTCTTAGCTCCCCCTTTTCTATCATATTCTTTCTTTTCGCTTTTTTTTTCTTTAGTTTTTCATAGTTTTTTCTTTTTTTCCTTCCTTCTTTCTTTCTTTCTTTCTTTCTTTCTGTTTAGTCTATTCATAATGCTGCCCATCCTTTATTTTGATCTTTTTATTCTATTCTTCTGTGTCTCCTATTTGTTTGTAATGCATTCCCGCATGATGTTGTATATAGATGTGTTGTCTCTCTCTCTCTCTCTCTCTCTCTCTCTCTCTCTCTCTCTCTCTCTCTCTCTCTCTCCCTCTGTCTCTCTCTGTCTAATGGACTTTTCATGAGCTCTTAATATGCAAAAAGCCCAAATTTGTGTCCTTGCACTCAATGCCTGTGTCATCACTATACTCCACCAGCTCTGTGTTCCTGCCGTTTGTTGGTGCTCCATGCCACTTCACTTAGCTTTTTAAGGCCTAAAGACAAGCGACTGTTTAACTACCAAGCAACCCTAAACCTTCCTAGTGTGAAAATTAGCCCATAAATCGGAAAGCCCCTGAATCATACTCGCTGGCAGACACACTTGGGGGATTCAGCGACTGAGCCTGTTTGTTAACGGCTAAGACAACTGAGAGATGTCAGCAGTGCTAAGCGCCTGAGTCTGAGCACACAGTTCCCCTCGTTAAACAAACGCCACACACTCTCTGTCACCCCCTGTCTTCACTGTGCGTGTGTGCATAAGTGTGTGCATCTGTGTGTGTGCACGCATGTGAGTCACACTTTCTTTTCATTGCTTCTGGCGTCTCCACTGTCTTGAATAGAACTGCTTTACCTGTAGTGTAGTTCCCACCAGCCTTCATCACATGTTCTCCTCCTTCACCCACTGCTTCACCGTTAAATAAGACCTGAATTAAATAAATATTTCAGCTTGGATACTCCCGTTCAGCCCAGTCTGTGCTCGCGGTTTGGGGCTACCCTGAGGGCTCAATTCATTATGGATAAAGATTTTTAGGGCAGAGGTAGCTCTAGTGCTATAATATTGCAAGTTGAAAAATTCGGTCTGCAGAATAATTGATGCATCCACCCCCCGTCTTTCCTCCCTCCATGTGAAAGTGCTTGTTATAACTGTTTTCTTTTTTATCTTCCATTTTTGAATGCACATTGGGAAAAAAAAAAGAGCCAAAGTCATTACCGTGTGCCTTCCGTTTGCTGTCTTTACTCAACTGTGTTAACTCAATGAACTCAAAGAGATGACGAGGACTAAAACTGAGCACTAAACTCTTAACTTATCTTTCCCCTTGATCCATGCTTCTTGTTATTCCATTCATTAACTTTGGAAAAGCTAAACGAGGTAAGCAGACATTTTTGGATGTGATTGTAAGTTGTTCTTAGTTGCTTGCTAGTTGCATTATGACTTGTCCGAACCTGCCAGCTTAGAACTGTCCAGTAGCTTGTCATTTAGTTCCTATATTGTGTCTGTAGAGGATGTGTGTAGTATTGCTAACTGACCATGTTCATGTACTACGTATAGATGTTTAGCTGTAAGACCTGCAGCTTTAAGCATTTTTTTTTTCTGTAAATTCAGTGCCAAATGTTAGCATATTACATTTCCTGTCCCCTAAAATTACATGCAATGGTACATTTACAATACAATACCAAAGCTCCCTCTAGAAACTTAAGTATTTGTAGGCACAGTTCATTGCTACCATTCATACAAAACATAATGCATAGTCCGAGATGGTCTTGCCTTTTCCTGCCTGCCTTCAAACACCCTTTTGATTGTGTTATATGGAATAAGACTAAATTCCAGTGGTCCAGTTTTGATTATCAGCCTTGCTCATGGCTCTTTCCTTCATGCTGATGCTCACCATTCCATCCTGTTGCCGGACACCGTGCCATGCTTTGCCGAGCAGCTCAAGTGCTAGCATCCGGGCAGTTATCCATTCTGTAGAGCCTTTTCTTTAACCATGTCATCATAACAGCATGCCAAGAGGTTGTGATGCACTACCCAAAAGCCTGTGTGCCACTAATGACAGTTACTTTTGTCAGCTTCTGTGATGCATTTTGAGGGGGAAAAAAGCACATATTGTCAAGTTCCATAATGATCCTTTGTTTTTATGTAAGCTTGTTTTGACGTGACACCTTTCAAAAAACTCAGAAAGCTTCATGCTTCGTCAAAGGTGCAGGTGTAGATTGCAATTCTTTGTCTAAAACAGTTGATTGATTTTTAATAACCGCCCTCCCTCCTGATCCACTGCCACAGTGAGACAACACAGACAAAGGTTCGAGACACAGCAGGGTGTGCATGTCACACCTGAGCAAGAGACTGAGCATTATTATCTATTGAGGAGTTGCTTGGAGGCATGGCGGTGATGAAATCTGTTATTATTGCCTGCGTTTTCTGTTTGATTTGGCCCCTTGACACAGCCCCCTTCTTTTTTTTCCAAGAGTAATCTTCTGTGAAGAATCACCTGACTTTAAAAACCCACACAACAGTATGAATGTTTGGGCTCATTTTCTCCATACTCCAATCAGGTGTTGGCATATTGGCTGAGATTCAGAGGCCTAGCCAATAGCATTCTGGGGCCTAGAGGGACAGCTGCAGCCTGGAGCACCCTTTCAGCTATTTTACCTTTCATTCTGTCTCCATCTGCTGCAAGGCTGCGCTGGTTCTTAATGATCTTGCTCCATAGTTTTTCAACTTAAAAAAAGAAATACATTTTTTCCATGAAACCTGGAAAAGTACAATTTCACTGAAGCAGGGCTACATTTATCCCTCTATATTTTACACTGTGTTTTCCATTGCAATTTAGGATTTATGATATTTTTTTGTGCCTGGGACACAATCATCACAAAAAAGGGGAAGAAAATCCAAGTGAAGGCTATGTCAGTATTTGTTTGACAGAATTTGTGCTCTATAACTTGCCTGCAGTTTGCAGATGTTCTTGAAGGCATTTGCTTATAACTGTTTTGAATATATGAATATCTTGCAAGGGTTTTCTTACAGCTGACATAGCACACTCGCAGGTTTGACATGCGCCTGAACCAGTTTGCCAGTGCCTCTCATTATTCTCACCTACTGTGGTCCCTGCATTGGACTCTGCATCTCATTACTGCCTGCCACGCGTGCCAAGTGTCTAAAATGTGTTTGTCACTCATATAACCCCCCCCCCCCCTCACCCGCAGCCTCCCAGACGTCTCAGCTTGCTGTCACTTAGACGACATGAAAGGACAGCTGTCTCCAAAGACACAAGGCTGCTGTGAATAACAAGCCGGCTTTGCTTTTGAAAATCTAAACTGTGTCCGTGTGGAGAATGAGAGAGAGAGAGAGGAAGAAGACAAGTCTTCCCATAGTTGTCAATAAGTATTAAACCGCCTTTAATGTCTCAGCTACTGGCCAGAATGCATTGGAAGGAAAAGCAATCTGCATTAAATACACCCGCCCTTCAAAGTGTCCCTTGCTGCAGCAGTTACAAGGCATCCGCCGCCACCCCTATCACAAGGCCCAGCCTGGTCAGCGGAAAGGTCATGTGATAAGGCTCATCCTTTTAATCCAGGCAGAAAGGTGCGCTCGTATCTGAGCCCGGCTGCTCAGAGAAGCTACCGTTTGCATATTAAGAGCTCATTTCTGCTGAACTGCAACCAGAAATATGACAGAATTAGACAGTCCTCAGTTCTTTGCCCTGTGAAATGCACTTTTAAATATACGTTTTTGAAAGTTTCAGAGGCTTCAGAAAAGCCAAACTCAGACTAACTACCACGTTTTCTTTGCTGCTTGGAAAAACATCTTCCCCTAAAAAACAAGCCTAACTATGGCAGGGTTTAAACCATCCTCACCAGAAAAGAGATTTTGACTGTAGCATCCAGCAGCCGGCAGCTTTGCCACCCCCCAGGTGTCCCCTCCTGGCTTCCGCTGTCACTGTGGGGGACTTGAGCTGGCGTCATTAACTACATTGAAGCTGATCAAGGCACTTTGTTCTTCACTGCAAATTCTGTGTCATCATTGCATTCAGACCCAAAGGACGCTCAGCTTCGCTAAGAGAAAGAGCGACGGTCGCTTACAATCACCGGCAATCATATCAATTGTCTGTGGATGTTGAGGTATCAGAGGCACGCGGCTGGCTGCAGATAATAATGCATCATTATGCTCTATTTATACCTCAGAGCCACACTACATTGAGAGCCGAGCAGGCAGCTGGCGGCAGCGGAAAAAACTATGGGCGAGCAGACAAGTTTGAACACCCCAGCAGACCCCCTGCCTGAACAAATGCTAGCTGCTGTTGAAGTCTGTCTTGATAATTAGCTTTAATTATGTGGCCGAGCAGCACCAGATCACCACACAGTATTAATATTTCATCGTGACTTTCTGTTCAGGGGAAAGTGTCTGGTTTTTGATCCCATTGCTAGCCGCTGCTTTTTTTTTTTTCACTCTCTTTAATTCCCACCAGTCGAGCCCCTTAGTGGAGTCAGAGAGACAGACAGGTCATTTTTGCTCTGGACCACGAACACTGCGCTGACGCTCCTCTAATAGCACTCGGTTCTGACACTACTCTAAGGGTTCCTTGCTCCTGTCCCTTGATGTCAAATAATGATGTGAATCTAGTTAGCTTAACTCTCTTCCCTTCGACTGTTCACATTTGAAGTCCAACTTGGTCATCATTTAAGGCAGTAACCTTTAACCTTTTTTTCCCCTCACTTCTTGTCCTTGATCCTCAACGCCTGTCTGTCTGTCTCGCTCTCTCCTTTTCTCTGTCTCATTTCCTCTCTACAGAGCTTCTTCGAAGGACAGGCCGCGCCATGGGACTCCGCAAAGAAAGATGAGAACAGGATGAAGAACCGTTACGGAAACATCATCGCATGTATGTAGAGATAATGATCTTAATTCTGTTTCGCTATCGGCGGGTTTGTGCGCTGTAGAGCGGCGCTCAGTGGGCCACCGCTTCCAGAGCGCTGCATACGTAATTGCACTTTTGATTAGATTCGACTCCTTTTGAAAACGCTGCCTTAAAGTGAAGATCCTCACTCAGGATGACACTTGTGTATGCCTGCGCACACATATGCCACTATGATGGCAATGGCAATTATGAAAATAAGCCTCCGTAAAAAGTGAAATAATTTTGGAATATTTCCCCTGCCTCCGGAGTCCTCTAACAACTGCCCACCCCCACCCCCACCCCCCCACCCCCACCCCAACCTTTTTTACTAGCAGTTTACCCGAGAGAAATTGGCTAGTTCACTGTGGCTACAAACTCTTCCTGTCCCAAGCTAATGAGCAAACAGCCAATCACAGGCCAACATTGGGTCTATGAGCCCCAGGCAATGTTAGACATGACGGAGTCCCCCGCCAGAGTGCTCTCGCAAGACTCCAGCAGCCATAATGACGGTGTGTAAATCCTTCACATCAGTTTAGTGTCTCCTGAATGAGGCAGGAAGGAAAAACTACTATATGGATTGTTTCAGCTGGACACATTGCCAGTTGATGGAGGGCCTGATGGTTATTTCACACTTCTCTGGAGTAAATGTTTTTATCTGCTGATGAGGAAATGCCAAAGTAAATTGCGTGATCTCTCAGATTGCTGTGCAATTATTATGAAATTCAGTTGGACCTCTTTAGAAAGAACTTAATATTTACAGTATTAGCTGCTATATACTCAACAACAGTAAAAAAGGACATACGCTGCCCCAAAGATCTGTTTCGATTCTTCTCTTTTTTTGACATTCCTGTGGTCATTAGTAATGAATATGCACTGGGCATGTTTTTAACACTATTCCCCTCCGGTCTTTCTCTCTCCAGATGACCATTCCCGTGTCCGACTGCAGGCTCTTGAGGGGGAGCAGAGCTCGGATTACATTAATGCAAATTACATTGATGTAAGTACGGAGACTAGCCAAGGCTTAGACACAGAGGTCAATATGTATGGTCACTGTGTGTGTGTGTGTGTGTGTGTGTGTGTGTGTGTGTGTGTGTGTGTGTGTGTGTGTGTGTGTGTGTGTG
>JBBPCZ010000007.1:21619862-21649378 GCA_037974445.1 Brycinus macrolepidotus | reverse complement strand
TGTGTGTGTGTGTGTGTGTGTGTGTGTGTGTGTGTGTGTGTGTGTGTGTGTGTTTGTGTGTGTGTGTATGTGTGTGTTTGCATGCTTGTGGATGCTTGTGGATGTGGATGTGTGGGTGTGTATGCGTGTGTGTTGCATATAGTGAAAGAATAAAACAGACACAGTTTACCTTCGCAACGCTTCCATTCAAAACAAAGCACTATTGATCCAGACTGAGTGTCAGCGGATTGGTCTTTGGTTTTTGTACCCCAGACGTAAACAGATAACACTGTTAGGGGCACTGACTCTCCAGCATAAACAAACATTGTCTGTGTAAGTGCACACATGTCGTGGGGGGGGCAGTCCACTGGCCTCGTTATTTTCCATTTGGCTTTGTTTGAGAATAATTTCACCAATAGAGCGAAGTGGTTACATTTCAAAGGAAGTTGTTTGATCTGTCATTATTCTCTCTTCAAACAATGGAGGCATACTGGTGTCTCTCAGTTGCTATGCGCTGCTCTTGCCATCCGCTCTTATTGGAGGGGCATGGTGACCTGGGGCCACTCTGGATGTTTGTTGTACTGTTGTTGGTCATTGGGTTATTTATTTTCATGGGAGTCGATGGAGGGCTAAGCATCACCGTGTTTGTCTGTGGTAGGCTTGTTCAGGTCGTCTCCCTGGTGACCCATCCGCCAGAAAAGGTCTTGACTGATGTTTACACTTCCAGCTGGAACTGTTGACAGAGTAAATTTTTATCTCCTGTCAACTGCCCGCCTATGATCAACATGCACAAGGACCCCCTTACCCATACTGATCTCTTTCCTTTCTCCCACCCTGTGCCACTCCTCTTCTCCTCTTTAACATGCCTGTTCACTCGTCATTAGGACACTTTACATTTGGCTTCAAACACATTTGTGGATGCCTGAAGCAGCTGGAACATGCTCTGAATTATTTACCCACCCACTTTTTAGAATACGGCGTAATACGGACCAGACACTTAGCATCTCAAAGAGCGATTAGAGAAAGCGTGCCTCCCGGTATTATACCCCACGTGTTGAAGGGAGCGGTACGTGAATGTGGATTAATCTTGCATGTCTGGTCCAGTCTTTATTTATTCATACATTATTGCCTTTAATAACATTTTTCATTTAAAAACAAAAGGTTTTGATAATATTTCTTTCACTATACATATAGGGCTACCTTGGTAGAAATGATCCAAACATTTTGCACCTTTTTGTGACGTCAACGCACAGACCTTTCAAGTGTTTCAATCACCTTTTGGACAAAAGATTCTCACTCTGTCAAATCATTATTTTGACAAAATCTGCTCTTCATACCAAAGAAGGCACTTGGATGAACTTGAAGCTGAGTGTTTTAGAACACACACAAGGTTTTAGTATAGCTGAATGACTGATTTTCTGCTAAATAGCAGTGTATGTACTGGGACAGATATATTCACAGCTTATATAAGAAATTCATCCTTTCGCCTGGCTTGAGGTCACCCCGCAGTACACAGCGAACTTGTCAGGATGCAGGGATGAAGACGTCTTGTTTTTTTTTTCTCTGTGGTTTCCGAAGCTGTCTGTTTATGTAGATGGAGCTGTGTGTGTGTTACTGTATGTGTGTCTATGTGTGTAGGGGGAGCATGGGACAGGAGACTTGTGAGTGAGTGCGGGACACCTGTCTCCTGTCTGAATGTGTCCTGTCTCCTCAGCTTACCTGTGATTTGGTTCCCTGAAGAGACTGTCTTCTTACATTCAAGTTCAAGATTTCATACAGCAGACTAAAGTGAACAGTCAAGCGCACAGTTCTTTTAGACCTTAATATTGTTCTTCTACGCTTAGAGAGATAACCGAAGGACTAATAGTTTTGAAGGAAAAATGTGGTCACCCAGTTTTGTTCTTACACCAAAAGCAAAATCAGTCAGCCAAGATATGTTTGGTTCTTTGCTTTTGCCTTTGAATTACAAATCTTCCAATTAATGGAAGATTCACCTCCACCAGTTAGCATCATACAAACAGCATGCCTATATCATTACACCTACTTCAAATGTGCATTCTTAAATGCACTTGTTTCGGGTTTGTGACATCACATAACATACCATTCTCTGTAAAAACAGACAAAAGTACAGACTAAGGTCAGGTTTTACGATGGCAGCTGCTGTTGATATTAGATACGCAACATACTTTTGTCCTTTTATAGATACAAACATGTCTTGGCTGATCAAATACATTAGAGAGAAGAAGACATTTTCTGATCTTTGACTTTCTGTCAACAATTTCTTTAAGTTACCTTTGTCTAGTGTTTTATTTCAATTATTATGCAATGAACTGGTAAATCATATTCAAGGCTACCCTGCCAGCAATTTGGACACCAAACATACTCCATGCTCCACCACTGCTGCTGAAGTTTCTTCATGTCTGTTGGCTTCTGTCTGTTACAAACTGTTTGATATGGCACCATAGCTTCACACATACACATCCAATCAGCTCATCCCAAATGGAGGGGCTGTATAAACATATTTCATAGCGGGACGCACAAAGATAAAGAGGTTATTAAAAAGGGAGGGAACCCAGCGGATGTGAGCAAGGGGAGGGCCGTCTTCCCTCCTCCATCCGCCCCTTTATTCCATCTCCCAAACCTTAATTACAGACGAACTGCATTAAATGTGGCGCAGATAAGAAGGCAGAATGAGATGAGGAAGACAATGGTGGCTCTGTGCGGGTGGGAATCACAGCTCTTCCCCCTTAATGTTCTGCCTCTGCACACTGAGCCCTTGCTGGGACACAAGACGCTTGACAAATGAAATGAGGGGATTAGCCTAATCCCACAGAGATTGAGCCTATTCCATAATATAATTCCACAATCTGCATTGAAGGCATTACAGTAGTTGTGTAGCAGGGTTTGTGCATGTGTGTGTGTTGTGTGTGCATGTGTGTTGATGTGCCTGTGTGTGGGTGTGTTCATATCAAGATCTTTCATTACATTGGTGTAAATCTTTTAGAAACAGTGATTGTTTATTTATGAGCAGCCTACCAGTTTAATTTGAAAAAGAACAGGAGAATTAGCTTGCTAAGAACAAGTCCCAGCTGTTTACATGTTTTAATACTAATTTAACAGCTCTGTGAGCAGAAGTTTTGAGGTTTCGTGTCTCAGTGAACGCTGCCGAGATTGGGGAAACTACTGGAAATGGCTCTTTCTTCACTCAACATGTGTCACTCATAGTCTATTTATATGCTAATTGCTTTAATTTGAAACATCTCTCTCTACTTTTAATTACAGGGCTACCATCGACCAAATCACTACATTGCTACCCAAGGTAAGAAAACCAACAAGTTATTTATGCTTCTTTTGTTCTTATGCTGTCCAAACAACCATGAAGTGAGGAAAGCAGGTCTTGGAGTGGTACAGCTTGGGCTGGTCTATATATCCATACACACAAACACACGCGCTGAGCCATCTTGTGCTGAAGTGGCGTCTTGGAACAATTAATCAGCCTTTGTGCCAGTGCAGGGGGTGGAATGGGTTGGCTGTTGAAGGATGTAAGTAACAAATAAATGGATTAGCTGCTGCGTACTCGCGCACTCTGTTGCTCGGTTAATCTGGCGGTCAGCGCAGCCTGCTCTTGCAGCAGCCCCCTGGAGGGAGCGTCTGATTGATAGTTAATTGTTGTGAGATTCTTGGAGGCCATGTTTTTCCCGCGTGCTGGCCGACTCGTGGTGGAGGTGCCGGCGCAGCTCCGAATGCAATCACTTCCTCTAATAGACTCACAAGCTGGTATAGTGGCACAGGGAGTTGCATAATTACCTGTTTATTGGAGCGTTGCCTGGCCTGTCCTCAGAGATAGCTCCATGTCTAAATGGCCTCTTTCACTCCCTCTCTCCTTTTTCTCACCCTTTCTCACTCTCTTCCTCACTCATTTCCATCCGGATCCCTAGCCTTCAAAGTGTGGAGCACTGGGCTTTGTACTCAACTTCAGAGCAGTTCCACCTGAAGACAAATGCCATTCGCTGTCTGAATTGTTTTTTATGTTGATTTTACACATTTGCACAATAATTATTCGTCTTGCATTGCAAATGTCTGTCTGGCTGTTTTCTCACCCATCCACCAGTTTCACAACAATTTGAAAATTCCAAAAATGGTCAATTAATAAAGATGTGTTATGAACTACAACAACATCCTGTCAAGGCCACCAATCCCCCTATAGTTTCAATCTCCCTGTGTATTCAATTAGAGGGCAGCTTTCAAAGGAAAGACTTTTTTCACATGAGAAGAGAGAAAAAAAAACATTAACAAGCTCAGAAGTTGCTAAGATCAAAGACAGCCTTGCTTCAGGCTTATCTGGAGCTTGTCAGTGTGTCCTTCCTTTTGCCAAAGCTATGGATCACTCTAAAGAAGCTTGATTGTGTCCAGTATTTTTCTCAATTTTGTCATACTGCTCCAAAAGTTTCAGTTTCAGAGGAACATCAGAGGTGATCAGGCCATAGTGGGGCTGGAGAAATCAGTAAAATCTTTTTCACTAGTTCAGAGTGTTCAGAGTGAGAGGTCAAGTAGAGTTTTCAGCACAGGATGCAACAGTGATTTCAGATGTAATTTAATATATATGACAATGTGTATATAAAAGTCAGTGTATATTTGAATGATGCATATTCTTAACAGATAAAAGTGTCAGTTTTAAACCATTTTAAAACACCAACTGCCCTTCACACTGTGTGGATATTTCTTGATGCATGGACCAATAGAAGTAGTCCAAAATTATTTCAAATAGCAGTTTGTTATGCACATTAAAGAAAATTCTTTTGTGTTTTGATAAAACAATGACAGTAGAGTCTTTTCTATTGTTACATCCCACTTATATACAACACACAGCTCACTTGACCTGACGAATCTTCTGACCTATTCAAGTACTGAACAGCTACTGTCAATATGCATACAAACTGAGCAATAAAAGGGTTTTTGTGATGTCTTCCAATAATTCTGTTCTCTGCTGTGAAATTCCAATTCGGAAGAGGGGACGTTTTCCTCACACAAGTCTCTGGGGTCTCATCTCAAGCTCATGGGGACAATGAAAGGAATTCCTCCACTGGTGACAGAGCCAGCTGATGTGTTCTCCAGCCTTTTCTGTGCTAAAGCAGAGAATGGCAGGGAAAGCTTTTTCAGTGTATTTAGGGAAGCCTGACTTCACTTATGGATGAGCTAACACGTTCAGTGTATTGTGAATTACAACAGTTTTTCTACTTGCCACATTCTGTCTGTTATCAGTTGTTGCTTATTTCTGCAGATTTAACAAAGAGTGTTGGTATTTGTGTTTGTTTATGGGCATTTGTTATTGTTATTGTCAGTGAGGTTAATGTTAGAGCTATTTTGAGGCTGATATTAGAGTTTATATACTTACACCAACCACAGCATTAAAACCACCGACAGGTGAAGTGTATAACAGGCACCTGTCACGGGGTGGGATATATTAGGCAGCAAGGGAACTTTCAGTTATTGAAGTTAATGTGTTGGAAGCAGGAAAGGGCCAGATAGTGATGGCTAGATGAGTGGATCAGAGCATGTCTAAAATGGCAGGTCTTCTGGTTTGTGTCCAAGTGAACTGGCAACAAGGTCAGGGTAAGTCTGACAGATTCACGTGGGGGAGCCAAAGCTAGTCTAGCCAAGAGTGCCCGTACTGACCCCTGTTCACTGCCGAAGGTGCCATGGGCCTTAGAGCAATGGAAGAAGGTGACCTGGTCTGATTAATCACGCTTTCTTTTACATTATGTGAGTCGGGGAAGAGGTGGCACCATGGTGCCCTATGAGAAGAAGGTGAGGCGTCATGTGGATGTTACTTTGACACATACCGCCTACCTAAATATTGTTGCAGGCTAACTACACCTCTTCATGGGAATGGAATTCCCTAATGGCATTGACCTTATTCACCAGTCCTCCAACACTGCAAAAAATGTTCAGGAGTGGTTTGAGGAACATCACAAAGAGATCAAAGTGCTGATTTTGCCTCAAGTTTCCCCAGAATTCAAATTGAGCGTCTGTGGGATGTGCCTGACAAGCTAATCTGATTCGTGGCAGCCCCACCTCACAACTGCTAACATCTTGATGCCAGATATCACACACCTTTATAGGTCTTCAGAGGTCTCTGCCTTGATAGGTCAGAGTTGTTTTTGTAGCATGAGGGGGACCTACACAGTAGGTGATTTTAACGTGTTAAAGTTATGGCTGCTCGGGTGTATATGTGTTTCAGAGCACAGTTTAGCTCTCTGCTTTTGCCCACAAGCGGATGGGACTAACACATAAATAATCCACATGAAACCATAAGATGGTGAAAAGCAAATGTAATGTTGTATAAAATTTTTTGTAAACAAGTAGTGAATTCAGGAATAAAGCTGGCATGTAGCGGTGAGTGCTTGTAATTAACTTCAGCGGACTAGCCCGATAATGAGAAAA
Organism: Brycinus macrolepidotus; assembly: GCA_037974445.1. NCBI lineage: Eukaryota > Metazoa > Chordata > Actinopteri > Characiformes > Alestidae > Brycinus > Brycinus macrolepidotus. The sequence continues at coordinate 21,642,955 of JBBPCZ010000007.1, read as the reverse complement.
ATCTCTTCCAGAAGCAGTAGCTCATGCAAAACCAAAGTCAAATCCAAAGTCATTTCTGTGGAATTCTCAAGCTTTTAGAGCAACACTTGTGTTTGGTTATGCTGATGTTTTGTGTGCGTATGAATATGTCAAATCTCCTTTCCTTCTTTTTTTATGGGGGATGCAATTTACTTTGGCTCGAAGGTAATGCATCAGCCGCGGAGAACGAGCACGCAGATTTGCATGAGCTAATTAGCTCGTCAAAAGTCATTTCGGAATTTGCCCGTTGATTAAAAACAATGCTAATTAGAATTAATTAAATGTGTGATTTTAATTCCTTGCGCTACGCCCTTATTGCTGAATGCTGGCCTACATGTTGGCCTTATTAAGGTGTTTTGGAGCTTAATAGAAATGTAGATACACAAGCCTGTCAACACTCATTTAAGTGCACCTAGGCACACTGACACACAACGTGTCAATTTAAAGTCTGCAAGAACTTGGTGGAAGTCACCTTGTGTAGATGCATAAAGTGCCTGCCATCATTTGCTTAGCAGTATTTCCGGTAATACATGTATTTATTCATATTCAATCATTTTTTTTGCTTACTCTTTCTTTCAGGACCCATGCAAGAGACAGTCTATGACTTCTGGAGGATGGTATGGCAGGAGAACACAGCGACTATTGTCATGGTGACTAATCTGGTGGAAGTTGGCAGGGTATGTTAATACTTTAATGAATGGACTGCAGTGTTTTACATATAATAATTAATGCCCCATAATAACTTTTTTAGATCTTACAAATTCTGCTGCCATGGAATTTGTAAACGGAATGGGTACATCCATGAACACATTTAATCATAATGAATAAACCTAATAAACCTACTTCATATGATTGATTCACAATGCTATTGTGAGTGGGATCTTTAGATACGTGCTGCATATGTGTATTTTGTGTTTTAGAGAACTTTCTCCCCTGCCATTTTATAACTTCGTACTGGTTACTTTATAAAACATACCCTACTTGTTGGTTCATCTCATACAGTGCACAGTTTGTGTAAGTCATTCTCTAATCTTTCACAGTTTCTGGCCACTGGACCACTGCACCAGATGTTTTTCATGGGCAGATTATTCTGAATACTGAGGGCCCAGTTTAATGTGCATATCTGATGCATCTTATGAAAAAAGCACACAACATAGTTCATGGGCTTGGTAAAACAAAAAATGCACATCATGCATATGCATTTTAGGGAGTACACCTCAAAATGTGGAACAGTCACGTAAAAAGTGAGGAGAGATCTTGTACATGTGGTGATTACTTATTCACCTCAATTGTCTAAAGTTCAGGTTATGTTGGAAAAGAACTTCATTTATGAGCACTGCTATCTTTTTATCACTGTGGTGGCTCCATTATTCGTCTGTGCCTTTTAAACCCTGTGCCTTTTAGTTATTGTTATAGTTGGGATGTTAAATTCAGGCTCATTGTGAATGCATATTGCGGTTTAATCAAAATCATTTTGCACTGTGCCTGGGCTTGTGTTTACATCTGGCCTTGAGGTGTTTAAAAACCGCAAAATCACTACTGTGTCCAAACCACACATTCCACTGCAGCACACTTCTATGCCACCACCATGTTGTTATTAATGCTGCGCAGGAATGGTCCACAACTCAAAAAATATCTGTCCAGCAGTGATCCATTTATAGTCCCTTTCCACTGATTGACTGGCTAGCTGCACTGGTTTCTTCTGTGTGAATTGGAGCGTGATTCAGATAAACTGGCAACAAATGGCTACAGTCAGTAACTGTACACCTAGACCTATACTGAAGGAGGAAAGATCTTTAAGGTAAAATAAAGATGCCATTCTGTGCTGCATGGCGAGTATTTATGGTTTAGAACATCTTCCTCAGCCATGTCCTAACTATGTATTGCAATTGTGGCACTCATGTGCAGCCAAGTGACACCAAGTGTGTTGCTGTCAAATATCCAAAGGCATCCAACAACGTTGAAAGCCGAGCACATTTTGGAGTGAGTTTTTTGCCGACCTTCAGTGGGCACACATCTGGTCCCCTGCTTCTATTGTTTAGAATACTGTGCCTGATCTCCCAGCGGACTGTTGCGTTCTTCATCAAGTCTAACTGAGTAGCCATCCGTCTCTGCAGCAGCCAATCACTTCCCTCCCTCTTCATCATTGCTGCCATCTGCTGTGTTTCGAGCCTGATGAACTCTGGGAATTGGTCTCGGCCCTCTCCACATCCTCCATATTCACACCAAGCTGCTCCTCAGCTGTCCAGTCCTATTCTTCTCCTTCAGCGGCACAGATGACTCATAAAACCCAACAAGAAAAAGAGCACCAGTGATAACCTCCAGCTCCCTCTCGGCCCACAAGCACATATACAAAAGACACACACACACACACACACACACACACACACACACACACACACACATGCACGCATATACAAACGCATAGATCGCCATAATTTTAGGCAGTTTAGGCCTCTTTTGGTAGATGTAGTTAATCCTGCATGTGCACTGGGGGATTATGGTTTAGGGATGATTTGAAAAAAGTGTGTGTTTGAGCGGTGGCAGCAGCAGAACACTCTGATTTCATTTTGCTGCTAATTAAAGCAGACGCCACAGCCGACTCATCAGTGACCCATGCGCACTGAAATCGCTGTGGTGGAAAATACTTCTGTCCAAGTGGCAAATAGCTTGTCTGCTTATGCTTTTATCTGATCTGAAGCTCAATAGACTCCTGATGATATATACTGTGGAGTGTCGTCTGCGTAAACTTTAGACTACACTACCCATCAGACATTGTGCCATCTGTTCTCATCAACATTCTGTACATGCAGAGGAGGTGTCTAAATTCTGCAGATTTAATCTGGGGCTTTTGAAGAGTTGAAGTGTCAGCACTGCTGTACTCATTCCAGTTAAATTTGGGATTGTGTTTGGGGTGGGGGGATTATCCTAGATTAGACTGTTAGCCTCAGAATGTATCTAGCCCTAGTTTATACCTCATACTTTAATCTAAGGACAGTGGTTTCTGTATAATCATCTTTGATATTCCTACTCTGGAATATCTGGTAGCTGCTAAAGGAGCTGAAATTGACTGCAGGGACTGAAGAGCGGGGCACCATTGTGCTTTTCGCTGCCTGTGGCAAGGGCTGGACAAATCCCTCACGCTCCCGGCGGAAATCTCCAGCTTGGAACTAATGGGATTTCTAAAGCCCCATCTCAATATCTGTCAAGAACAAAAGGGTCTCTTCTGGATCAGCTCGGAATAACATTTGACTCATTAATAAGTTATTAACGTGTGAACGGAATAATACCGTTGTCAAAATTAGAGTGAATTTTCATCCTTTCCACATCTTGGTGAAATTAGTCTCTGATAAGAAGTAGGCCAGTGAGACCTTTGCTGAGATACTAAACATTCCATTCTTGAGTGAAAAACATATGTCAGGAAATTTTTGTAGCTTTTTTTTTTTTTTTAGAATTAGATATTTGCACTTTAGTTGATCTTATGGAGAACAGAATGATGTCCTCAGTACTCCTCTTCATGCTTTTTTTTTACATGGAAAATTGTAGCTTAGTACCATAAAAAACTGCTGTTTCGTCCAAACTAGGCAGAATCAGATAGCAAATATGAGCATAACTCATTACAAAATTAATGCTCCCTTATTAGAATGATGCACCAAAGATAATGTCAGTTTGATGAAGAAGTCTAGATACCATCATATTGTGGTGTCTTTCCCTAATGCCCGTCAGGCAGAGCCAGCATGACTAAGGCTGTTTCTAAATGGCCATTAAACCCCAGTTACTTCATTAATTAGCATTGTCTGCTTATGTTCATTAAGTAGAAAAACAATAAAGGACTTGACAGAGTGGAATGACAAAATATGAAGATAGCAGGACAGGGCTGGAGAGGAAAAGCAAAAGAGAAAAAATGACAGGAAGTAAATAATCAAAAGGAGAGAGAGCAAAGGGAATCAACCATGAAGGCATCAAGAGCAAAAGAATATTGATCATCAAGGCCGTAATAGAGACAATTTACTCTGTTTTGTATGGAAAAATGTTCTCTCTTGTTTTTCTCATGGTAGAGAAGCCGGTGCGGTTATAGTTGCACCGCTCTGCTGAAAGCTTAGCTCTCTTGAGTATGAGACAGGTAATGTAAAATGTTAAAGAGAGAGCCACTCCGTTTAATTAGACAGGGTATGATCAGGCCCAGAGGTTTCCACGTATCTGGGACACTCGAGACGTTAGCACCTCCCTACGCACAGAGAAACACATCTGTCAGCAGTCCCTCTCCTCTGCATGTTTTACCTTCTTCGGAAACAGTTCTACCTGTATCAATGTATTCAAATGTTTAAGCTGATACTAGTAGCTTTCACAAGATTTCTCACCTGTATTTTCTAGTACTGTTGTTTTTCTTGAGCTGATCTTGGTGGATGATTGAGTAATTTGTCAGTGAATGTAATCTGGTTAATGATGCACAATGAAGAATTACTCGTTTGGGTATGTTTCAGGTTAAGTGTTGTAAATACTGGCCAGACGACACAGAAATCTACCGAGACATGAAGGTGACACTGATTGAGACACAGCTGCTGTCAGAATACGTCATTCGAACCTTCGCTGTGGAAAAGGTACAGGATGTTAGTCTGGAAAATGTCAAGAAATATTCACACTTCAGTAATGCTTTCTTTTACAGTTCCTTAAGTTCTAGGTTCTTGCTAGGTAAGTGGGGGTACAAACTCTGAAGTACCTCATCATTATTTTAGGTAACTTGATGGTACATGCCAGGTCGAGTTAACCAGATTACAATGAGGAGCAAACTCAAAAGTACTGTGTAACTACTTGGCTTTAACTAGGCGTACTGTACACAGACTATTACTATGGGTGCTTAAACATGTGACATTACAGTTTGTTTTGTGTGAATTTGTTTGTACTTATAACCTTGTTACTCCAAATAATCATGCATGTATGACATATTTTACTGTCTTTTTCTGATTAGAATCTGGAACCTATTGGGCTTTTCAAAGTAATTATTTAAACTGTCCATGTATTTACCCATATTTCACCCAAAATAATTAAACAGCACTTTCTTTTAACCATACACCCATAGGGACTATAAAAGAAAGTGATGCCCACATTCACTACTCAATATTGAAACTTTACTTTTTCCAAACATTTATTCAGCTGTCCACTTTAACATTATATTCCTGCTTGTCTTTTGAGCATTTATGAGCTCCCGAGGGCTACTTGAAGCTGTAGATATTTCTGTGTGTGTGTGTGTGTGTGTGTGTGTGTGTGTGTGTGTATGAGTCATTGGACCTTGCTCGTCTAGCTGTATTTGTCTCCTTCTCTACTTCCACAAACACACAAACTTTGGACAAACTTATACACACACACATTCTCACAGATGACTCTTGTGGGAGTTTGAATGGAAGTAATGTGCCAGCAGGACTCACTTTTAAACTTTGTGTGTGTGTGTTTGTGTTGGTTTGTTTACTGCAGCGAGGAGCCCATGAGATCAGGGAGATCAGGCAGTTTCATTTCACCGGCTGGCCGGACCACGGAGTGCCCTACCATGCCACTGGTCTACTGGGCTTCATCCGCAGGGTCAAATCCAAAAGTCCAGCCAATGCTGGCCCCATGGTGGTCCATTGCAGGTCAGTAGAGCTTTAATAAAACAGCACCTCCAGATAGCTATGTAGACTCTCACCTATGCTTTTAGAAGGGCATAAGATGTGAACAGAACTCACAGATTCTGTGAAATGTCATCCACAATTTCACATTCACTCCCCATCAAAAGTTTGAAACATATTAACACCAGTTTGCCAGAGAGCAATATCCTCTACATATAAGCGACAGTGCTCTCTCGGGAATAATGTCATGCCTTGCGTATTATATGTCTTTGTGATGTCAGCATTTTTTGGGTGTTTAAACCACTTTTGGAGAAAAAGAATTTTTTAGATTAACTGTAGTTTGGAAAACTGTAAAATCGTTATCTATAGAACCTGCAAAGAAGATCCTTTGATAGAAGATCCTTTGATAGAAGATCCTTTGAAGATGGAGTGATGTGTGGCAAAATAAACACAAATGAATCAACAGTGAAAATACAATTTTAAAAGAAAGCAAAATATCCCCAAACTTTTAGAGAGTTCTTCATTGATCCGACGCTGTTCTGTTTCGTTGTCCTCGTGTGTGTGTGTGTGTGTGTGTGTGTGTGTGTGTGTGTGTGTGTGTGTGTGTGTGTGATCTGTTTTCTGACCTAACTGTCACACATTTCTCTTGCACAGCGCTGGTGCTGGTCGTACTGGCTGCTTCATCGTCATTGACATCATGTTGGACATGGCTGAGCGTGAAGGTGTGGTGGACATTTATAACTGCGTACGAGAGCTGCGCTCACGCAGAGTCAACATGGTCCAGACAGAGGTACTGCATCGAGGCAGCCTTACTCAACGCATCATACCATTTATCCACAAACATATACACACAATCACACCTTCATACTGACTCACAGCTCACCCACCAGAACACTCTTCTGTGATCTGCAAGCATCACTCTGCAGAGCTGTGACAGTAACTTTGCATTATGGTTAGAAAGGCTCTCAAATACTTTTTGAATTAAAAAAGACAGTGGGATTACATTTAGTGGACCTGCTCCTAGTGTACACTCAAGGATAAGTAGGGGCATATTAAGTGCTTTTTTGTCTAAATCTTTTTGTGCCCTCAGAGCAGTCATGTAATGAAGACAAATCAGTTTTTGCCACCATGTAAAACTGTTTTAAATTAGTCCCTCAAATGAAGGCAAATGGATGAAAACTAATGCAAACAAGACGTGTTGGAAACTCCTGGATGCAATTTGTGATTCAGACGTACCAGTTAATATTCAGCAAAACAACAGCTTTTACTAATCTGCATAGCTTTTTAGTTGTTATTTCCCCTGAGTGTTTTTACAGTACTATGATTTAAATGGGTCATTTTGTTAGATATTATGTTCAAGTTATTTGGGAGGAAAAGCTTTGGACTTTGGAGCTATGCGCATGTTTGTTTCTCCTTCTAAAAGGAGAAAAGTGAACATTTCTCATGTCTGACTGTATGGCCTGAGAATGGGTTTGACCGATAAGCAGTGTGAAGGACGGTGGAGTCAGCAGTGACAGTACAGTAGCCTCGCCTTAAAGCAACTGACCCTCATGCTGGAGAATTTTGTCAAAAATGACATCTCAAGACATTTTCGCAAATGTCACTTCATGAAAGATTAACGTCAAGCAGGCAGGTCAGTGTGTGTGAGGGAAGAGCGACTGATGCTCCACTGGTGGCATCCAGCTCATCACTGTAGCACCTGGATATTGAGCTTAGCCTAGACAGACATGATGTAATCAAAGGAAAGCTGCGTGGCACATTTACTAATGCAATGTTACCTACACTACATTATTTATGTGATACAGCAGTAATGGAATACTATTGCTTTTTGGATTCTTTGTGGTTTTGAATATGTTTATGATGCTTGAAACGCCTGTTGACTTGTAGGAGCAGTACGTGTTCATTCATGATGCCATCTTGGAGGCGTGTTTGTGCGGTGACACCACCATCCCAGCCAATCAGCTGCGATCAGTGTACTATGACATGAACCGCCTGGATCCTCAGACCAACTCCAGCCAAATTAAAGAGGAATTCAGAGTGAGTGTCTCTGTGTGTGTTTTTCCTGTGTTTCTGTCTCTCAGAGAGTTTATGTCAACACTGGTTCACTTCCTATTAAAATAATCCTTTTGAAATGAATTCATTTTATATAAAAAATAACCCTGCGAATCGTTGACATGAAACAGCTCTTTAACTAATACTTTGAGTGACGCTCATTCATCAAATTGTCTTCCTTGGTGATTTGCTGGCTTTCTTTACCAAACTGTTGTTAAAAAAACATATTCAAATCTTTTGGCATAAAGGTAATTTAAAGGTTAAAGGTTTACAAGAGGTTTAAATGTGTAGAGAATAGCATTATCTCCAAGGTAGCACTTTTATCAATCTTTCCTTCAGTTTTGCTGGTTTTTTTGAATTATAAATGGAAAATGTGTATACAGCTTTCTATTTAATATGTAAACTCTTTGCAAACTGAACAAAATCTGCTAAAAACTTCTAATGGACACTCAAAAACAGGCTATTCATTTTTAAATTCCTAGTCAGAGGTTTCATCGTGTACATGTTGACTTATGCTCAGACTCTAAACATGGTGACCCCAACCCTGCGTGTGGAGGACTGCAGCATTGCTCTGCTGCCTCGCAACCATGAGAAGAACCGCTGTATGGACGTTCTACCACCTGACCGCTGCCTGCCCTTCCTCATCACCATCGATGGAGAGAGCAGCAACTACATCAACGCTGCCCTCATGGACGTACGTATAGTAATGCAATATAATATAGTAGCACTCATGGTAAACATCTAGGGTTTTTGTTTGACATGGTTGGTTGTGACTGTAATTAAAAACACTATTTTTAAATAATATAAAACATGTCCATATGCCTTTTAATGAATTTCTCTTGTTCAGTCAAATGTGAATGACCTTAAGGAACTAACAGTGTTTCAGATAATGCCTCTACATGCAAACAAAGCTCCAAAAACTCCAAATTTTGTTTGTGTTTGTCATTTACGGTACTTTAGCATTTTAAACAAGGCACATTAACATATTGCCAGAGGTACAAAAACAGTCTGTTTAATTCTAAGGGTTAAAAAGAAGGTTGGAAGAGGTTGTGTAAAGCTGAACTGTTTTTGGTGCAACTAATGCCATAAGTAGACATTAAAGAAAAAATGAAATAAAATGCAAGAAGAAATGCCTTTAATCTGCAATATGAGTTAAAGTTCAGTAATAGATTTTCAGTATAAATACATGCACAACAGTGTTTGTAATGCTCTTCACCACTTGATTTCAAAAATATTAACAGTATATTTTACTATAGTGCTGGAGTGCCAAAAAGTGAATATGCTTTGTTATTGCTCATTGCATTTCATAAATCAAAGTGTGGGGAAGGAAAACATGAGAGAAAACCATTAAGATTTCAGTAGCAAGAAAAGAAAGCAAATGAAAGCAGAGACGGCAAGCAGCAGACAGATCGGGTTCCTCGATTCAGCAGTACTTGTGTGTCCATGTGGGACAGTAAATTGCAGATTCATGTCTATAATAATCAGTTGATTTTCTACAGAAAGCCAAAGCAGAACAGTGGGGGAAAACAACATGATAGATGTGAACCGCTTCTCTCTGTGTGCCATGCACAATTATGTGCTTATTGAAAGTGATTAAAAAAACAGATGGAATTGATTCATTCCATTGTCATTCAGACGGTTAAAACTAATTCATAACTGTGTATGTTTCTTCTCCCCCCCCCATATCATTATATGACTCGATCTAAATTGCCTCTACGGAAAGCATGTTTAAAGCCTGGTAACCGAGCATTTGTTTTCATTAGAGCAAATGGAAATGTCACTGGTAGTAGCATGCAGTACCGGCATAACAAGTAAAAATGTCTCAAATGAAACGCCTCTTACGTCAGTTAGTCAAATAAAGACATTCATTTTCTCTGTGAACTGCACTTCTTGCAAAAAGTGCTGACACTCATTCTCTGCCTCTCCGTCTCTCTTTCTCTCTCCTTTTCATCATTGTTTCTCCTTTTTCCCTCTTCTTTCCTCTGAACCACTCTACAGAGCTACAAGCAACCATCTGCTTTCATCGTTACCCAACATCCTTTGCCCAACACTGTAAAAGATTTCTGGAGGCTGGTGCTGGACTACCATTGCACATCTATAGTAATGCTGAACGATGTGGACCCCGCTCAGGTACGGCGTCTTTCGCTTTCCCTCATCTCTCTCTCTCGCTCTCTCTCTCTCACATAAATACACAATATATGATGGACAAGCAACAGGTAGGCAAGGTGAGTTTGAAGGTTCTAGATGTATGTGAGCTTCACATTTTTGGCCTGAGGCCTCTGACAAGCTGGTCAGGATCAAAGCCCTGCGCGCACACCGAACCCAGCCTGCACTGTCAGAGCTAGCCCTTCAGTCTCCGCTCCCACTGCAACCTGCATAAGAAAAGATGCCGCAAATGCGTTGCCCCTGCAAAAATGTGCCACTCAACGTGATATACATACAACGTGTTGTGGTACATCCAGACTAGAGGTCCACTACTCTACTTTGTTGACTTCTTTGTTGCCTGTGATATATAATTATCGTGTCTGTGTAGTCTGATGAATATATACATTTTTCATGCGATTTTATCATATTAACAAATTTTAAAGTGAATGTTTTAAGTAAAATAATTTTTTCAACCCAAATCTTACATAAAGCTTTAGCAAGAAGGGAGTCACTAAATAAATAATAAGTGACCCCTTATAGCACGGCACTCAGCGTGAACAATGTGAAATTCTTTCTCTGCGTTTAACCCATTCACCAAGTGAAGCTGTGGGCTGCCACCAAGGGAGGGGGGCGCCCAGGGAGCAGTATGCGGGGACAGTACCTTGCTCAAGGGTACCTCACTGGTGCCACTAGCAGTCCTGGGATTCAAACCCACAACCCTCTGATCGCAGGGGCAACTCCCTAACCACTAGGCCACCAGCTGCCCCCAAAAAACTAAAGTTCCCAGTAATCCTGAAAAATAGTCACTAAATTTCCTACTGATGTGAACTTCGGACCTTTGTTGTTTACTTAAAAGGGGAAAAGAAGTCCCATGTGTCATGGTCGCGGAAACAGTTTAACATGGCGACTCCCGCTTCATGAATAGTTTTAGCAACCTTGACTGAGAGGACAAGCTGATAGGACCAACCCCTAACATTAGTGTAGTTTTATAAAATTATCAATTATCTTTGAAAATGCCTGGCAAATATAATAGCAGGTCACTAAATATATTCAGAAATGTTAGACAAAATAAATTAAAGGCTACAAAAAAGGAATTAATGATTAAAATAGTAACAGTGACATCATGAGCATCATATCACTATGATTATATTATCATATTACTATATCAGTACATCATATCAAGTATATATTTGTGTAGGTACATTAAAGAACTTTGAAACCACAAGGCACAATTTTTTATTTCTGAAACTTCTCTGAAAGTCTTCAGAAAACATTAGAACTGTGTTCTATATTGGTGTATTGAAAAAATATATGTATGTTTGTATGGTAAAAGTGTGTTTTTTTTTTCTCTGTGTAGTTGTGTCCACAGTACTGGCCTGAGAATGGTGTACACAGACATGGGCCCATTCAGGTGGAGTTTGTATCTGCTGACTTGGAGGAGGACATTATTAGTAGGATATTCCGCATCTACAATGCTGCACGGGTATGTACGCTGAGACACAAACACACACAGACCTACATGACTGATATAGTACATTTTATTAAAGCCCTTAAAATGATGAAAATTTAAATTTATACAATTTTCCCCTTAGCCCAAATGTAATTGGTCAGCCAAGACAAGTTTGATTTCTGAAGTTTGCTTTAGTCCTTATTTAAGCTGATCAAAGTTATTTAAAAGTATAATTGTGAAAGTTGTTAACTTAGATTTCACCCACTAGCTAGGACTCCCCATCACGTCATACCACCAAGTCTAGCACGTGCCTCCTCTGAATCACGTGAAGCACCACTGCATCTTTTCAGACTGCTGTTAACACAGCATCACTGTTCAGTGTAATGCACTTAGAGAAGAACACTAACTGTCTAACTAGCATTTCTCTAAGTGATGTGGGGAGAGGGAAGACCATCCTTCCCACCCAAAGAAAGTGAACCCAGCTGTGCTCTCTTGGACTCTGGTCACAGATGGCACCACTGGGGATCAAATTTGCAATCTCCCAATGAAAGGGCCAGCATATAGGGCACATGGTCCAGTGAGGCTAATGTAGTTAACAAATAATGTAAGCTGATAGCCAGATAGACTTACTTATAGGTAAGTAACGCTGTAACACACACTGTATGATATACTGTTATCTATTATATGGAGTAGGAAGCAATACGTCATACAGACAAGTACTAGCTCTTCAACTAAATTTGCATTTAATTTTTGGCCAAACCATGACTTCAGTAGCCTTTAATTTACTGTCATATTTTCTTTGTGATTAGTATAGCTCATAAAACCAAGGCATTTTGCGACTTTTGAAAACTTCTAATAATTCTTTTTCTAATTTTGTTTTGCCGCAGCCGCAGGACGGGTATCGCATGGTGCAGCAGTTTCAGTTCCTGGGCTGGCCCATGTACCGGGACACGCCAGTGTCCAAACGCTCCTTCCTCAAACTCATCCGCCAGGTGGACAAGTGGCAAGAGGAGTATGACGGAGGAGAGGGCCGTACTGTGGTACACTGCCTGTGAGTTTCTCACACACACACACACACACACACACACACATACACACGCACACGGGAAGCTGGTAAGGGTAACAGTAAGAAGTATGAGGTTAAAAATCTGCCATTAGTGAGTCGACAAGTTCTCAAACATAGTGTGGAAGGTCTTTAATAAATAATGATCATTCCAAGATCTTTTAGGTCCAGTTACATCAATGATATAAATCTTTCCATATCATATGTATCTGTTCAGAGAAAGGGTTGCAGAATTTCTCTCTATAATGACTTGATTCAGGATTAAATTCACATGCTCATATTAGGTACTGATTGTCTTTGCATAAAGGGGGGTTATTTCGTCACATTCTGTCACACTCCTGCTCCATTGATCACATTAGAAGTGCAGGAATTCAGCTCTAGTCTGCCTGTTTAACTGAGATCATCAAGCTCTGACACTTGACAAACAACCACTGCTGCTCTACAGCAGGTCACATTAACACCTGCCTGCCAACAAAGATGCCAGTGCAGCAATGTGCCCTCACTCTTTGGAGCTTTAATGGACTATTGGACTATTATGAAGTCCAAATGTTAATTTGTTTATACTCTAATTCATTTTGTAATGAATTACTCATACTGTAATGAATTCCCCAGCAGCCACTATGAAGCTAATGTGTAAGCAGCTATGATCCGTTTCAAATGAGGTCATACAGTAGTGACTATATACATTCAAATAAAACCTCATTCTGCGCTGATGCCTAGATTTAGCCCATGTCTCTCCTCTGAGACTCCCCCTTAGGCTCTGTGTCTCTGTGCAATCTCACCTCCGTCTTATCTGTGCTCCCATTTTGGAGGGATCGGCAGGTTGGGAAGGGGTGGTGGTGGGGTTTCCCCGAGGCCCTGGCTGGCTAGGAAATGAGATCAGTGTGCCCAGGAGAAAGTGTGCCGCCTGGGCCGCCATGAAGCTAATCTAGCCCTGCGCTCCCGAGAGCAGGCCTCCATTCCCTATCCCCATCCACCAAGCCAAGAGGAAAGAGGATCCATGTGACTCTTATTAGATTCCCGGCCTGATTCCAGTCTTACAGCCCTCTCTTTCCCTCTCTCTCCCTCTTTCTCAAACACACGCACACACTTGTATTTTTGAAATGTCAGGACACATACATATCTCCCTGTTATAATCCTAAACTTAGTCTTAGTAACAAAAGAAGCATGGTTTTGCTTTTTTGCTGAAATAAATATAATATAAATAATGTTAAAAGCTCTTTAATTAAAGTCAGGCCTGTTTTATAAAATAAACCAACAATATAGGTTGGTTTATTTTCCTGGTTTTCTTGCAAAGTAAAGGCATTTTGAACTTGAAAATGCACAAAAACACACACACAGTCGGTCTGTCACAGTCGGACAGCAGGAGTTGCTTCAATATTACCATCACGCAACATTGGTGCCCCACCCTGTGCTGTTAACCATCTGCAGAACTGCAAGTAAGCATTAGCAGGGGAAACACTTTTTGAGCTAAAACACTTCCTGCCCTAAACATTGCTCAAGAACTTTTTTCTTGGCCTTCCCAAGGCTGGTTTCCAACACATTCTATGACTTCAAGGCCATTATGGGTAAATGGGGAAGGGTTATGCAAGCTAAACTCTTAATATCTATTGAAAGCCAGGGTCAGTGCTTGTACTTATGTGGAGCACGGAGACTTGGGCTGTGGTAAATAATAGGAAACAGTCACACTGAAGTGTTTGGCTCGTTGCATGGCAGGAACTCCGGGAAGCACTCTGAGACCTTGTACAACAAGAGCCGACCATAGGTGGAGGGGTGCCATCTAGAGGGCACATCACAAAACTGGATATATTGGTGAAGCTTTCAGATGTGCTTCTTCCAATCTTATCAAAAAATGGCGATTCATACCCCAAAGTAAATTAAATTAAAATGCAACAAATATTCAATTAACCTAATCTGTAGTTTGTATAGTCAGTTTTTACATACTAAAAAAGACTATCAATATCTGGCCCATTTTTAAATAGATAGCCTTGTATGGTTATGTATTGTTTCTTAAAGGTTTCCTGTTCTTTCTCTCTGTCTTCAGGAATGGAGGTGGACGCAGTGGGACTTTCTGTGCAATCAGTATTGTGTGTGAGATGCTTAGGCACCAGCGCTCTGTGGACGTGTTCCATGCTGTCAAAACACTGAGGAACAACAAGCCCAATATGGTCGATCTATTGGTAAGCACGCACTCAGCTAAAGCAGATTTTACACAGATTTGCACAGATTAATACATGTTGAACTCACTGTTCTGTACATAGATGAAGTAGCGTAGGTGTAAAGTGGAGCTTTGTTTATTCATTTCTAATAACAAAAACCAAACAAAACAAAATACAGCCTCTGGTGTAACTCACTATTACAGTCTCTCCTCTCCTGAGCCTCAGTTTTTAAAGTGTTCTGGCTCCTCTCCTAATTCTCTGCTGCTGTCCCTTGTTAGGGGAGATGATCTGCACACACATTTTGGGGCTCTGACAGCAGTTCTGCCTCTATAATGGAATAAAATGTTTTAGCATAAACGTACATTAGAAATACAGAATGTTTTTGGAGATACAGTTTTTTTTGGGGAGCAACAAATTCACTTTGTTTTTAAAGCTGAGGGTCAAAGCCCCAATTAATGTGCAATTTTCTGTCAGAATGTCTGCCCACTGTTCACGTTGCTCCTCAGAATAGAACATTAAGTGGTAGGGTTGGGACCAATTATCGATTTATCAATAATTATCCACAACAGCCAGTAAAGTAAAAACTATAATTTCTAAGTTTTGTTTGCGGGAGTGTTCTGTTGTTGGACCCACTATCCAAAACTTAAATCTTGGTTTTACTGGAGTTACTGGCGAGCGCTTCGTTTAATGTGTACTCATATCAAGGTCTTTTTACTTTGAGTGCATTTTTCAGATTGAATTCTCTGAAACCCCCACACGAAGATTCATGAAGTCTTTTTTGACACTGAGAATGTTGGAAGAACACACAACTAGAAAAAAGAAATGAATTCATTGCATGGATGCAACGAAGTTAACATTTTTCCTTTATCCCTGCTAAGAAGTTTCTGGGAAAGTTGAATAAACAGCATGAACTTGAAGCAGCAGACAGGGTTGGAGTTTGAGGCTTATCCGTGGCTTGGAACTCTGAGCACTAAAAGGAGCGGACAAACTATGAGCATCCAAGATCATCCAAGATCTTGTATTGATGTTTTTTCATTTTCTGCAAAACTCACATCTGTGGACTTAATGCTGATTATTGTGTTCTCCTCTTGCAGGATCAGTACAAATTCTGTTATGAAGTGGCACTGGAGTACTTGAATTCTGGCTAAGTTGTCTGGAGACAGCTCCCCCCCCCACCACCCCCAGTCTTGTCCCGTCCTCTACTGTCCCATGGCCCTTTTTTTTTTTCCTTGAACAGAGACTATAGCACGCATGAATGTTAAAGGAGTGGACTAGAGATGTGAAGAGGTGTGCCGCTTGGACCGCTGTGGCCGTGATGTTGGCTGAACGTGGTTGGAAAGTGGTCGCCAGGGTCAGATTGGAGGACCGGACGCTTGCACTGCCTAGCTGAACTGTCCACAGATTGAACTTTGAACTCTGACCTTTAGCCCCTCTCCTGTCCCTCTATTCTCTGTATGTAAATTTCAGCGAGAGCTGGCCAGGTCACACACTCCCACCCTCACGTTACATGTTCTCTCTTCCACGAGCACACTGATGTACTTTTCTCATAGTTTGTCCACGCCTCGCCCATTTTAGCATTTTTCTTTTGTTTTTTTTTTCTTCCTTGCTCCCTCCTCTTGCCTGTGGCGCCTGAGTCTTGCCTTTTTATCCTCGTTGGATGATAGCTGTCATTTCCATTTTTGTGGAGAATGCGATGTAGACTATTGTGGACGTGTTTTATTTTTTATCACAGATTTTTTTTTTATTTGGTTTTCTACTTCTGTTTGTTAATAGGGGGCAGAATGATGTGTAGCTGAAGTTAAAAAAAGAAAAACTGGCATTAAGAGCACGGATGCTAAATGTTACGTTGCCATTATTGTGATTGCTGCAAAATGTCATTGTGTTAAAAGGTGGAGCACTGCTGACGCTGTCCACGAGCAAGCTTAACGTCATGTCAAAAGATCCAAAGCTTATATTCGTGATCATTTGTGAATATTGTAAATACTTGAAGGATGGCAGATTATTTATTCATTGAAAGTTTTTTGTGAAGCACATTGAGTGACAATCATGTTTTTATTTGGTCATTATTATCTCCCTCTTTTGTCAGGCTTGGCATAATAATGGTGACCAGGATGTAATGTTAGCTTTTTATTTATCTTGTATGGAAAAATTCAACTTACAAATACATACATATCTATACCGATCTGCTTGGTGTCCCTGTGTTTTTACTCACCACAACTAGTATCCAGATCCAGGGGAGCCTTTAAGAAACTGGACAGTGGCATAATTTGCATTGCTTTGGCTTTGAAATGTAATGCATGCACTGTATTTGAACTGAAGTACAAAATTTGAAGCTGTAGACTTCCATAGTGGACAAGGAACATAGATATCACATCTCTTTCATGCATAATCCCCCCATTTCAGAAGACAATAAGCAAGTGGTCTGTTGATTCTTCACTGTAAAAAAAAAAAACTGATTCACTGAACTTCTAATAGTGTGTTTCATTTCATTTGTTTAATCACTTTCTTTTGTATTTTAAATTGTTGCCATTTTTACAACATTAAAAATGGCATTAACAACTAGAGTCTGTTACTGTTGCCTCTCCACACAAAGACCAAAGTACCGTCCAAGCAAATAATTACAAGACAGATATAACAGACTAAGTCAATCAGAACCAAGGCCAAAATATTAACACTGACTAAGTTTACTGTTAGGTACAAAACCATGCTGTGTTTAATAAGAGAAATATGCAGGTAGACCATTGAAGCTGACAGAAGTGATTGACTGTAGAATACTTCCAGTCATGAAAAGAACCCGCTGTATGAATCAGAGACTATTATGTAGCCACTGATGTGTCAAAAACTGCCATAAAGAGAAGAGAATGCCAACATGACCTCAGAAGATTTACTACAAGACATAAACCACCTTCAAGAGTAGAAAGCTGGGGTTGTAAGTTGTTAAAAAGCACATTAAAAACTTCTGGGACAAAGTCTTACAGACATAAAAGATACAGAATGACCTGTACCAGAGTGGAGACAAGAGTATAAAAAGTACAGAAAATTTAAAAGAAATGTGGGATGAATATTTCAGTGAAAGCCAAAAAGTATCTACATCTAAACACCACGTATATAAAAGTCAAAGGAAGTAAGTGAGTCTGTCTTGTCTAAACCATTTCAACAAAATCATAAAAGTTAGTACAATTCAAATGCACTTAAATGCTAGGATTAACCTGGCATTTACACATAGCATTGATATGCAAGATGCAGAAATAAGTGTCAGAGAGACTAGGTGGAAAATAATGGGCAGTACTGGTCCTTGCACATGGGCAAATTAGCATGGCTGCAGGCAAGGTCATTTTATGCTGATAAGGATTCGGCTGGATGGTTAGAGGTTGTTAAATAAAAAAAAAAGTGTATGAAAACTCCCCTTATTGGCAAAAAGACAAAAATAAATCTCCTGGCCTTTAGGTTTTGTAATGAGCGCTGAAGGATTTCCTCAATGAAAATGTAAGCAGAGAGAAATATTTTCTCTTTGAAATGTAATTAAGTAAAAGCACAATTGTAGGTATGCATGCTGTCCAACAGGTGGCAGCAACACCAGAAATGCACAATGCAACACCCCATCAAAGTAGATGGGGGGGGCATAGTCTCTCTCAAGGTGACAAAACCTGGAGACCACCCCCATTTCTCTCTCACAAGAGAACTGCCATCAACCTGGGCAGAAGCTGTAAGAGCGGTTTCCTTTTTTCTGTTGTCTGTACAAGAAACTCACTAACAGACCTAATTTTCAGTAGCTTAGCTAAAGTTTACCTCCTGATCAACACTGGAACAAGCCATCAACAAGTCAAGCTTGCAACAGGCATTTCTGCAGCGTCCTTCATTCGAAACTGCAGAAAACGTTATTCCTGGATTTTGACAAGACTAGAAGATTCCCAGCAACCTCTCTGATGTTTGTCTTTGCATGCAAATTCTCCTTTTACTAACATCACAGTAATATCTCAGCATTTCTGAGATTTATTAAAATGTAAGTATTTGTGAAGCTAAACACAATATTAGCTCTAAGACTGAAGCTCAATACACATTTTAAATGTTTCATTTATCTAGTAAAGTTCTTAGCTGATCTCATCAACATACTGAGTAGTACATTGCAGTGCTACGCTGAAAAATAGATGCTATCTAGCCTTTGTTCTCCAGAGAATACAGGATAGTATTCGACACATTCCTTCTTCAATCTTGCGGACCCCCCACAAGCGCTGTCTTTACTATTTAAACTCCATTGCATTTTTGCTGTCCCACAACAAGAAAGGAAGACAAAGTAAAGATTTAGTGTGTCATTCAGAGTGTTCTGATGTGAAATGCAGAATTTTATTCACAATGGTGGTGAAAGGAACCAGATGACTGGCCTGTCTGTGAGGAATGCCTCTAAAGGCTTCCACACAGAAACATATTGCATGAGATGGTAATGAATATGTTGCCTGATGCCTGATGCCTGACTTATTAACAGTTCAGAGGTAAGCTTTTGACCTAAAACATTTTGAAAATCATTCATAACTGGAAAAAACAGTGCCAAAAGAAATCTTTTTTTTTTTTCAGAGTTACAAGTATTTTACAATGATCATATAAAAACTACATATAAAAACTCAGGAGGTACAAGTAGGTTTACTGGTAGTTTTAAATAAAGTGGATGTAAATGCACTGTAAAGATTGCAACCCTTGGTTCCTGTCAACACCACAGTAAAGAAAACTTGAATACTATTTCTCATCAAACCACCTCCATCAGTGATTTTTTTTTAGAATTCCCCATGAACTCTACTGAGCATTTCACGTAATGAAGGCAAGACTGAAGACAAAAAAGCTCCTGAAAAGAAGCAGGAACTAAAAAAATGGCATTCCTGGCAAAGATATCTTGTGCTGTTGAGGTCTGATCAACAGTTGTTCAGGCAGTTGTTGACTGCAAACAATTTGCAACTTTCAATTTACAAGAGCTAAGCGTGCCTGTTTTATGTTCACATGTTAATTTGCCTAGTTAGTTGGTCTTCTGAACTGGAATGGACTGCATGAAAAGGTTTGGGATTCTTCTGTGATTCACTTAGTATAGCTGTAAATACTGTCATTACTGATTAAAGCTGACATGCTGCACTGCACTGTACAGATTTCCAATCTCGTCCTCAGCGATCGTTTAACACTGTAAAACATTATAGACAGGTTTTAGTACTGTAACAGATGTTGGATCTATAAATCAACACACACGTAGACACACACACACACTGATTTGCACTGTGTTTCTGTGAACAAGCATCAAATACAGAACAGTTCAGCAACCAGGCATCATATGACTTTACTGTAACATGGCTAACTTATTCTGGAATAAAATACATTTTGTGTAAATGCTGAAAATTGTTGTTTGATGGGCATGTGTGGAAATCTGTACCCATTCAGTCAAAAGAGCATTTGTGAGGTTTTGGGGGTCTTCCCCAAAATGTTGCCATAAGGCTGGAAGCATAAATATGGTGCTTTACACAACTCCAGCAGATGCTTGGCTATGCACGTAGTGATCATAGGTTTGTGTGTACTTGCTCAGGCATTCCATGAAGCTACTTCAACACTCAGCTGCCTTGCTCTGTGAGTTTAGTGTCTTCTGCTTCATGGATGAGCTGTGGTTGCTCCTAGACATTTCAACTTCTCAGTTATGGCACTTACAGTTGACGGAGGCATCTCTAG
This sequence comes from Brycinus macrolepidotus, assembly GCA_037974445.1. Classification (NCBI taxonomy): domain Eukaryota; kingdom Metazoa; phylum Chordata; class Actinopteri; order Characiformes; family Alestidae; genus Brycinus; species Brycinus macrolepidotus. Next base: position 21,622,765 of record JBBPCZ010000007.1, on the reverse strand, counting down.
TGGGGCAGAAATTTCACAATTTCAGTCTTCTTTTATTGATTTTCTATGTATTCTTTTATTTCTTCTGTTATTTTCGTTTATTGTATTCCTGTAAAAGCACATTGAATGACCTTTGTGTATGATAATGTGATACACAAATAAACTTGACTTGAAGCACACTTCTGGCAATGGTGGCATCCGAGGACAGTGAACTCAATACCTGCACGAAACAGCAGAGGTGTCCACATACTTTTGGCTTGCAGTCTCATCAACTCGTAGACTCTCATAAGAGCTGTTCATTTGAGAGCTGTCCTTGAATAAAGATGTGGAGAATGTCACATTCATATCATGAGAATGCCCGTCCTTCAAATTGCTCTCTTTTTAGTAGGATAGCCACTGAACATCAAAGCAAGTGCGGTTAAATTACCCAAACCCACGTTCATCCGAATTCTTTAAAAGACTGACTCTCAAAATTATTGAATTTGAGTGATAATGGTTTTGTGTAGGAAAATATTCTGTCATTAAAATTACTAACGGAAAAATGTTGTTTGCATAGGTTTTCAGTCAGCATTTTGTGAAAGATCAAGGTTTGCAGATAAAAGATATTTCACTGACAAGGACACAGTTAGCTCACATTTGGCCTTTATCTGTGAATCTATTAAAAATGTCACCTTTTATGGATAGAGATCCTTTTAACTGAAGTACCATTGCGAATCTGATAGAAAATTGAGAAAATGAAGACCAAAGAGCAATCGAAGACATTCAGAGGAAAAGTTATGGACATGCACAAGATAGGAAAAGGCTGCAAAATTATATCCAGGGGTTTGGAGATCCTAGTGCGCTCTGCTGGATTCTTTTTGAGGAAATCTTCTATATCATACCATCCATTGTAATATGTTCCCCAGGCCGTGCCTTTGTGTCCTGCCTTATTGTTTATTTCTCCCATGTGTTTCTGGGTTCACGAGAGTTTGTTGTTGTTTTGGTTAGTGCCCCACCATAGCCCCACCCTATCATCATCATGGTTTCCTGTGTCCTGTTCTTGTCTCATCCGTTGCCCAAGTGTTTCCACTCTCAGATTATTATACATACCCTTGTGTCTACCTTTGTTGGTTCTCTGGCAGTCCCTTTGTTTGTGTTGCCATCTTTATGGTGCAATCTTGTAGTTTGGATTTGTGTGTTGTTTATTATTTTTAAATAAACTGGACTGAGCATCAGCACAAGAAGGAGCTTTGTGAGAGAAGCCACGGAGAGGCCAAAAACCACTCTGAAGAAGCTATGAAGAAGCTAAGCTGGAAATAATTGAAAGAAGCAATTACTGAAGGAAAATAAAACATCAAAGTGCATCTGGAGTTTGCTAGAAAGCATCAGAGTGACCAAGCAAAGTTGTGGGAAAAGGCAACACTGCCCATTACTCAACAAATGCCATCCCGACAGTGAAGTATAGGAGTGGCAGAATCATGTTTGGGGGTGATTTTCCTTAGTGGGGGACTGGGCATCTTGTTTTGAAGGATGGATAGATGATGCAAAAAATAGGGAGATACTGCAAGACAACCTGCTTCTGTCAATTAAAACCTTTCAGCAGGACTATGAGGAATGGATGAACAACAAAAAAGTCAACATTCAAAAAAGACTGAATCAAAGTCCAGTAGAGTATCTGCGGTACTCTTTAAAAAAAATCACTCTCAATGTGTATAGCTGGTAGAAACTTACTCCAACTGTCCTAAGGCTGTTTACACTGATTACTTATGCAAGTAGTATTTATTATCTTTATCTTATTTTATGTTCTGACATAATACATGAACTATTTAAGTGTACTGTAAGACCATATTGCTTATTAATAAATACACTATATGGACAAAAGTATTGGGACGCCTGACCATTCCACCAACAGGGACTTTAATGACGTTGCATTCAAATACATAGACTTTAATATGGAGTTGGTCCCCCCTTTGCAGCTATAACTGCTTCCACTCTTCTTGGAAGGCTTTCCACAAGGTTTTGGAGTTTCTGTGGACATTTGTGCCCATTCATTCTGTAGAGCATTTATGAGGACAGGCACTGATGCTGGACGCAATCTCCGTCCCCAAACTGTGTCCACAAAGTTGGAAACATGGCATTGTTGAAAATGTCCTGATAGGCTGCAGCATTAAGACTGCCCTTCACTGGAAGTAAGGGGCCTAGCCCAAACCCTGACAAACAGGTGTGACCCAACACTTTTGTCCTTACATTGTATATTGGCTGGAACACTCTGAGTGTCCAGATAAATCTGATGGCCTTTAAAGGGATTGAATACTTTTACAGGGCGCTGCATAGACACATACACACAGTGCACAAAGAAGACAAAGCACAAAGCACAATTAACAAGTGTGCAAAAAGCATTAACGTGTGCAAGTAAGAAAGTGGGCAATATCCCAGTGGTGTGTGTTAATTGTTTGTTCTGAGAGGAGAGAGTTAACCAAGCATGCTGGGCAGAAGCACTGTGGAGCCTGATGGCAGAGGGTGCAGAATATGATCATTTTCTTCTGAAACGGACACTAATGTAACTGAATTGCACAATATGTTGCACAGATCAGAGACTGCCACTAGAGGGCATTCTAACTAGTCTCAGAGTACCATAATTTACACCACATCCAACATGAGAAAACTTTAACATGTGGAATTACACCAGTTTCACAGTTGACCTTCTCTGTAAAATCTCTACTGAATCTACCTGAATCTCTACTGAATGGTACGCCTGACCATTACACCAACAAGGACTTTAATGACACTGCATTCAAATACATAGACTTTAATATGGAGTTGGTTCCCTCTTTGCAGCTATAACAGCTTCCACTCTTCTTGGAAGACTTTCCACAAGATGTTGGAGTGTTTCTGTGGGAATTTGTGCCCATTCATTCTGTAGAACATTTATGAGGTCAGGCACT
>JBBPCZ010000007.1:21591387-21610010 GCA_037974445.1 Brycinus macrolepidotus | reverse complement strand
CTCCAAAATCTTGTGGAAAGCCTTCCAAGAAGAGTGGAAGCTGTTATAGCTGCAAAGGGGGGACCATATTAAAGTCTTTGAATGCAATGTCATTAAAAACATGCAATGCCTGTTGGTAGAATGGTCAAGCATACCATTACTTTTGTCCATATAGTATATTCTCGAATAATGCAAAGCAGAGTTTATGTTTGAATTTGTGGGAAGGACATAAAGTCTTTGCTTTTTTTCTGAGGCCCTTTACTGTTAAATGAAACCTGAGGGGGAAGTTTTGAGGTGGTTAAATGTCCACTAGATGTCAGCAAATACTACTTCTTCAGTCAATTCTCATCCTATCCACCATAATTGAGAGTAATTCATCTTCACTGCTATTTTTTTTTGTCTCTTTTAAATAACAGACAATGCCAAATTTAGGCAAAATAAAGCCTAATCAATGAACTTTACACCAAATATATCTCAATATTTCCAGCCTTGTTTATGTATCAGCCTCACTGCACCAGCACGGCTAGCAAAGGGTTAAAGCGGATGAACCCGATGATACCTTCGTGTTGCAAGGCATTCTCGTTTCATTTTAGAATGTGAAAGACTTCAGAGCATAATTTTAACCATAATAGGTAATTTTAACCATAATTAAACTCTTTTATTTACAAAAAATATGCAATATTTGCCAAAACCACCATCAAAACAGAGAACACGCTCCTCTCTGAGTGTGAGTACACCATAACTGCGCGTGCAGACTATTGCTGTCGTCAACGACAACTCAAAGCATCCAATGAATGTTCAGTGGATGAAAACGAGGAGGACTGGCCGTCCATTAGGAAGAGGCCGTGGGAATTAAGTCCCGCCTTCCAGTGTGCCTGCAACCAACCAAGTGCCAACATTCCTGAATAATTTAGGCAGGCTCGCTCCGGGGAGTGACGCAGAGAGGATACTGATGCTCGAGCACTTATCCGTTAAATTAACTCAAATTTGGACATTTTGGAAGAAGCGACGCGCCTCTCCCTTCTTGGACTTTTTCGGTTTCGGGTCGAGGCGCCAGACCGAGTAAATGTAAAAGCGACGGCTCCAGAAAGCTCTCTTTATGTCGATACTGGTGTGGTGTCGCTTCTAGGGGAAGAAAAAGAAGAAAAATAAAGATGCCGCAGCCGAAATCTCGAAAGATTGCCGTCCTGGGCTACAGATCCGTGGGTAAGTGTCGGGTGGGGGGCCATGTCCGTGTGGCGAAACCGAAGACACGGTGCTGTGTTTGGGTTAACCGGAGAGAGGCCGCCCTCAGGGAGAGTAGCGGATCTCTCAGAGCAGGACGGGCGCTAGGCTAGCTCTGGCTCAACTCTCATATTCACCTCCACGGTCCTCCCTCTGAGTCCTGCTGGGCTGGACGGAACCGGCTGAATGTCACTCGCGTGTAACACCCGCCGCCTCAGCCGCGCGCGCGCTTGTCTCTCTCTGTGTGTGTTTGGGTTCGTGTATGTGTGTGTGTTTCGGTTCGTGTTATGTATGTGTGTGTGTTTGGGTTAGTGTATATGTCTTTCTGTGTGTGTGTGTGTGTGTGTGTGTATGTGTGTTCTAGCTGGCAAAAAAGCTACCCACCCTGCCGACAGGTTTGCTCCTCTGTCTGAACACTGTCACGACTGCAGCCCTTGGTCTGATGGGTCTGTGTTAGCCAGCTGGCTAGTTCTGGTCCTGGTTGTAAGAACATGGAAACGAATGCTAATAAGGCCCAGGGCCTCCACTGAAAAGGTGGTCTCTATGACCTTGCATGAAACATCCCTCATCCTGCAGTGTGTGTCGTATTTATGTAGAGTAACGCTGCTTTTGGAAGCCCCTGGCAGCTAGAATTAGCCCCGTCCCGACCCCATATGTTCTCCCACGGGCCGGATCACCCTGCATGAGTCTCTAAATGAACAGCTAGCCTGAGGAGTGCTCCTGTGATTCATGCAGTATGGCAGTAGTGGAAGTGTGGCTGAATACTGGGACAGAAATTCCAGAAGGCATCGCTGCAGGTAGAGCAAACGGCAGAGTGTCCCAGGAGACTCCCCATAATAAACCCCCACCTTTAGGGGAGAGGAATTCTTGGAGAAGTCTCAACTATGCAGCAAGGGTGTGACCTGTTTCTGCTTTCTTTCACTGCTACCCTGCATTTGCTTAGGGGGTCAGAAGTTCTGCTATGTAGCAGCGTTTTTAACAGACATACAGTCAGAAGTTCTGATTTTGCTGGCTTTCTGTTCAAATGTATCATCTTATGGCATCACAATGTGTCATGTCTGCTACTGTATCACATTTCTTTTAAGCATTCTTCTCCAAGAACCTGGATGCTGCGTACTAGTGTGTATGTATGTCTGTTAAAAATGTTGCTACACAGCATTTGCTTAGGGAGTCAGAAGCCAGATCTGGAGTTTGATGAGGTTGCACTCTTGTGGCTGCAAAGAAACACAATCATTTAGAGTGGCCCAGAAACCAACAGCCAGTTTTCCTGGACACTGGACTTTTTTTTTTGGGAATGCCAGTTTACAAGTTGATCAAGATCTGCTCTTGAGTTTAACTTAGCAACATGTGAGGGTTGTGTGTGTATTTTCACAGCCTTGTTCTTCCAAACATGCACAGACAAAGTAATATGTGCATTGGTTGTTGTTGAGGCACAGTCTAGAGAGCTTGCACACATTGCATCAAGACACACATGAGTGCATCCTTCAGGGGGAGAAAGATGGTCTCCATACTACTACAGCCATTGCAGTATTACAAAGTTGCTTGTTCGAGCTTAATTCAGGGTAGGGCGGCATCATTCTCTGCTGTAATTTTTGTTGAGGCCGTGTTACATTATTGCTGGTCATGGCATGGCATGGCATTTACTCTTGAGTGTTTTATTTGGTGACATACAGCAGGATTTTTTTCTGAATTAAAATGGGTGTGAATTTGTACTCGGTCAGTGAAGCAGGCGCCTGTCATTAGATTACATGGATTTTTTTTACTCTTTGTTAGTAGGCATGTCTAGTCTTGCAAGGTAGATATCTTTTGCCTTCTGCAGGATAGAAGAAGAAAGGTGGACAGTCTGTCTTCTACTAATGCTGTGATAAATTGTCACAATGTGTTTCCTGAGCACAGTTCTTAAAGTGTGCTGACCAACTGCATGCTTTATTAAAAAGTGCTTTTCAGTTGTATTTAGAGCAGCATAGTATTGAATAATTGTCATACTTGGTGATCCAAGGATATGGGAGCTGTGGGCTGATGCCGATTTCTAGTATACTGTAAAATGTGGAATTACATATACCTGCATTGGTATTACAGAGAAGTTTATACATACACTCTACCAGTCAAATGTTTTTGCACACACTAAGATTTTCTACATTTCCATCTTACTCACTTATTATTTACTAAAAGACACTCAATATTATTTGCTAACAAATACATTTACACCATGTTCACCATTTAAGTTCCTTTATTACTCAGAAAATCCCATATTTTTATTCATCACTACTGACCTATAATAATCCACCTAATACAATTAGAGTTATGTGGTTCACCAGACAACTGTTAGATATTTAATGAGCTATTAAGTTACAGCCAATGTGGTGAAACAGTTAACTAGTGTATTTAAAGTTAAAGGACAGATTAGAATTTGACTCTGCATCACCACACAACCAGTTAAAAGGATGTCAGACAAGCACTGTTACAGATTCTTTCAATGTTATAAAGGAAACTTGTTTCATTTGACATATTTTGATTTATAGTTGTTCACTCAACAACTTTCCGATGCTTAACAAGAATAAAAATCTGCAGTTTATGAAATAAATGGATATGTGATAAAAACCTGCCGTGTGCAAAATCTTTTGACTGTGTGTGTATATATAAAACCGTGTGTATCTCATGTGTGAGATACACATTTATCTATTGTAAAAACATACTTTACTATGAATGAGCAAATTAAGCCTGGATATTGTAAGAAGATGAAAACAAGAGCCCTGTAGTACTATGATGTGAAGATGCCTACTTCTCATTCTATCTTTCTGTTAAAGCTAATTGATCATCTCTTGGCATCGCAGTGTGTCATTTCTTTTAATCCTTCTGCTGAATCTCCAAAAACCCGGATGCTGCGTTTTAGTGTGTATGTCCGTCTGTTAAAAATGCGGTAAAACTTTTTCTGCACTTTTTCAAAGCAGTGTATGATACCTCCTTGTGTGTACACCTTATCATATGGTTCCTTGTGTAATCTCCCTCCCACATCTGGCCTTTTTCTTTCTGTGGGGTCGCACACAGAGCAGGATGAGCTATATGCTTCTTTGCCTCCCTACCAACTCTGTCGCAGTGCCTATTTATAGTCAGGCAGAGGAAGGATGCTTGAATTTCCATGCGTCTTCATTAATGCCAAGAGCGTTCATAGAGACTACGGTATCTATATGGTTTCAGAACCACTCCAGAAATCCGGCCATTCCAGAAATTACTGCACAGAAAGACATTTGGATGAGCAGCCAAATCAGGTTTCGTCTTCAGTTATCGAATACATTACTGAGGTATTCCTGGAAATCAGAGTCTAATCTTTTCCCCAAATGTTGTAAAGTCAGATCAGCAGTTGATTAAGGTCTGAGAGTTTCAGCCTGTGCGAACACACAGAATCAGTCAGGTAAAGAAACAAATCTGATTTGAGCGTTTTGACCTGTTTTCTAAACAGGGCAAAAAACATCACTTGCTGGTACACAGTGAGAAGGATCTATAATCAGCAGCATATATTAAACACAACCTGTAAATCAATAAATCTGGTTGCCTTGATTAGTCTTACTTTAGTCTTTGAATTCCATTACACACCCTCTCCCATTTATGCTGCAAGGCCTGCAGCACGAGGCCTGTGGACTGGAATTGCTGAACGTTTAACGTTGTTGTCTAACCAACTAATAGAGGGCCGTTACATTTATTCCCACAGTGTAAAAATGAGCTTCAGCTCTCGGCGAGCTGCGTCTTCCTCTGTGAGTGCCCTTGTGTTCCTGTGGGCTTTTCCCTCTGAATGAGTGCTCGCATTTTACAAATGCCGATGTGAGCGAGCGGTTGTTATAGCAACAGGCTGCAGGACATTTCTGCCCACACGCTCGGGCTGCAGACATCAGTGTGAAACATCTCGTGCTGCTGCTACTACAGTTCCACGCTCCTCCACTACACATGAATTAGCTCTCAGAGCAGACAAGGAGAAAGAAAAAGGCAGCACTGCTCTATTTTTGTAGACATATGCAAATATACTAAACACACTTTATTGCACCTTCATTGGAAGAGTGAAAATGTTGTGACCTCAGTGCGATTTCTAAGCTATTATCACTAGGGCTAACCTACATGTGAAATTGCTGGCAGAGCTAAGAAATGGGTTACATAATGCTAAGGTCTCTGGGCACTGCTTGACATTTACCGAAGAGTATTTTCTGTGTAGGCTGTGTGTGAATGTAGCATGCAGTGACTGATGAATGGGCCGATTTAAAAGCTATTGATTCATAATGATTTTCACATTTGTGTTTTTTTTTTTTGTTTGTTTTTTGTCTTTTTTTTTATCTTCTTCTATTTTTTTTTGCAGGGAAGTCCTCATTGACAATACAGTTTGTGGAAGGCCAGTTTGTGGACTCTTATGATCCCACCATAGAAAACAGTAAGTGCCTGTTAATTAATCTAGCAGTCTGAGGAAGAGGAAAGGATAGAGGCCCTGGATAGTGATCCAGTATTTGGTCTCACAGGCAAAGCCTCATATAATGCATGTTTGTGTATGTGTTTTAGGGCTGCATAATATACAGTCATATGCAAATGTTTGGGCCCCCCTGCTTAAATGACGCATTTTGTTGATTTTCTAAAGGGAAAACGAGTACACATCCCCTACAAAGAACATACTTATGCATATGTGAGTGCACAGTTATTGTTTATGTTTATATTGAAGGGAAAAAAGCTGAAATAAAATATGATTTCTGCAAAAGTGGAGGCACATTTGGTGTTTTATGTTTTTCTCCCAATATGTAAAACCCAGCGTATAAATAGAAACAGGCAGAAACTTGCCATTTTTAAGTTTGTTCCCTGTAGGAGACGTGTTAACTTTCTTTCACTTAAAAAAACTTAAAAACATGTCATTTGACTGGGGGTGTTCAGACATTTGTGTACTACTGTGTTGTTTATTATCCGTTACTGCGATATTGGCCTTTGCAATACTGATTTCTCAGAGGTTGCGATATGCAGATTTTTTTTTCACGCCATGTGGATCTTGACCAGTCACGGTTCCAAATGAGATTTTCTGTCAATATTTTGATGAATCAAGATATTGATCATGTAAATTTTGGTAAAAATAAAGAAGTTTAATTTTCGAACATGTCACGTCATTGATAACCGTGCATTTAAATGTGTTGCGAGGCAATCTGTGACAACATAATTGTAGTACTAGTATTTTGCCCATATCGCACAGCCCTAATGTATGTGTGCAGAGGTGCAGGTGACTGCATGCCCATATCTGTGTGTGTGCTTTTGAGGATGATAGCTTAGACCACCTCCCAGCAGGCCCCATTTTCTATGTCTTGCTGTGTGGTTTGATTGTTGGTGGGCCTGTCCACAGGCCCTGGGAGGAGGCCAGGTATATTTCTGCTCTCTGCTCTGAAGGCAGCCGTGTGGATGCGATAGCAGTGTGAGGCTCCCTGCTGCCTTGGCTCTGCATCGCTCTGGCACAATCAGCACTTCTCCTCATTAGGGAGCGCAGAGGAGGCAGACGTAACCAGCTATTTGCATGAAGTTCAGTAGCAGCAGCATGGCAAGGGCCAGCTCCAGCACTGCTGGCTGTCTATTTTTTATTTTTTTTTTTTAGTGCCGTTTAGCTACGGCTTTGAGGAGCTGTCTTCGCCACTGGCATTGTTTTTTCACAAACATTTCATATTCAGCCACCCTAGATTGACTCCCACAGAGTAGGAATACATGTTGAGGAGACAATGAAGTCCTAATGGGTGTTTGCTATTGAGTAGGAGTGTTAACCTCTGACCGGAATGATTTGATTACGGTTCTTGATTTGATGACGGTTCTTGATTTGTTGACAGTTCTTGAGGAAACGATTTTATACATCTAGAAGCATCAGATTCTGGTAATTATTTTGTTACAATTAGAATTTTTTTATATATATAGTTTCATGCAGACAATAAAAATAGAGCACCAGACTTTATTAAATTATTATTATTATTATTATTATCATAATCATCATCATTATCATAATTATTATTTTTAGACTTGATAGTAGTGCATAATGTCTTGGATATTATTGTAACAATCATTTATTTCATTACAAAATTTGTGTAATTGGATTCATCATATTGAATACCACCTCCACATAATTCATGACACATTGATGCAGTTTTACACCTCTGGTGCTGAGATTACGTTTGAGTACCAGCAGTTTCTGTAGGCTTATTCATAGAAAGGACTGAGTGGTAACATCAGACTATTTTTAGCCGCAGCTTTTTATATTTATTTATTTATTTATTTTCTCAATGAAATCGTTCATGGACTTCTTGTGTGTGCGTTAAACCAGCGAGAGTGACTATGTTCAAAGCTGCTCAGCTTACTTGTATTTCGTAGTCTTTTTCAGAGGAAGTAGTGTGCGGAGCTTTGTGAGGTAATACTGTGTGATTCAGACGGATTAGTGGGGAACAGTTAAATAAGGCAGCCCACTGCTGAGTTCCTCACGACCCCTAATACAACAGCAGCCTGGATCAGCAGCTCCTCTGCATGTGCGCACAGAGCTCTGAAGCACCTGCCCATCCACACTTGCTTTGCCTGGCAGGTGTGTGGGTTTTCTAACGCTCAGGCTTTGGAGATTGGAAATTTGGAGCTGATCCTTGATTAGCAGAAAAGGGAACATTAATTTCATAATGTCTCAACTGGGGTAGAAAATGTGGCAATAACATATCACAATACACAATTCATATCGCAATATTTCATCTTGATACACAATATGTATCAAGATATTTTGTTTTTTGAGGTTTCAGAACAAGTTGGAAATGGACCAAACACACCAGTAACATCACAAATAAGGCTATAAAAACATACAATGATTGATTGATTGATTGATTTATTTATTAAGGAACAGGAGAGAAAATATAAGAATAAAATACTGGGAAGAATATAAGAATAAAATAAGCTGCCATAATGAGTTATCAGCTATTTGTTATTATACAGCTGTTAGTTCTCCTTGGTAAACAAGTTTTCTTATCACAAATAAAAGCTTCATTCCAGTATCATTCCAATGGAAAGAATTGAAATAACTGAGCTGAACTTGACATTGCAACAGTTTCTGGGCTCTAATGAAAAATGCTCTACTTCATTAATTAAAGGAATCATCATTATTAACATTTGTTTGATGCAAAATTTGTTGCGTCTTTGTTTTCCTTGTTTCTATATTTTGTAAAAAAAGCAATATAACACTCGAAGATACGTTTCTACAAAATATGTAAAAAGGACTGAGATCGAGAAACAGCCAGACGCCTTTAAATACTGGAAATAAAAGTGATAGTGATCATTCAGTCATACGTGAACACACCACAGCACACAGTGTGAACAGCACGAAATTCTTCCTCTGTATTTAACCCATTCACCAAGTGAAGCAGCCGGCAGCCAGGAACACAGCGCCCGGGGAGCAGTGTGTGGGGATGGTACCTTGCTCAAGGGTACCTCAGAGGAGCCTAGCGGTCTTGGGAATCAAACCCACGACTTCCTGATCACAGGGCGAACGCCCTAACCACTAGGCTACCAGCTGTGGCTACTCACAATATGCCCAAACAAGCTCACTGAGATCTCAAAAATATTGTAATCTAAATTTATAGCATATTGTCATATCACCCAGCCCTAGTCTGAGCATGTATTTGTTGGAATATTTGTGATCACAAATGTCCATTTGTGAATACATGTTGGGCAGATGCTGAAACATATTGAAGGTACTGTGCAGTAATACAGAATATTTCATTTTAATGATGTGATCATTTCATTTTTATGACCATTTTTCATTTTTATGACATAAACTGTGTTTTTATTACAATGTTGAGCCTAAACATTTAGTATATTCTTTGTCTTTGGCAGCACTGCCCTGTATCGTATAAGGTATTGGGTTAATAAATGAGCCAGTTAGCCTAAATCTTGAGGAGTCCACTCATACAGATTATTTTTGCACTGCTGAAAGAGAATTACGTTTATATATATATATAAAATGAACTCCTGTCTCCGAGTAATTTGGTGAAGCTGTATGTGATTTGGAAGTGCACAGACTGCAGCCGGAGTAATGAACTTCATCTTTGATGCTCTCTGAACCACAGCTGAGGGGTTGGAAATCACTGTAGGTTTGATTCTGCTTCTTGTTAAATTTCACAATACTGTGTTTCAGTGTAGGCTTTTCTTTAAGAAATCTTAAAACCTCCTTTTTTTTGTTCATATTTGGCTTGTTCTTTCTGTTGTATGTAAGATTGTCTTGATACCGGTACTATCACTTTGATGACAATACCAAGTGCAAAAAATTGAACACCCGTCATCACCTGAATCCTCAGTAAAATTAAATGTTACTTTAAATGTTGTTACACAGTCATTAACAATGTTTTCTGAATCTCTGAATTTAGTCTCTTCAAAGATCAGAATAATTGCACTTAAAGTGTATGAATACAAAATAATACACAGATACTTTGACAGTTTCAAATAAATAAAATAAGTATATAATTTAAACATCACTTTGTTCAACATTTGCTTTAGATATACTAATGGGATTGCTTACCATGTTGCAGTATTGAGTTTACTATACGTTATGGAACACTCCTGGCATGTTGCTCAATACAGGCTGCTATCCAAATGCTTGACCTTAGTTCTGTGGTTTCTTGTAATGTCGAGAACAGACAGTCAAATTAATTTTCTAGTCAAGTATGAGGCAGTGGTGCTCCCTCTCCATTCTGGGTGGGCACTAGCACTGCTTGGCTTTGGATGCTATAAAATAAGATTAAACTGATTCAGACTAGTTTTACTGAGTTGCATCGGATGAGCTGCAGCAGTGTGGGTGTCCCCAAGGAGTGACATTATGAAACAGGGAAGGAGTACCAGAGTAGAAGAGGTCTAAAAGGATCCAGACACAATTCAGCACACGTTGCTAACGCAGGTATTCAATTGTGCATATATACAGTTTGTATAAGCTTGTGTAACCTCTAATAGAATGGAACATGAAGTCCGCACATGACCTTAAGGTCACCATTCCTAATTCCTAAGTGTCAGCTAGACCTGCATTTTCTGGAGTGGTGGTGCACTATCCAATATCTGTTGGATGAGTTGGATTGGAGTTTGTGATCTAGTACTAATAATCACTAATGTTCTTGTAGCCGAATGCAGTCAAATCCGCTCAGCGATATTCCAACATCTATACAGACGTCCCAGAAGAGTGGAGGATTTCGGTATGTTGGATGAGCAGGTCTTTACAAGCTTCTTTGGTTGTAGTCAACAGCAAATATCAGATGCTATGGCAAGAGTGGTGGGTGCCTGTATTTAAATAAATATGTCATACAAATCTCAGATCTGAAATTGGCTAGAGCTAGTATGCTGTTTCTGCTCAGTGCATGTCCACAGCCACCCCCAAGCATAGGCTTCTGGTTGGATTTATGTTTATCTAGATGGCAGTGATGATCCTATCAAGTTTGAGATCTCACAAAATTTTTGCTTAGCAGCATATTTTCATTGTTAATTTAGTTGACTTACCAAATGAAGAGCTACATTCATGATCCATTTCTAAGCTAGTTCTCCAGGTTCCACCTTAAAATGTGCGGCAGTCGGAACAGAATGGTGCACCATTTGAGACAGAACGACAAATAAGGGGATCTGAAAAGAAGAAGCCAACTTGTGGCAGGCTGCCATTGATAAATCAATGTATGGGAAACACTGTTTGTGCGTGGGTTTGTTATCCACAATTAAACATTATCCTACAGTTCATACCACAAGGCACTTGAGTACACTTTTGAGTCACTCAGTACAGTTTCAAGTGGGCTATATTTACACACTGTCCAGGTATTTTATGGGAGAGTTTCTTTTACTGTAACTTAAGGTCAGCTTTTTGGAAGTAAAAGCACTGAGTGAGTGTGTGCTGGTCACTTGATGCACTCTGAACATGGCTCTTAGTCATGAAAAGTGTCTGTCTGTTTTACTCTAGCAGAAGAGTACCTGACGATTTTATCGTTGCAGGTTTCTGTGCTGTCTTTTGAGCCTCTCATCACTCTTCCCTGCCCATGCCATCCTTGTTTGGAATGCCAGGCCCAACCTGGGTTCCATAGTCAAAGTAGCTTCATTACTGCTGATGAATTACTTCCTCTTTCTTGGTAATTTTACTTGCTAATTTGACTTTGGAGAAGGTGGGGGTTTGGGGGGGAGGGGTTGATGGTTTGGAAGCGATTTGCTCTCAGTGAGTCTGGAGGCTTGAGTAATGGTATTAACCGTACTGGCTCCATGCTGAGCTATTTTCTCTTGTGTTCTGTCGGGCTGACTGCTGCTGGCGCTTTGCCCTGTCCTCAGGGATGTGCTATGTCCTCGAAATGCTGTGTGTGAGACTGCGCCTTAGATTTTCAGGCCTCTGCGAGAATGCACTCGCAGCTTCAGGCTGCAGCAAGTTACTGCACTTTTTTAAACCAGGTGATTTCTTCCTTATAAAGCACATCTTAAAGCCAGAGCCGGCATATTTGCATATTTGTCTTGAATTTAGCTTCAGATGGCTGTAAAATGACTTATTTTCAAGGCACATGTCTTGAAAATAACCATCACTTTGAGATTCTCTGCTTGCAGTTTCATGTTACTATAACAGGTGAAGTTATGATGCATATCAGCTTGGGCTTCAGTTTTAAGGAGCATGTTCAAATGGCCAGTACACTGATGCTGCTCAGTGCTTTATCATTTTTCCACCATTTGCACTTATATTGATTTTCTCTAGAACTAGAGCAGAATTCTGCTGATGGCACAGACTACTCATATTCTCTCTCACTCTCTCCCCTCTTTTTCCCCCCTCTCCTCTGCAGCATTTACTAAAATGATCACAGTCAATGGCCAAGAGTACCATCTGCAGCTGGTCGACACAGCAGGGCAGGTAAGAGGTCGCACTGACACACGCATACAGTATACACAGAGTAACTGATTTAGATACGAGGCCCAAGCATCCCAACATGTTGCCCTCCAATTGACATGGGTTCAAATTCAATCAAAGCAGGGGTGGTTGAGCTGGAAATAGAAGTCACACGGCTGAGTGAGCGGGGATGCGCTGCCGTAAGCAAACCCAGCTTGGCTGTAAGAGAGGGCAGTGGTAGCAGTGCACAGGCGGATGTCCATCATAGTGAAGCCTTGTGCTGATTAATTCTGACATTCAGCTGAATGATGTAATTCGTTTAACCTACATGATTAATTATCTCAGTTGTTACACTTATGGTTTTAGTGCTCCTTTAACTTACTGAACATTTTCTTTCTGTTTAGGATGAATACTCCATTTTCCCTCAGACCTATTCCATAGATATCAACGGTTACATTTTGGTGTATTCAGTCACCTCAAATAAAAGGTAGGTTGACAAATTGTGCCTTTCAGCCTCTAATCATTATATGAGATTTTTCATCTCTCACTATGCAGATTAATGGAAGAGGCCTCTTTGTGAGCTTGTGATTATTATTAAAATGAATATTGGCATAATAGCAGCATTTATGAATTAGAAGCAATAAAAGAATACTACTTTGGAGAATTAGTTGCTCAGTACTGAGGATTAAGAGTAGTAGTGCTTGGATCTCTTTTGTCATTAAGTAGTATTTTCCTATTTCACATGTCTAGTGTAATTTAGCTGTATTTTAACAGAACAGGATATTACTTTCAGCAATTAAAGGCTAAAACTCCCAAGCTTGAGAGTAAATAGGGCTGTTGTAGCCTCTGGGACTTCAGGTTGTTTTCCATTGGTGCTATGTGCTCCCTGTGGCCATATACATTTTTGAATTAGTTTAAATTAAGCAAAAGAACCCAGCAAAAGACTTGCTGATGTGTGCTTGATGCACAACTGTGTTCTCTCTCTTACTCATTTTTCCTCACTCTCTCATTTCATTTATCATTCATAGAAGAATCAAACCTTTTTAAAACACTGATTTAAACAAACTAGCCCTGTTTAGTGGAGTCCTAGAGCTGAATGTGCTCTGATTTCTAACCCTAACCCTACTCTTTCTGGCTCTGTTCATCAAATTTAAAACCAAAACAGACTGAATGGGTCTGTTTAAAAGAGCAAATTCCACCAACTCCGCGCTCCATGTGGAAGTTACATGTCCCCTGGACTTTCCTGAGAAGGTCATAGTTTTCTCTGGAGAAAATTTTTACAGGAGCTAACCACATCAGGCTCCTTTATTTAACCCAAACCTCGATTTAATTGGAGATTTCAGTGGAGTTATTCCTAATGAGAACTCTGTGATCATTAATGCAGAAAGGTTGCCATTTACCTTTGTGGGGATGAATCATATGAAGACAAATAAATAGCCTTAATTGTCTCCATTGAAACCTACCTAACTACTTCCATTTCCCCCCTCCCCAGCTGATGTTTTCTCTTGACAAGCCAAGCCACTTAAACAGTTTGATGCTTATGAAGACTGAAACCTTGTCTTTAAAAAAAATATTACATCTTGATGCACCTGTGTTCCTTCGAGTGTTCGGTTTACCCAAGTCATTTTAAATATCTATCCAGCGTACAAGAATTAAATGCAAATGGGTACAGTACCCATATGTAAAGTATTACACTTTTGCAGACTCGTATGTGAAATAATTGTCTACACAGAATACTTGCTGAGTGCCATAGGATATGCTGTACCTTATTGATTTCCTGTGCATCCAGCTTTGACCCAGACAAGGTCATACATTTGTGCAATTTGCAATACAAACTCATGTATAAGTCTCAAAAAATAGGCTAAGCTTTACACAGGAAACAAAATGCTGATTTTGTTCAGACTTCGTAGTTGTAGGAAATGTAGTGAGTTTTATGTGTGATTTTGGTTACTTCTATAAATGCTAAATGGATTAAAGAATTGGAGGGAATTTTCTTTGTAGCACTCAGCTGCTGTTGGTCTTGTGATCATGCCCTCAATTAAACATCTCTAGTACTGTACTATGAATGTGGGGCTTCCCTGTTTACACTAATTCATGTTCTTTCTCTTTCTTTCTCCAACAGTTTTGAAGTAGTAAAAGTTATTCATGAAAAATTGTTGGATATGGTGGGTAAAGTACAGTAAGTATCACTGTCTTTGTGATGTTTGACTGATTACTTATCATTTAAAAGTTACTTCTTTGTATTAATGTAACTAAAACGTAAATGCTTCATGGCTCACTCGGCCTCTCACTGACGGGGGGAAAAAAAGTCTCTTGTGCATGTACAGTACTGTGCAGTACAGTCTTAGGCACCTACGTAGGTTGTTTAATATAATGTATCTAATGAATAAGAGTGTTTTGGCTTATAAATCACTATATAACATTAGAATGAGTATAAACACACATTCATGCATTGCAAATTAGCAATACTTTCCTAGGGTTATAGGTAGTTGATATTTTATAAGGTAGTTATAAAAACAAAATTTGGTACCTGACTTCTGTTCAGTATCCCCAGCCATCGCCTGTATTTATTCAATTCTATCACTAGCATACCTGATTTTACTGTTAGTGTGTGTGTCTGTGCTGCACAGAGTGGATAACACACAGCAGTGTGGGAGTTTTGAATACCTCAGTCACTGCTAAGCTGAGAACAGTCCACCAAAAAATATTCAGCCAATAGTGCCCTGTGGCCAGAAACTGACCACTAATGAAGGACTAGAGGATGAATAACAAACTGTGTAGCATCAAATGAACTGTTATCAATAACTTTACACCTGCAAGGTGGACTAACATTGGACAGTAAGTGGACACAGCAGTCTTGTGTGATCCACTATGTGCAACACACAGAGACACATACACACACGCACTACGCTTCTATAACCAAGTCAGCGTCACTGTGTTGCTGAGAATGTTCAACCACTGCTCACTGGTGGTCCTCGGTGGGTCCTTGATGAGAAATGGGGTAAAGGCGGGTAATGAATGAAGCAGAGACTCACAGATGGACTACAGTCTGTGACTGTAAATTATAAAGTGCCCCTATATGGCAAGGAGAGACGATTATATGGACAATGACTGTAGATCCAAGGTGGATGGGGGAAAAAAAGTGGCTTGCCAGTGTACATTCCCAGTTCTTCTGGAATTCAATACTCATCCTGTTGACAGGATTACCAGTCGCATGTCATTTCTCAGCAGATGGGGCAACATTTTCTATAGATAAATGAAGCAATGAAATACTGATTCATGGCACTGAAATCCAGAGAAAGTTACTTTGTGAGAAAATAGGTCCCTTTATTTCATGTTCCAGATCTAAAGTAGAAAACTTGAGTGTAATTTTAAATTTTTTTTATCTGGCTTGCAAACGCAGACTCTAAAGTTGGACCTTTTCTATCCCAGAGTGGCTCACAGAAACCTGAACAGATTGATGGACACCGAAAGAGAGGCGCTGATTCAATAATTACAACGATGGGGCCTTCTTTCAAAATAGTGCTTGAACCCCTCAAATTGCCACTTGTGGCTAAATTTGTTGTTGTTTTCCCAGATGACTAAGACGTACACAGTGCTGTATATGAAAGTAGCGCTAAATTAATTTTGATGTCCAGTGTCCTTCTGTCTTAATCTAGAGTACCCATAATGCTGGTGGGAAATAAAAAAGATCTACATATGGAGCGGTAAGTCATGTAAGCACACTTTACACATTAGAAAAAAAATCACAATCAACCACTTAATCTGTTCAGTGCCAAGTCACATGAGAACCATTATGTGAAGAAAATGTGATGTTCCTGAATCATATGTTTTGACACTGTAAGCTCTTTTTTATTATGCAATCAAGTAACATTTAACTCCTCTCTGTTTGCAATAATGAACTTCATTAGGAAGTGTTAGGTTGAGCCATTCACTTGATTTTTATGTGACTCATCTTTATATTAGCCCAAGGAGTGTTGTTGAGAGCTTATTAAATTGGACAAAGTGCTTTGGCCTAGTAGCAAGCTTTTAAAGTAAGAGATGCTTCCAGGTGCCTCCCCACTACTTGAAAAAGAAATATGATTTTTGAACAGGGAGTCTTAAACTGTCCTGTGAATGAAAGCAGTTGCATCTTCTCTGACCTCTTGAACCAGCCTGCCTGTCCTCTCATCTGTCAAGTCTGGCCTTCTGTATTCAGGTCTACATGTGAGGTCCACGATGTACAGATAGGGAGATAAAAGTGGAAGAGAGGAGGGAGGAGTTGTCTGATCTCAGATGCCCCTGTGCTCACATAAATAGGTCAGACTGAGTCCCAACATCAGCTCCCAAAACGCACAGGGAACACACTGTGACGGTTGCTCTTGGCTGATGGTGAGCTGTTTTATTTGCTAATGGTGGAGGTTGTTGTTTTCAGAGTTTGCAGCAAGATGGTTGAGCTGTGTTACTGATAAAAATAGCAGACAGTATTTTGAAAACCTTTGCACAGAAAATGCCCTTACCCAGGAAAGGGTCACACCATTGTGTCTGATTTAAGAGGCCACATTCCATAAAACTTCAACTATAACTGGGGGATAAACAGGAAATAGAATAGACGGGGATTGGCTCTACACACTGCTCCACAGGATATGAAGTAATGGGTGAAAATTCCCCCTCATTAAAGCAGAGACAGACTGCCCTGTGTCTGAATTCTTCACACCTATTCTCTTCCTTTTCTCTGTACTGAAGCCTCATTTCAGTAAAATCCTCACACACAACGTGGCCCTGGGCAAAATTGCTTGTGATTCCCACTTAAATTATTGCTGGCATAAATCCTAATTTCCATTCTGCTAGGCACACAAACACACTCTGTCTCTCGCTCTCTCTCTTCTCTGTCTCACGCATGCGTGCATGTACACACACAGTCACTTTGCGATTTGAAGCTCAGGGCTTGGGAGCTGTGTGCTTCAATTAAGCACTGTGCTTCTGTGTGCAAAGAAGGAGCTAGATAGAGTTTCTGGCCTGAACTGTATTGATCTCTCTGGCTGTTTTATGCAGGAGAAGAGGGGCAGAGTCTGGTGTAGTCAGCACATCCACCTCTCAGCATCCCAACAGACAGAATTCACATCTACCGTTACACCACATAGTGCTCCATCTCTGTTTTTTGTATAATGAAAATGGACTTTGTGCAACTGAACATCTATTTATAGTGTTTGACTCTTGATCTGTGTGACAAAATTGGCCTGCAAATTCATTTAAAGTCATTTTAAATCAAGAACTTAGAGTTACACAAGCTCAGAAGCAGTAAGGCAATAATAGAGGAAGGAATCTATTCAGGTAATTTAACATCCATTCATCAAGATCATCGCTATAGCTGTAAAAAAAAGTTGTGGTTATTTGGTGTTTATGCAGTGGTCTGGTTCTTGGAAGCGATCAGCAAGCAAAAGGCTTCCTAGGGCTCCAACTAATGATTGTTTCTGTAATAAATTACCATAATTTATTACAGAAATTAATTAAATGAATCCATCTGTTATGTCTTCTTTGGTTCTCCTCCCTTCTCTGCCACAATTATTCAGAGTGCTATCTGTGTGACTTTTTTTTTTTTTTTTTTTGGTGCATCAGAACAGCAGAAGTCATTTTCCCCCCAGCACTAGTGTAATACAGTCTGTTGCAATGATCTTGTGTATCACATAAATACAACATTTTTTATAATGCAACATTGTAAGGTTTATGTACAATTTGCTGCAGCCCAGGTGTTGAAATAATCTCTGTTAAGCAGGATAGGATGGATTAGCTGTTTGAAAGAGTTTCTTATGTTGTTAATGGAGACATAAACTCAGTCAAGTTGAGTATACCTGCTGATGTTAGCGGGGGCAAAATTTCTGATAACTGATCATATCTGCCAATATAATTAGATATTTATATTTTAAATATATGTTGTTGTAATGTGTTAAGTACTGACTGATAATCATATGAGAAAACACTGTTGAATCGTATCAGCTCTTAGCTATCATAATTCTTAAACAGCTTCAGTGTACAAAGTCTTACATATTGTAGCTGCAAGGACATAACTTCACATTCATTATTGTTTTGGTTTGTATTAATTACTTCTTTTTTTTAGTAGGGTCTGCATAGAAAATAGCTTTTTTGAGTAATGAAATGCTAATCTTATGCTAGAGGTTAGGTTTAGACCACGTGTTTCTTATCTTCCCCATGATATGTTTTGCATATTAGTTCAGGTAAGATAAGAGAGATAAGATAGACGTTTATTAGTCCCAAAAGTGGGAAATTTGCGTTGTCATGGCAGAAAGTGGACAGTACAAAGGTAAGAGCAGCAAAAACAATAGAATAAAAACTATACCACACAACAGAACAGTATAAAAAGTACACTATACAAATAATCTAGAAATATAAATATGGATATGTGAATTGAAAAAGATATGTATATATTAGGGGTGGGACACGATTAAAAAAATTAATCTAATTAATTAGAGGCTTTGTAATTAATTAATCGCATTTAATCGCACAAGAAAATTTGCCCCAAAGCGCAAATGTTTTTTTAATTTAAAAGGGTTTTAGTGGG
>JBBPCZ010000007.1:21568866-21581126 GCA_037974445.1 Brycinus macrolepidotus | reverse complement strand
AGGTGTTGGATGGGGTTGAGGTCAGGGCTCTGTGCGGGCCAGTCAAGTTCTTCCACACCAAACTCATCCAGCCATGTGTTTATGGAGCTTGCTTTGTGCACTGGGGCACAGCCATGCTGGAAGCATGCCGTTGTCCAAGCTGTCTTGGTATTAACATTGCCCTTCACTGGAAGTAAGGGGTTTAGCCCAAACCCTGAAAAACGTGTGTCCCAATACTTTTGTCCATAGTGTATGCCGGAGGGACTGAAGGGATACATGTAGCCAGTTTAAGGCGCTCTCATTGCAAAGTCATCATCAGTACCTGACCTTATTGCGGCCGAACGCAATCAAATCCTCAGCAATATTCCAACATTAAATATAAAGTCTTCCCAGAAGACTACAGACTGCTACTGGGGACAAACTCCTTAACAATACCCTTGATTTCAGAAGACGTGAACAGGTGTCTACAAACTTTTGGACATTTTATGCACGTCTTTGGCCAACGTGGAGTCCACGTGTCAAGTAACAGGTAAGCTAATGTAAAGTATTTCAGTTAGAACTGTTTTATCCAGGCACAAACACTGGCTAGTTCTACTGGAAAATCCTTTCACTGACAGGTGATGGAGTGATCCCTAAGTGCATGTCAAACAACCCATGACTCACGGTGGCTTTCTTATTAAAAAAGGCTTTTGACGGGGTCGCACAGACCTCCCATTGGAAAACACAGTTTTACTCAAATGTACAGCAACCAAAAAATCATTTTAGGTCATATTTGATAGAAAGTTGCACAGAAAAAACGAAAACGTCCATAACATCCGTGTGTGAGAAAACACCAGCTACACCTGTAGCAGGCTGCAGACAACGCTTGGTCCTCTTTGGATGAGAAAACAGCTGCAGGATCCATACTTTAAACCATATTAATATCAAATATCACCTATGAAATAGAGTCCAGAGTATAAACAGAAGGAGAAAATATCAAGTTCAGTGGCAGGACTCGAGCAGGAAACGTGAGAAACTCGAGTCGACAACTGCACAAACAGTAACAACAACAAAAACGACGACAAAAACAAGGGAAAAGCTCGTTTTTCTTACAGTAATCTATTGGCTCTCACCTTTTCTAAAGTACACCACTCGAGTTTCCAGTTTCTGTTTGTCTCTGATGGAGTTATAGTGCTGTTTTAGGAGAGAAATGTCCATGTCGGCTGCAGGCTCCTCGTCACTCGTTTCCTCCTCCGTCACTCCTGGTCTTATCACGGACTCCTCACACACGCAGCAGCAGCCTGACGACATCCTGCTGATTTTTATTCTGTCATATAAAACGATCCTCTGTCATAAAAAAGCCTCTGTATCACACACACCTGTGCCGAGAGAAACCTCCACACTGACTGTATGCTTTGGACACAACAGTTCCAACACAGTTGAGACTATGTGCAAATAAAGGAGGGCAATTCAAGGTTGCACCAGGTAATCTAGGGGCAAATCTGCACAAAAGGGGTTAGTATCTCACGTGGAGTGCAACATTAGCAGTAATGCTGCACTGCAATACAGCTCAAAACATCACCAATGTCTATGCAGCTCATGCATTTTTAGCTAAAGACTGAATTCTTTTGCTTATTTATGGTCCATATTTGCTTAGGACTCTCAGCTCTATTATTTACACAATATGGATAAAAGTATTGGGACACACCTCTTTTTCAGGGTTTGGGCAAGGCCCCTTACCTCCAGTGAGGGACAATCTTAGTGCTTCAGCATACCAAGACATTCTGGAGAATACCATGCTTCCAACTTTGTGGACACAGTTTGGGGAAGAGCCTTTTCTATTTCAGCATGACTGTGTCCCAGTGCACAAAGCAAGCTCAATAAAGACATGATTGGATGAGTCTGGTGTTGAAAACTTGTCCACACAGAGCCCTGACCTCAACCCCATCCAACACCTTTGGGATGAACTGGAACTGAGACTGTGAGCCTTCTCGTCCAACATCAGTGCCTGACCTCATTAGTGCTCTACAGAATGAATGGACACAAATTCCCACAGAAACACTCCAACATCTTGTGGAAAGCCTTCCAGGAAGACTGGAAGCTGTTATAGCTGCAAAGGGGGGGACCAACTCCATACTGAAGTCCCTGTTGGTGTAATAGTCAGGCGTCCCAATACTTTTGTCCATATAAGGTATCTTACGTAGAGGACATTAGCATTAATGTTACACTGCAGCACAGCTCAAAACATCACTCATGTCCGTGCAGCTCATGCATTTTTAACTAAAGACTGAATTATTTTGCTTTTTTATGGCCCATATTTGCTTACGCCTACTATCAGCCCTGTTATTTATAAGAGGTTCTGGGTGGCATCACGAGAACAGGGTTAATCTGCATTCTCACTCTTAAAATTAAGCGTGGTTTAGTTAAATTCAGTATAGTTGCATCAGGGCCAAGAACAGAATCACCCATAGTGGGCTTTAGAGTGACACTGTTGACACAGTGCTGTTGAAGTAAGGGGTGAGTCCTGCCTTAACCGTCATTAAAGGCAAGGTTTACTCTTTTTTTGGAATTCAATTGCATTTATTCACCTGACGTTATAATGGTGGTAAAGGTGTTTCTGTAGCCTCGTGAGTTGAGTGTTAACAAAATGACATAACATGGGAGGATAAGAAAGAAAAAGACCAAAACGGGCCCATTTTGCATAAGTAAAACAAATAAGCACGTGGGGAAAAAAATGAATGCACTGACATTTCATATACTTTATGGTAAATTTGGCTACTGTATTGTACTGTTTAGATTAAGCTGCTATTTATACTTGTTTATACCGTTACACTGTTTATACTGGTTGTACTGTTTATAGTGTTTGCACGATTCTCAACTACATTGCACATTTTTTTAATCATTGCACATTTATATATATTGTACAGAGCTGTTCACACACTCAGGACAGGTTTGGTCAAATCAAACATCATTCAGTATTGCTTGCGGTAACTTTACTGGCATAATGCCCACTTATACTTATTTTAGACTTCTTTATTTGCACTGTTCTGTATGTCGCACATTGTCTTATGTCTATTACATGTCTATGTGTACACTGTGGAACCTGAGCTTCACAATTTCGTCTCTCTGTATACTTGTATATGGTTGAGATGACAATAAAGTTCACTTTGACTTTGACTTTGGAAAGTGTTAAAGCAAAGCCAGTAATGAACTTCCACATCACTGACTCGCCCTAATAAGGAAGGACTTTAAGACAATTGCTGTGCTGTCCAGTGTCGACACAAGCAGGATGGGTCCCCCATTAGTCTTGGCTTCTCTTGAGGTTTCCTTCTTCTGCTGTGGAAGGAGTTTTTATTTTGCCACTGTTGGCTTTGGCTTGCCCATTGGGAGCTTGAACTCCTGTCTGTGACAAAGCCTGTTGTGAAAATGCTACACAAAGAAATTCGACTTGACATCAGTCATGTGCATGTGAGCTAAAAACATTTAGACGACAGTTTAAATAACTGGTGAATCTTTACTTCAAAAGGTGACTGTGTCCTACAAGCATTCCTTTATGCTCTAAAACTTTTTTTTTCTCATTATAATTGCATTTAAGGTAAAAGGAGGTTACTTTGGCACCATACCATTGGACTTATCTGCCACACACTCCTGCTTGCACTTCCATGAATTGTTTAAGACAGCTGGTGAATTTCCTGCTGCTAAAAGACGAAAAACATGATGGGCGCTTTAGATCCGTGATTCTCAGTCATGGCCCCAGAGTGCCCTCCACATTTTAGAGTTTCCTCTGTTCTTTTTTCACTTAATGCCTCCGCTGAACTAATGAACAAACCCTCCATGAGTTAAACTAGGAACATGCTGGGTACTGGTACTCCAGCAGCAGGACTGGGAACGACTGCTTTAGATGATTGAGAAGAAAAAAAGGAAGAAAAGAGTAGTACTGAACAAGTCCTTTTGCCGCTTTCTGTGATGAATCCTACAGCTGACAGCTCAGAATAAAACTTAAGTTATTATTTTTATTCTCAGCTTCCGACTGGAATGAAATACTGCTGGCAGCCCAGCCACAACTGCACTTTCCAAACTTTACATATACACTATATGGACAAAATTATTGGGACACACATGTTTTGAGGGTTTGGGCTGGGCTCCTTACCTGGTGGAAGAACTTGACCGGCCCGCAGAGAGCCCTAACCTCAACCCCATCCAACATTTACGGCATTTGGCAGATGCCCTTATCTAGAGCGATTTACAATTATTAGTTACAGGGACAGTCCCCCTGGAGCAACTGAGGGTTAAGTGTCTTGCTCAAGGACACAATGGTAGAAAGTGGGGCTTTGAACCTGAAACTTTGTAGTCATTAGGTTCACAGGCAAGTGTTTTACTCACTAGGTTACTACCACAACACCTTTGGGATGAACTGGAACGGAGATTGCAAGCCAAGCCTTCTTGTCCAACATATGTACCTCATAAATGCTCCACAGAATGAATGGGCACAAATTCCCACAAAAACAAAACTCTTGTGGAAAGCCTTCCAAGACAAGTGGACGCGGTGCTAGCGGCAAACGGGAGACCAAATCCATATTAAAGTCTATGTATTTGAATGCAATGTCATTAAAGTCACTGATGGTGTAATGGTTAGGTGTCCCAATACTTTTGTCCATATAGTGTATAACTGAATGCATTTCCAATGGCCTTGTGCTAATTTTACGTACTGTTTAGTGTGGTACTATGGACACAGCTCGAATCTGAGAAATCACACTTTAACCTCAGGGAAGGGACTGAAAACACAAGGTCCCTCACTGGTCTAGAGCTGGTGCACTGGCCCTTTAAATGCAGCAGCACGGTGTGTGTGTGTCTCTGTGTGTGTGGGAGCAGACCTTTACTGTACGGCCTCAACACACAACGGCTTATGGCAGACTCCTGCTACTTAGGATTTGACTTCAGCACTCAGCAGGTAGGACTGAACGGGTGGTCTTGTTATTCTCTTCTGCCAGCCGCTCACTTTCAAACACGCGCCTGCAGCAGCAGACATGCGTGGACAGAAAGAGCGGAAGCAACAACAGAGCAGCGTTCTAAACATCTAAACTACCCAGTTTGTCTCTTTTATTACAAATATCTACTAAATCTAAGCGTGCTAACTTCCCTTCTGCAGCTTCTTCAACTGACAGGATAATGAGCCTGGAGCTTGTGTCCAAATGTTTGTAAACACCCTTTACTTCTCAATCAGTGGTGTCCATAGAGAGTTAGAGTCCCCTTCACTCCTTTGGGGGGGCTTTTACAGTAGGTGTTGGAACACTGCTGTATGGATTTGATTGTATTCAGCCACAACAGCATTAGTCAGGTCGTGTCCTGATGTTGGATGATTAGGATCTCATGATCCGGTCTTGGATCGAGCTCCATCAGTCCAAAGAACTGCTCTATAACCCAGTCTGGGGGGGCTTTAAACCCCTTTAGCCAAGGCTTGGCATGGTAACTTAAAGCTGCATGCATCCCATAGGAATCCTATAATATGAGCAGTGCCTCTTTATGGAGATTGTACAAGCTGTGTGTGTGTGTGCGCGCATTTCAACTTCTGTCTGGGCAGTCTGGATACTTGTAGACTGTGTGTACTTATGTGACATGACACTGACCCCTACATCAGCTGCTGATTGGTCTAAAAGGCCCTACCTGTTTACACAGAGTCCTGTCACTGAAGCAAACAAATAACTTGACGAAGGACAGCAGTAAGTGCTGAATGTCATTAAAGAAACCTGCAAAACCTGGAATGAAACAACCTTTATGTAGCAGGAGCTACTGGTACAGCACCAGTTGTACCAGGGCTCACCGATTAACCATACCAGTCAGGGAACTTCCTGCAGTAAGTGCACATTCTGACCTCTACCAAAAAGTGCACATGGCCTGAGCCAGGGAAGTCCTTTAATGACAAACACTTTTGCCACACAGTCTATCAGCTGTGTCATCATTCATGTCCGGTGACTACAGTCATAACTTTGTAGATGTGGGTGCCCTGGCGGTCCTTACTGATTGGAAACTGCTGTGATGAACCATCAGTAAGAATAATAAAAAAAATAATAAGAATGTTAATGACAGCCAAATACTGCTACTACTGCTAATAAATAGACATTATGATTACTTGCCTGGACAATAATTATGGGACTATAAAATATTAATGCAGATATTGTGCAAATTATTGTTCTTTAATTCTGTTCCACATGCCTTGAAAGATTAAAATGTAAATTTTCAGTTTGGCAAAGAAAAGCGCGATACATACAAATGAAACAGACTACATAAGATTTAGTAAAATGGATGAGTGTTTCCGGAAGAAGCGTGCCAAAGTGCCAGTTTACAGCCAAACAAATGTAAAGAATCTTGGAAGGTGTCAACAGTGTGACATGCCATCTGTGCAGAATATAATCATCATTACTAATATTAGAAGCTATCCCAGTTCGTAATTATATGAGAATCGTTTTGCCATCAAAGATGCAAGTTAAGGCTCTGTAACACACACGTAGTATTTCCTGACATGCTGATGTAGTTTATTGTAATAATTCTGCAGAAGATTATTTGTCTAAGCTTGGGTTATTGTCCAAGCTTAAATAATACAAATTTCAAATAAGAGTCATCACCAGCGAAGAGCTGAAGACTGAAAGAGGAAATGCTGGTTGCAAGTGTAGTTCTGTGTACTCCGGGCCGGCTGTGATTGGGTCTGGGAGAACTGTCACCTTCAGACTCAAATGTGTGGTGGGCTGATCATGAAATTGCTCTCTGTAGCCTCAGAATAGTGTCACCAGGACTCCTGGATCTCATATCAGTTCAGAGCATCAGCAGGGCAGTTGGTTCTGCATCTCATTGGCGCTGTGTGTTGGAAGGAGTGAGGCTCCTTTCCCAGCCTAAGGCAGTTATCTAAACAATGCTGGACTGTGGTCACTGTGTGAGAATGTAGAGGTGGGTGAGACTCAGATGCCAGTACTCACCTTAACTGTGATGCAGAATACCTGTCCCAGTGGATGGGCAGCTCAAGGTGGTTCTGCAGGAAATGAGGCATGGGCCATTTCTGTTCTTCGATGATTTAAAGTGCACTCATGCTGGTTGATTTGTCTGGCATCTCTGCTCCTTTATCTTCCGTTCAGTTATTTTGCACTTTGAGGAGATGATTGCCTAAACTAAACCTATTTCATTAAATCTAATTTATAAATTTTGTGGAAAATTAACAGAATAGCAGCAATTACTATCCCTTTTAAAGACCTTTCCTGATGAAATGTGTTGTAGCTTAGGCTGCATATTTTGTGGCTTGGAAAGAAAATCCCAAAACCTCCAAATACTAAATATATTCTAACCATGTGTAGGCTGTAAGATCACGAGATCAATGCAGATCTTCATGCGTTAAGAGTTGCGTTAAGGCACCCATGCTTTTAATTCAAATGCACATTTGCACAGATGCAAAGTTATTTCAGAAATATTCATCTCTGGATTAAAAAGCATTGGAGATACACTATATGGACAAAAGTATTGGGACACACCTGTTTTCAGGGTTTGGGCAAGGCCCCTTACTTCCTTATTGTTTCAGTATACCACGACATTTTGGACAACGCTTGGGCACAGTTTGGTGAAGGCCCTTTTCCATTCCAGCATGACTGTGCCCCAGTGTACAAAGCAAGGTCCATAAAGACATGGTTGGATGAGTTCGATGTGGAAGAACTTGACTGGCCCACACAGAGCCCTGACCTCAACCCCATCCAACTCCTTTGGGATGAACTGGAATGAAGACTGTGAGCCAGGCCTTCTCGTCCAACATCAGTGCCTGACCTCATAAATGCTCTACGGTAATGAATGGGCTCAGATTCCCACAGAAACTCTCCACAATCTTGTGGAGAGCCTTCCAAGAAGAGTGGAAGCTGTTATAGGTGCAAAAGGGGGACCAACTCCATTTTGAAGTCTGTGTGTTTGAATGCAATGTCATTAAAGTCCCTGTTGATGTAATGGTCAAGCGTCCCAATACTTTTGTCCATATAGCGTATGTAGGCCATAGATTTAGAAACTTAAACATGACCCACCTTTCTTTTATTTGCAAGCTGAAAGTAGTCGCTATCAATGGGAACCTTCAAGTTACTCACCAGAGCAATGTCCAGTTTGACCGTGATCTGCCAGAATTCAGGTAAGCCCAAATTTTTACTTCTGGATCACTTCACATGACTTCAGTTACTCATTTATGTCATTTTTTTTTTTTTTTTTAGAACTTACAAATTCTTGTTTCCTTCTTTTAACAGGACTCAGGGTGGAGTACACATCCACGAGGGCAGATTGACAGTGACCTCCCCTGTACTCATGTGGGTGAAGGTAGTGTGTCTTCACTTTTTCTTTTACATTGTGCACTGCCTCTGTGGTGTATGTGTCAACATTTTCCTATGATTCTCCTTTGTACTATGTAAACATTGTCAAAGTTTCAAAGCATTTCCAATATTCATCATAAAGTCAATATATATGGACTCTTATGTTCATCATGGTTGTGATGTCAAAACCATCAACACATTTACATACATTACTATACATGCAAGTTTAAACGCATTCGGGCCAAATGATGCGTTTTGTGATTTTCTAAGTGAATATAAACACACATCCTTTACTGGGAACATACTTAAATATGCCGTTTTCCTGGAAGAGCAGAGTTTCTGTTCATTTGCTGAGATTAACATTAGAAAAAATAAACATAATGTATAGGGTTTGCCTTAATGTTTGCACAAGCAACAATGTATGTTTTATTTTATGTTATGCTTATAGTTTGTAGGTGTTTAGAGTACAGGGTAGTGTACAGTACAGATGGAAGCCTGCCAATCAGAACAGGAGGCATTTATGAACAGCAGTGTTATAGGTACATGCATATAGGTACAGTACTGTGCAAAACCACAGAGTACTTGTTTGTTTGTTTAATTTCTAGTCAAAGCAGCATCTTTGTACAAATGATTCATTTTCATTATCATATAAAAGCAGAAGAACGTTTTAAACAGAAAAACACACAATATGTTCAACACTTAGTACAGCACAATAATCAAGTCTAAAAGTATTTAATTTGTCCAGTCTTATCTTTTGTGCACCCTAATGCCCATTTAACTCTTCTATTCTTAAACAACCAGTTACAGCTGTGATCTCCCAACAAAAGCTGTTCCTAAAGCCAGAGGCGGCCCTGACTAAAGCTCTCACTGATATTATGTTTCTCTTTAAAGTGACATTAACATTCACACACCAGCTACCCACTAGCACTGTAGTCAAGACCACAACCTTTGTTGTGGTCTAGACCTGGACTAGTCAAGACCAAGTCAAGATCAAGTCTGAAGAGAGAGTTACGACCAAGATATAAAAGAATCCTCTTCAAGAATACTTACTTGTTCATAATTATTTGTGGGATGCTAGATAGGTGAACAAGTGGGCTCCCCTGACTCCACATCCTCCCTCAGGATGATAACTAGTTTCATAGGCCGACTAACACGCCAGAAATCCACCACCACTTGCTGATGTAAAGCTGCAGGTGTTTTTTTCTGCACCACAAGATGGTGTCCTCCACCAGCCTCCTATACTCTGTCTGTGAACACCAGCTGACAATGGAGGAATCATCAGAGCACCTCTGCAGGCGGCATTAACTGCTTTTCTGGAAGCTGTGTAGTGGCTGAAGTCTATGCTGCAGTAACAACAGTCTGATTATTTCTTAGGGCTAGAAAGAGTTCATTAATGAGGTAATTAATATTGTGATTGCATATTGAACGCAATCATTTGCAAAAGTTTAAGCTCTGGGGGTCACTGTCACAATTTTGGCCTCATTTTTTCCCTTTACCTTAAATGAGCTGTATAAAATATTTCTTAGATCTTAAGTTTCAGCAGTTTTGGACAACGGCAAAATCAGAATTTAAACTGAAGTTTTCAATTTATCCCTTTAATCTCGAACTTTGGATGTTTTATGTAAGCGGTCTCAAGCTTTTTTCCCAGGAAGACCAAAAAAATGAAAGTTTAGCCCTAGACCTACATATAGCCTCACAAGTAAAATATGTGACCAATATAAAATATGGGCCCCTTTATTAAGAACAAACTAATGCAGCATGGTCCTGTCTCTGATGAATGTGTTCATTGTGTTTGGAGACTGTACGTTTTCCTTCTTGTATTCAGTAGCCTGTGCATGATGTGTTACAAATTGTGCTTATCCCTACTCTTTTGAATTGTATGGCAGGTATTCTTTGTTTTGTGCAAATTATGAGAAATGCTTGTCTGTGACAAATGTTCAAAAATTGTCCCTACCAGGCACTTGACCTCATCCTTGAGAAGATGAAGGATGCTGGCTTCGACTTCTCTCTTGTGAAGGCAGTCTCGGGGAGCGGGCAGGTTAATTGCAAACTGTCTCTGATCAGTTCATGCATTGCAATGTATTAAAAATGGAACATTTCTCCATTATTGCTCATTCATTTGATTTGCTCTCTGCAGCAACATGGCAGTGTGTACTGGAAAAAAGGAGCAAGACAAGCTCTGCAGCATCTTGATCCAGGGAGAGATTTGCACAGCCTGCTGCAGGTAGTGGTCGTTTTGATCAATAACTCTTCTGGGGATGATTAACCTGACTTCTCATTGCGTGACTTTCTTCCAGAGAGTTCAAGGTTCATCTGAGACGTGAGTCCTGTTGGGCCAGCTTAATGCTGTTACAAAACTGTGACTCTTTAATGTTAATATTTAAAGCAGCGCCTCTGGTGTATCAGAGGAGAGGGCATGACCTGGACTGGAGTAAAGAAGCTGCTGTTAATTCAGTAATCCTGCTTTAAAATGCTATTGATTACCCTGTCAATAACTGGAGGGTTTTTTTATAACCTATTATTGAATTTGAGTTCTCTGGCCACAAGACAAGGGACCTGGCAGCAATAGGAGAAAGATTTAGTCTGTATAGATGTATGGAAAAAAAAAAAAAGCTACAGTGTGTTTTTTGATGTCCAAATGAAAACATGGTGCACTGCAGTTACATTTGTACCCAGTACTGCTGTGCAAAGTTTTATTCCTATATATCTTTTTTTTTTTTTTTTTTTTACATTTAAAAGTGCCAGCTGCAGTTGTGTGACCTTTCTTTTGACAAATAGACCAATAGGAACTTGGAATAAAGTCTTGTTATATTAAAGGAATAAATTGACACAAGCAAGAGTCCAAATTCTGCTTCTTTAGTTCAGCACTGGAGTTGTAAGGTTAATGTTGCTAACAAACACAAAGTTAATAGTCACCCAAATTGTTTCTGTATACATCCCTAAAACACATCTGCAGAGTTGCTTTCGACCAGATACCTGGTGGGGCAGAGTTAGATGTGGTTTAGGACGAAGTATGACTTATTGTGAGCTAAAAAAAATGATTGCAGTTTCAGTGTAGCTTGTGCTGTCATTTTAGACAACAGGGCCTGTTTTCACAAACCACAAACCCAGGAGTAGGAGCGCTGATCTAGAATCAGTTTTTGTGGTAATCACCTCTATAGCCTCTTTCCTTGGTGGTCTAGTGGTTGGGAATCGGGGCTCTTATAGCTGCGGCCCAGGTTCGATTCCCAGTCAGGGAAAGCTGCTATGGGGCAGCTGGTGGCCTGGTGGTTAGGAAGTTGCCTCTGTGATTGTGGGTTCGAAGTCCAGGACTGCCAGTGAAACCGCTGGGGGACCCTTGAGCAAAGTACCATCCCCACACTTCTGTGTCACTGACAGCCCTCTGCTTCACTTGGTGAATGGGTTAAATGCAGAGAAAGAATTTCACACTGTTCACACTGTGTGCTTGGCATGCATGACTATAAGGGGCCACTTTGCTTTACTTTATAAATATGGAGGAGTCTGATGCCAGATCAGTCCTCCGTATGTTTTGTGATGCCAGCCCTGGTTTCTGTAGTGGTGAAGTTCTGTTCATCTTAATAGTTCACAGTGAGTCATAATGTCACCTTAATGATTTAGGTGACTATTAACTTCTGTTGTGTTTGTCAGCAATGATAACCTACTGTCTCCAGTTCCACTTGAAAGAAGCACAGTTTTGACTTTTAACATGTATTGTCTGATCGACTACTCCTGGGGAAAGTGAAAATAAGATTTATTTTGTTACTCCTCTGACATTATTTTTTTTTCTTCTTTTTTTCATGATTTGTTTTTATTTCATTCAAGATAGACATGTTGATATACTGCATCCAAAGTGGTATATATGAGCATGTTAGAGACCGGCTACTTTATTCAGCTCTGGAAAAAATAAGAGACCACTGCAATTTATTTTTAAATCAGCATCTCTGTGAGTATGACAACCATTCCATGCCAGTGTCT
>JBBPCZ010000007.1:21537095-21548469 GCA_037974445.1 Brycinus macrolepidotus | reverse complement strand
CTCTCTCTCTCTCTCTCTCTCTCTCTCTCTCTCTCTCTCTCTCTCTCTCTCTCTCTCTCTCGTTCTACTCGTGTGAATGCCAAAATGACAGTATTGCATAAAGATGAATTTGGGTCGTGATGGAACACACATATGAATACATATGCAGTTTGTCAGTTTGTTAGGGCTCATAGCAGCACAACAGTGTACAATAACAATACAAATTATACAACAATTTGCCGTCAATTCGTACTCTGTGTGTTGTGGTGTGAGCTGACAGTGTTGAACGTTGATGCACTGTCCTTCGGGTTATGCCATGTTGACACATGCGTTCGCTGGCTGGCAGGCGTGTGGCATCTTTAGTCTCCTAGAATGAAATGAATTGTGAAATGTGCTGTGCAAGTTGCGAAGCGGTTGACACGAAGCATTTGTCTCTAACATTTTAGAGGGTTTTCTCTACCTCATCTGGTGTACAAAGGCTGCGCTCTGTTCTTGTTATAGCCATTATCAGTGCGAGTCTTTTCTTCTTGGGTGAAGTTAAGTTTTCTGCTTGGTAAAGATTAGTCTAATGATTGTTGTGCAGTACTTCACTTTTATTCTCTTCATTAGGCCTACCAGTAGGAATGTGCAGTATAACAAGATGCTATTGATGTCATAGTAAATGTGATAAATATACTGGATATGCTGTTCTGAGTGTAGGTGTCGTCAGTACTGGTAGAACACTGCATGTATCAGAAAAAATACAGATGTAGACCAATTACAGTGAGCATGTAAGCAACAACCAGTGTAAGTGTATACATTGCATGGTCACAAGTAGAATACTGGATGTTATATTAATTTATTTTTATGTTGTTTTTTTCCTCCTGTTCCTTCTAATATAATCCTTTTCTGGTACCCCTTTATAACAAGACTGTTCTTATAAAGGCTTTATAATTATTTTTTTTAGATTTAAGTAATAAACACCTTAATAATCATAATTAAGAAGTTATAATAACCTTTTCATAAAAAGGACTACAGCCAGCAGTTCTTATCTTATCATTCATCCTTACCTAATAGTGTTCTAATGTAAGCAGCAAGTCCTGGCCAACTTTTCTTACTCTGTATTTAGAGGATCAACCACTGCAGATCCATGAGATTCAAATGTAGGCTTCATGTGCAGCGCAGGTGTTCAGTATTATTATTTTCCACAGGATTAGAGGCTTAGCACATTTCAAAAACAACTCATTCATCATGTGGATTTCATTTCAGTCGTTTCCACAACAAAGGTCTTTTTTAGATTTATCTGGCTGTTTGTGCTTAGCACACAGTGCTGCTTGTTTTGTTTTTCCTTTGAATATTCAGTGTGTACGACTGTTCAGCTTGGAGGGATTCAGTGGTGTGTTCAATTTGAAACGCCGGAGCCAAGGCTAGCATAGACGCAGCCCGCGGTGAGCAAGACATGTATAATGTCCGCATCGCCGGTCCATCTGCCTGCGAATCTCACAGTCAGCGACGTCTTTGCTAAAATGAAACACTGACGACATGCTCATTCACAAGAGTGCACATGATGGACTGGAGATTATGCAGTGGCCCGGCATTATGCAGCGCTGGCCCGGTTGGTGATCTGTGTGTACGAAGGCTAAAAACGTGTAGACACACACATACACAAATCGGCAGACAGCAGCACGGTACGCGTCTCATAAATATTTGATTAATGCAAATTAGGGTGATCTCAATCGTTCCGTCACTCTGTGTACGCAGCGGTAGGCTCCTTACAGGAGCTTCCCTCTGCGAAAAGAAAGGAATAATCAGGAATAGCTGGCTTTGTTAGCCCCACTACCCACCCAGCATCCTTCTGTTCACTCTCGTTTCCTGCTCAGAGCATCCTGGCCTTGCTTTATTCCCAAATCTTTTACAGAAGGTTAACTTGGGCCATTCCAGTTGATATTAGAAGTTGTGAGACCATCAGAGAAGCCTCTGAGCGGCCAATTTGTTGTGTTGACAGTTGTAATGAGAGCCATACACTACATCATTTCTTCAGCAGTGGTCAGTTCCTGAACATTAGACCACTGGATGTTTTTGGTCGATGTACAAACGTCATACAAACGTGCTACTATGCCTCTACCATGCTGGGATCACTACTGTGCTGGGAATGGACCACCAAAATTTCTGGTCAGTGGTGGTCCTATGATGCGCTGGGTAGAGGATAACTCATAAATGGTGCATAGAAACAGCGTAAACAGTCAATAATTGGAAACCTATTCAGTGCACGTATTCATTCATTATCTGTTAAATGAATTGCAAGACTTAGAAGAATTACAAGACTACACACACATGTTTACAATTTTACAACTTTTTGTAGTCTGTGCTTTTTACATCTGCACTATACTAAAGACTGGAAGTTGACAGGTGTTTTTTTTTTTTTTTTTTTTTTTTTTTAGTATTGATGATGTTTATAATATGCTCATAAAATCATATTATGACAAAGCTTATCGCGATAAAATGTCACCACATTGCCCCCAACTAGATTAGCACCACAGACAATTATTTTAACATCTGCATTTTCCTAATATGTCTGTTGTGAAGACTGAGAGTGTTTTTTTTTTCACACTGGAAGGGCTAAAATAAAACCCCTGCTTTAGGAAACCAAAAATGATCGTTTATATGGCATCTCTGTTATCCTTGGTAACTGTATTTTTAAGAGTGCAGCACTTGAAATTAAACATTGGGAATGTGCTGTGTACACACCATTCACCTGTTTTAAAGATGCAACTCCTAGATGGTTGAATTAATGTAGGCGTAAATACTGTCAATAAAACTGACATCCTGCACAACCTCATAATTGTTTCACTTTAAATCCAAAGTGCTGGAGTGCAGTGAAAATAATAAAAATAGATGAGTTCTCAGCATTTGCTATCTGTGAGGTCATCCTAAACATGGTTCTGTTTTGATGGCAGGATTTCTCTGTAGCTGTTGGTGTGTGACCTATTAGGTGCATGGAAGTCTATTAATGCACATGTGCCATGTTAGCTGAATCCTCTGGTTGGTTTTGTGCACAAAGTTGAGAAATTGGGCAAGACTTTAACTGGTCATAGTCATGCCATGTCATTCCTCATAAAAAGCATTAGTTTGTACCATGAACATAACATTATGGCTTCTGGTTTCGGTTGTCTTATTGATCCATTTTTTTAGTAGCCAAGAGACTGCTAAGCCTCTGCAGAACCTGTTTCCACAAAGAACTTTCCAGTCCCAATTTCCAATTCATGTTGACTTTAGAATCATTCTGATTCTGGTCTGTCATGGTGTTATTATTGTTTTACTGGTAAAATATAATATAGCAGAAGTTCTCACTGATCTGCTCATAATGAGCTGTGGGATTACGTTCAGCATGACTTGTCACGCGAGACTTAATACCCTTTGTGAGAATATGGAGAAATCTCTATTGCAGCCCCATTGTGTTCCTACATACTATGCCGTATTGATCTCTTTCTCTCAGAAGATGAAAGATGCAGAAGTAAACAGCTTCGTATGGCCACATGTTTGCTTCGGTGCTGTCTCTGTCAATAATAATGGCCAAGAGATTATTGACACTGCGCTAGGTGAAGGCAGAAAAGATGTCAGTGCCCCAAACGTTCATCTGGATTCTTGGTCTTTGATAATCCCTTTGTTGTTCATAAACAGAAAGCAGACTTATAGACTTCTACCAAGACGGATTCTTGTGTTCATGTCTTTGTAGAGCATTCAGATTATGGCATTCAGTACTGGCATTATATAACCTTGAACTCCCTCTCTCCTCATATTCACTTATTATTATGGCTTTTCAGATGTTCTGTATTGCAGAGATGGAACTGTTTGAATCAGAGAACACACACATTCATTCTGCAACGTAGACTGTAACAGCCCTTTGTCCATCACCATATTCATATTCATCAGAGCATCAGCATCAGCCCTACATTAACACAGACTTTTATATTCGCCGCTCTTTTTTCTTGCTTTATTTCTTTCTTTCTTCCTTTCTCTTGCTTTACCCATCCTCCTACATGGTAGCGCAGTTTTCTTCCCTCTCTCTGTGTAATTATAATTGGTTTTCCTGCCTACCCCAACCTTTGATGTACAGCCGTCATTGATGGTCAATGAAAGAGCAAGAACGAAGCAACAAATCAATCGTGCAAGGCTCAGACTGGATCCATTTCATTCTTATTGGCACCCCAAGGCTACAGTCGACGGCGTGACTGGTTTTAATAGTGCGCGCAGGAAGGGGTAGTGCCACGTGGCTG
This sequence comes from Brycinus macrolepidotus, assembly GCA_037974445.1. Taxonomy (NCBI): domain Eukaryota; kingdom Metazoa; phylum Chordata; class Actinopteri; order Characiformes; family Alestidae; genus Brycinus; species Brycinus macrolepidotus. The sequence continues at coordinate 21,544,234 of JBBPCZ010000007.1, read as the reverse complement.
TGCGGGGTGATGATAATACGCTGCAAGAGGGAGAAAAGCCATTGTGGACCTCACTCACTTTCATGCAGCTCTGGTGGGGAGCGACACCAGCGTACGTGGATCGCGGTTATGCTTGGATTTGCAGAACTGCAGGGCATGAAAGATTGAGCAGCCAGAGTGCTGAGGAAAGGAGGTGCTTCCTCTGAGCCAAGCTCAGGCCTCTTCAAACTGATACACACTGCAAACCAGTGCTTTACAAATACTTTCCATGCACATTTTGGTGCCTGCAACTGAACAGAACTCGCATTTGCAAAAAGGTTTCTTTTTGACGATACGGTGATGATATGCTTGTTATGCATGTGGAATCTGACCATGATTGAATATATATATATATATATATATATATATTAATTAAAATACATTTTTGTCAAAACTAACTTTAAATAAAAATCCAAAGGATGAAACCCAAAACATAATTGGATTTGCCTTAACAAAATATATCTTTTACCTGTGGTGTCCTAAACATCTCAAGACTGAAACTTTTGCGTAACTGGATACAAAACTCACTAAGTTAACCTTCACTGATTAGTCTGCCATATCCTAAGCCAATAACTGGTAGTGCTATAATTAGCCAAGTAAGCTTAAAAAATGCTAAATTAGTTATCTGAAATTACCTGGTGAATATGCACGGCTGACTACTAGTAACATTAAAAATATGTTGTTTGATGAAACTAATACATTGTAGACCTTTAAAGGCTTCAATGAATAATAACAGAATACCTGGCAGATGAGGATGAGGTTGAGGTTGAGGTTGTATCTCACAGAAATATCAGAAAAAGTGGAACGCTTCTGAATGTGGCCCTTCATTTATGTGGCTCCACGTCGTCCACTTAGTGCTACACATATAGAATAAAGGTAAACTTCTTGTTTCAGCCTTTAAAGAAAAATGTCAGAAGAACCAATAGGAATGTAATGCATGCATGCGCATGTGTAAAAAGATTCAGATGACTCCACCCCTAAGGCACTGGTTTGCATTTGACATTACCGTAATGTATTGCTCGTTTTTTTTTTTTTTCTTTTCATTAAGTTCCTGGAACGCGTGTGCTGGCGACGGGAGGGGCCTCATCTAACAAGGACATTCTTCAGGTATGCAACGAAACAAGAGGGGAAAAAAAATTGCTTGACTAATGCATGCCTATTTTCTCGCTCCAGTACGAATTCTGAAAAGCCCAGGTTTGTGGGTTTCCTTTCTTTTCACAGAATTTAAATTGCATTCTCTGAACTATTGCCCATGGAGCAGCGGAGCGTATGGGTGTGATTGTTTCTATCCTCGAGGTGCTGCCTGAGTATAACTCTATCTGCCTTTAAAGGACCACCGCTGCGTTTGGTCTGGTGCTCCCTGACCTCTCTTGACATTACTCTTCTTACACTTGATGTATGTACGTCTGTGTTGTGCGCTATTGTTTATATGAAGGAAGTGTGGAGATTACTGCCATGATTGCATGAATGTATGTATTCTTTTGTTTGCAGACCTTGGGCTTTAATGCATATTTATGAATATACAGTACATATTTTGCATGTGCTGGGGAGAGAGAGAGATTTGTGGAGCATAGCTAATGCACTGTGCATTTGCATGCAGTAAATACATCTGTCCCTAAGCGTAAAACTCAGAGCACAGTTATTAAGTGGCCACAGTGTTTTGTCTTTGCTGCTATAACAGCCCCCACTCTCCTGGAAAGACCACTAGATGTTGGTGTACAGCTATTGGGATTTGCTATCATTCAGCCACAAGAGCATTAGTAAGTTAAGTGCAGTAAGACCTGGCTCGCTCTTGTCATTCCAAGGCCATCCCAAACGTCTTGGATGGTATTAAGGTCAGTGTGGGCGCACTCATTTCTTTCACATTTGGCGAACCATTTCTTTTATAGACTTCGCTTTGTGCCTGGGGGCATGGTCATGCTGAACTAGGAAGGGGTTTTCTCTAAACTGGTGCCACAAGTTGGACACAATTCTCTAGAATGTGATTGTACACTGAAGCATGAAGATTTCAGCTCACTGGAACTGAAGGCCAAGGCCAAAGCATCCCCAGACCATTAAATTATTCTCTCTCCGCCTAACTTTACAGTTGGCACTATGCATTCAGACACTCAGACAAACCCAGGTTCATCTGTTAGACTGACAGATAGTGGAGCTTTATTCATCACTCCAGAAAACATGCTCCCAATGCTCCTGTGGCAGCTACTTTACACTCTTCCAGATGATGATTGCAATTGTTTATGGTGAACATTTGAGACTGAGACAGTCCATGAAGCTTTTACGCGCCTGTTAGCAGTAGACATAGCTGAAATAGCCAAATCCACAAATTAGAAATGTGTCCACATGCCTTGGTATTACTTTTGACAACAATGATTTATGTTTGTTAAATCACATGGATACCTCATCAGTAAACATCACTTGTGACTCGTCAGAAAGCTCACAGCAGAATACAGTGTTCTGAGGGCTTATTTGCTTATTACAAACATGCACCGTACATGGTGCATAGCATATGTAACAGAGTTTTAGGGCAGAGTTTCCCTCTGCTGTTCATACTGAAGGCTTTGCTTAGACTAGTTTCCAGTTTCCGATTTTATCCGCAAAGAACCGATGATTAAACAACTAATTAAACCAATACATTCAAGGGGGCTCCGGTTTGTTTAAAATGAATACCACAGCCACAGCAGCCCTTTGCAAATATATCATGGGACACCACAAGACTCATTTCCAATGGGATAGTCACAAGCTCTCTAAGAAGAATTAGAGAGAGAGAGAGAGAGAGAGAGAGGATTAAATAGGTGGAATCAAGTAAAGGTGTAATCAGTTCAAATTTATATTGAAAGAAAAAAAAAAATTTCTAAATGAATCTATCAGAACGTTAAACTGTACCGAGGCTACCTATCAGAGTAAAGTAGGCACGGAGGGTGATGGGCTTATATTCACTCCCCCACACCAACATGTGGCTTGTGATTTTTGGATTTAATTTTGTTAAAGGCTGGTCCTGCATAATTGAAAAAGCTCTAAAACCTAAGTTATCTGAGCCAAACCGATTTGTTTAGTGTGTAATTCGTGCTCTGTAGAATAATTTTGTCAACCATTTTAACACGTAAAATGATGAAAATGAAATCAACAGCTGACAGTAAGAATCAAAAATCACACCTGAAAATGTACGCATCATTATTCCCCTTCGGTCAACTTTCTTGTTCGCCCTTTACGTAGTAGCTGCACTATGCAGTGTGCACTCAGCAGAGCACAGTGAGTTTCTGAGAGAGTTTGTTCTGTAAACAGTTTGACAGATAGCACTTTGTAGTAGGTAGTAGCACTTTGTTTCCGTCCCCAGAACGTTATTGAAATCACTCTCCGTGTATCGATAAGAAAACTACTGTCAAAATAATTAAACGTGCACTCAGGAAGGGGGTGTGTATGCATGTTCAACTTTTTACAACAGCAGTTTAACATGAAAAACAAATAAGGACATTTGAAGTGATGTGTTTTTAGTCATTCAGTTGAGCAAAAATTCTGTTCACCCGTAAAACATGATTACATACATTAAATGATCATTGCTATAGTTACACAGACAAAATAGAGTGGAAGAAAAAAAGAAAAAGAAAGGAAAAAAAGAACAAAGAAAGAGGAAAAAGTAAAGAAAGGAAGATGTAAAGACATGCACGAAGATGGATGTGTATCAAATTATGCATATACAGTGCAGTCCATCAGTACCTAGGAAGCATAATCCTTGCTACTTCAGCTCTGTGCTTCAGTACTTTCGGTTTGAATTAGAACTGAAACTAAGAAGAATGCCTGTAATTGAAGCATATATACGGTTGTGTTATTTCATCCACATAGGAATCTCAGGCCCTTTCAGAAATCGTTCAGTAATTGAATAGTTATCTGTTTAACCTTTTATTGGCTGTTGCATAATTAGCTTCCAAATAAAGCATGTGCGAGAGTTTATTGGGGCAGCTGGTGGCCTGGTGGTTAGGGAGTTGGCCCTGCGAACAGAAGGCCGTGGGTTCGTATCCCAGGACTGCCCGTGGCACCACTGAGGTACCCTTGAGCAAGGTACCGTCCCCACACGCTGCTCCCTCATCGCTGGCTGCCCACTGCTTCACTTGGTGAATGGGTTAAATGCAGAGAAAGAATTTCACACTGTGTGCTGTGCTGTGGTGTGTTCACGTGTGACTGTAAGGGGCCACTTTACTTTAATTTACTTTATTACACAAAATATCTCTTTGAATAGATGAATGGCTGTGAAACCTGAATCTGAAGCATGGAATGCATGTAATTTTGTCGCACACAATCCAGCATTAATCCAGTTGTAGCAGTATATTAAGAAATCCTTCTGTAAAATTTTTCAGAATGTGGTTAGGAATTAATTTTATGTATCTTTTAATCTTATGTAGAGGTTCTGGAAGCTGAGATTTTTGCTTCTTTATTTAGTGAAAAGCTGATTTTGAGAAAAAAGGATTTTAAGAATGGCTGTCTCAGTCTGCCAGTGAGATCTCAGAGAAACATCAGTACAGAGGAAACAGATGTATGTGGATATTCTAGTCAAATTCTACAGGAAATGAGCTTTTCAGTGATACAGGACACGATTGTGCTTGGTGTAGTCCTTTTGGAACATACACTTGTACACATGAATTGAGTACATACTGAATTGAATGTGTTTCTGTTGAGTTAATGGATGGAACCAAAATCGTTATTGTCCCTTTGGAATGATACCTTAGAAGAACCACTTCTGGCTCCCTAAAGAACATTTCAGTGAATATTTCTTTAAAGAACTAGTCTGTAACTGAGATGTAGTGATGACAAGTGAAGAACTCTGTAAAGTGAAGGTTACATTTATATAAAGTTATATACAAGTTGGTTTTTTTTTTCATACCCGGGCCTTTTAGAAACCTATATTTTTAGTACTGTAGGATCAAGAGTGTATTCACAGGTGATGATTGACCTCTTTTCAATGCTGCAGGTTCTGGCTGATGTCTTCAATGCTCCAGTATACACTATTGACGTGGCCAACTCTGCGTGCCTGGGCTGTGCCTACAGAGCTACGCATGGTAAGAACTGAAGCTGTACTTGAACAGTAAACGTACCAGTCATGATCTTCAGTGATATGAATGTTTACTACTACTGCTGCAATATAAATGTCAAATATTTAATGCCTGGCAAAATAAACTGTTACATGCATGTGAGTGAATGCAAATAGAAAATTACCTGAATGTAAATGCCATTTCTGAACAGGCTCTTATGGTGGGAAGACATTTTTCTTCTCTGTATTTTCAAATAAGAGTATGCAAACATTGCTAAACGTGCAGAGTATGTAGTCTCATAAAAGTGGTTTGTCCAAACTTGATGAACGTCGTTTCACTCAGAGTATCTTGAGGCCTTAACAGTCCTGTACCCTCTTAAAATTAAACCTCTTGTTGCATACCCAGTGCATGGAAATATTGTGATATTGCAAAATGTGACGATATATCTTAGACAATAAGCTGTCTATTAATTATAATATTTAATGTAACTGTATTATTTAGAGTTCACCCATAATTTACTCTTTCACATTTCTGACATACATCACCCCCCCACCGCTTACAGGTGTAGTTTCATTAGTAAATTGTGCCTAAACTGAACACAGTCATCATTTTTCTTCATTCAAATTCTAGTGTACTGGGAGAACGTTGTATTGTGAACTCAGTATTGTGAATCGAATCGTGGTCTGAGTGTATCGCTAAACTTCTACTCTGCATACCCCTTCGCTTCTCTCTCATGCACGTGCACACACACACACACACACACACACACACACACACACACACACACACACACACACAAACACAAATACAGGCCATGATGCTTTAGACATCTAGGCCAGAAACATACATAGGACAAGGATACAAACCCAAATGGCACGCTCTGCCCATCACGTTTTAAACGTTGTAAATAAGACTGAATGAATGAATAAGCGCTAATTGCTGCAGAGAACAAATCTAATAATTCACTGCATCCACCATCTGAGCCTTGCCTGTGAACGCCGAGCAAAAATAAAATGAAAATTAAGATAAAAACCTACATGAATGTACAACCATCAAGCAGTAAGCATGCCCTAATGATAGTTAGTAAAGCATACTCACTGAATCCATGCATGCAACTAGATAAATGTGTGGCGCACTACCAGAGTACAATGGCTATTATACAATGATAATTAATAAATAAATAGCTAGCAGTGAAATACCTATTAAAGCACAGGTTTGCCATGTGTTGGACAATTAATTGTGCAGCTGGCTACTCAAATCTAACTTAATGAAGTGAATTATTTGTCAAACCCCGGCATCATCTGACGTAACCCTGGGTAACCCTGGGCGAATGTGTACCACAGTTTGATAACCACGGACTCATAATCATACTGTGCAACATACTGCTCTGTACATTGCCTCAATCACACATTCGGAGATCTGTTCCCCGTGAATTCTTGATCATTATTCTCGAGCGTCTGTACCATTCCCTTTGTTAGGGCTGTGATCCTGACAGACTCATCAATCTGATTACATTAATATGACGTGATGGAGAGAGTCATTTCAAAGCTACTGTTGATCCTGTGCTAGCCGTTCCAAGTGCCTTCCCAGATGTGATCCTCAGATGTCCTCCTGCTTAATTACTGGAATTGAGTGGAGGGCTTTTAGAGAGTCACGCTTTTGGAGTAGAATGCTGTACTGTTTTATTATTAATATATGTCCTGTTTGTATGTGTTGTTTTTCTTTTCCAGTGCTCTTGCATTTGCATGCAGCACTAATATTATCCTTAATAGAAACCTGGACAAGAAGTGACTTCCACTGACTTTTATCATGTAGTAAATCTGAAAGGTTTCTGAATTGTCATACAGCACTCCCAACAACATGCTTTTGTTAATTAAACAAGAAGAGGAGACTCAGCCAGACTGGTCTCCTTTCTGGGAAAATGTCATGCCATTTCCGCAGAGACTGCTGATGCATCTGCACTTTTGACCTCCACACTGCTCCATTTATTTAAAATTGGAGATCCTATATAACAGGCTACTGTGAAGTGTGTGTGTGTGTGTGTGTGTGTGTGTGTGTGTGTGTGTGTGTGTGTGTGTGTGTGTGTGTGTGTGTGTG
>JBBPCZ010000007.1:21510660-21523005 GCA_037974445.1 Brycinus macrolepidotus | reverse complement strand
AACCAGACACAGGTGGACATGTCATCAGGTGCCTAGCAACTCAGCTAACGTGCTCAGTGCTAACACCTGGGTTGTCTAGGCACCTGATGATCCAGAACGCAACATCACAGGACGTCATCACCCTGCGTCCAGGGCTGCGCTTGTCAATACTCGGAAGACGGGTTCTGTTGGGGGCGTGACCGAGGTGGCCCAGACGTGACAGAATGATCTCCATGGTTGTATAAAATAAACGTTGAGCACATCCTGGAGTGTTCTCAATTTATAAGTTGACCTTCTTTATTTTTTATTTTCTTCTACTCTATGTTCAAGTCTTCTAGAACAGTGAAGATTATGCAAGTACAGATTTTTATTTTTCCTATCCTGCTCTTGTTGGTTTTGATGATTCATTTGTGCACAAATGTAAACAGTGATATCTTCATGTGATCAAGCCTATTAACAAAGCACAGTGCGCTCATATGGGAAAACTGATTGTAGGAAGCTGAAGAATCCTAAAACATAGTTTTATGATTCATTATGAATTCATGATATTACACTGTAAGAGCCATGAATTTTACCATTAATGATTCTAATAGTAATAGTAGTAATTATATTAGCAGTAATAATTAGGTCTTTTAGTGTTTGTTTTAGTGTTGGTTTCCCATGCCCACTTCATTACTGCTCTGACTATTCTTAGGCTAGCTTGGACTGTGAAATAATTATTGTATGTGCTGTGATGAAAATTAATTTGTGTGTCTCTCACTGCCCAGGCATCACGTATCTTTCTACTGCATTGAGGGCATACATGATCAACTGACTGTGGCAGGGAGATGTTCCAATTAAAGAATGCTGTAATTATGTGGGAGGAAATGTGACTTCAGTGCACATCATATACAGTTCATTAGCTGAGGCGTAAACGTGTATCAAGTGCAAATGATTACCACAGAAAGATGGTTGCGTGTCATGAAACTGCTTCGTCCACTGTATAAGTATTAGGGTTATAAAATGCATCGTGATTCATGTCTATTTTGGAATGTTATGGTCAGTTATAATCATATTCAATAAAGTATGTACTCATATTTTTGGCAAAAAAATGAGCTGTGTTCTAATAGGAAATGCAACAAAAGTTAAGTGTATTATTTCCCAAATTTTTGACCCAATTTAGGTATTCAGTAGGTAGGACTCCCCCTATCCCACAATACCACCAACACTGGGAGGGTGAAGGCATGTGCTTCCTCCAGATCAAATGAAGCCAGCCACCGCATCTTTTCATACTGCTGTGAACGCAACGCCGTTGTTCAGCGTTACATGGTTATCTGAGAATGACAACCGGCAATTCTGCTAGCAGATGCCCGTGCTGGATACGTTGTGCTGAGTGACAGGGAGAGAGGGGGTCATCTTATCAGTTATAGGGCCAACGCTTAGACAGTTGTGCCGCACGTTAGCCCAGTGTATTATTTTAATTGTCCAATTCCCATTACTAAATAGCACCTCCAGTCAGTGTATGGAGTGAATTTTTAATTGTTAATGAGTGGAGTTTCGTGAACCAGCTGATCAGAATATCTGTAAGATTCAATTTTCAGAAGTGTCCAGACACCCTTTTTTCATAAGAAAATTCAACTACTTTCAGGTATTGATATAGGTTCTCAGTTGCACACACAAAGTCTACACCTTGAACTCTGTCATATTCCTCAAACCATTGCTGAATAATTTTTTATAGTGTAGCAGGGAGCATTATCCTGCTGTATGAGGCCACTGGCATTAGAGAATAGTGTTACCATGAAAGGATGTCCTTTGTCTGCAACAATGCTTAGGTAGGTGATACCCAAGGTTTCCCAGCAGAACACTGGCCAGAGCATCACACTGATTTTTTCATACTCCATCCTGATGTAAGGTAAGAAGTGCACACACCCGGACGTCCACGAGGTAAAAGAAAACTTGATTCATCAGACCAGGCCACCTCCTTCCAGTGCTGATGCTCACATGCGCTTTACTTGCTTTTTTTTCTGCAGCATGGCACCTCTGATCAGTTTGCAGCTACAAATCTTTCTATCATAGCCATCCTTAACTTTTTCAGCAGTTTGTACAGTAGCTCAGAGCTGTTGGATTGGACCAGGCAGCCTGGTCCAGTGACCTTTGGTGCCCATGACCCTGTTGCCAGTTTACCAGTTGTCTTTCCTTTAATCACTTTTGATAGGAACTAACCACTGCATCCACCAGCATACCAGACTGTGTGTTTTGGAGGTTTTCTGACCCAGTCGTTCTGCCATCACAGTGTGGCTCTTGTCAGAGATGCTCAGATCCTTACACACACCATTTTTTCTGCATCCAACACATCAACTGCAAGAACTGACTGTTCACTTGCTGCTTTTTATTTTCCACCCTTGACATGTGCCATTATAATGAGAAAACAAATGTGATTCATGTCACCTGTCAGTGGTTTTAATGTTGTGGCTGATCTGTGTATAGTTCTGCTGTTTGGATAAATTAGCCTTTCATGTAGCGCTCCACAGTCAAAGTCCCCTTACCTGTCACCAGCTGCTCTGTGATTGGCCTTGTGACGGAGTGACAGCTCCATTTGGCCTTCACCAAAAATGAGCAAACATTTTCATCATGTTTCAAGAACAGGAAAGCGGAGATGGACATGAATGCAAACCTCATCATTATGCATGAGTTTTCCCACTGACAGCTCAGTGGCAAACGTCATAAATGTGTTTATTGTGTTATGTTGATGCTTCATCTGCATTTGTTGCTGAACTTTGCCTCTTTGGTTTGCAGAAAGGAGAGAGGGACTGATTTAGCGTGTTTTTAGCACGGCAGAAACATCACAGAGCGCTGATCGATCTGGCGTGAAGGCGTGTGGTAGCCACAGTTAGCTACTGCTGTCACCACAAAAGCATATCAGCACAAAGGCATGATACTGGTGAGTCCCGTGGGAGTGGGCTGAGAATTTGGCAGGCGAATCATCTCTTCTGTATCATCATCTCCAAAGGATGCACAGCTGTGCTTAATTTCTATGAGAGACGAAAAGATAAAACCATCTGTGCTGATCAAAATTGTTCACAGACCTTGGCATAGTTAGGCATGTATAAAGAAAATCTTAGGCAACAGAACTACCTTGCCAAGGTAGAAAAGAAGATGGAAATTAAAACTTAAATGAAAGTTTATGTATATGAAGTGAAAGTGACCATTTTGTCATACGTGAACACACCACAGCACACAGTGTGAACAGCACGAAATTCTTTCTCTGCATTTAACCCATTCACCAAGTGAAGCAGCGGGCAGCCAGGAACACAGCACTCGGGGAGGAGTGTGTGGGGACGGTACCTTGCTCAAGGGTACCTCAGAGGTGCTTAGTAAGACTGAAGACTAGGAATGCACCAGAATTACATTTCTGGACTGATAAAAATAATCATTAATTAACATCTTGCGACAGTCAGTGCTGCTACAAATAACATGGGCTACGCTCCTCTGCTACACAGACAACACACTGTATATATCAGTCAAGCCAGATGATGCCAGACTTTTTTTGGTTGCGTAAAGGAAATAAAAGACTGGATGTTACCCAACTTTCTTCTTTTCAACTCTAAAACCTTCTTCCAAAAGCTGCCATAAATAAACTGTCAGGTTTAATTTACATTTACAGCATTTGGCAGATGCCCTTATCCACAGCAATTTACAATCATTAGTTACAGGGACAGTCCCCCTGGAGCAACTGAGGGTTAAGTGTCTTGCTCAAGTACACAGTGGTAGAAAGTGGGGGGGTTTGAACCTGCAACTTTGTGGTCATCGGGTTCACAGGCAAGTGTTTTACTCACTAGGCTACTACCACCCCCACTAGCCACTAGCCACTAGCCACTAGCAAGATAACAAGATAATGCTAGAGCTTGGTAGTTTCTTAGTTATTGCTGTGTCGATTATGAAAAATCTGTCAATTCTGAGCTTTGGTTTTGGTAATATTAATAGCCTTTCTTCATCTTCAAAACATTGCTAAGAAAGATTTTGTGTTCAGAACAAGCCTTATAAGTCTGTCTAGTGTGTATCTTGGACACAAACTTTGTGTGCCTAGAGCTACCCTATGCAGCTGCAGTTCTTTTTTTTTAACGTATACATCATTTGCATGGCTGCTGCGAATACATTTTGCCACCATGTGTAGATAAGAGAATAACTAAGAGAAACCCATTATAAAGTACAGTAAACCCACCCTAGAATACAGTATGCATGGGGTAGCACATATCATGGTTGCTGAGGGACATAAATAAGTAATGACTTTTTTGCTGTTCAGTGTATCATACTTGGTGAGTAGGTTTATTTTTTAATGGTGGAAAGGCAAAGCCCTAATGGCTCACCCTAGTCTGAACCTGTTTCATGAAGATGGATAAAAATGGGCTACTCCATTCCTACCTTTGATTATTTCTCATAATATCGTTACAGAGTGTACTGAAACCTACAGGGAAACGACTGCCACTGCTATTAATTCGTCTCTCTCAGCTCTGTTTTCTCTCCTTCTGTAGCTCAGCGGTAGAGTGTATGCCACTCCAGGCACCCTTTTGATGAAGGGTCCTCTTTGATATTTAATGGCATTGTCGCTTTCAGTTTCTCTTCCACATGATGTCGTGTTCACATGAAATGGAGAGAGCCGCTGCTCTCAGAAGTCGCATTATTGATTTCAGGCCGAGATGTGGGAAACTGTGTGGGGAAGCGTACAGTAAAGACACTGATTTAGAATTTTTACATGGATTGCACTGCTTGGGAATATGGGCAGGTTGTAAGAGTCTGCTGGAGATATTCTTATGTTTTATCTCAGTAGATTTTAAGGTGTGTCATAGAGAGTTGTTGCTGTCTGTTGACATGTTCTGTTCTATATTCACCAAACCGCAGCGGGACTGCAGTGGCAGCTCGAGTGGCAGCTCCTATCCAAAGGGGATATGTTTAGGCGTCAGGATGGTGATGCCTCATTAAAGGGCAGGAACGAATGAATTGTACTAGATTATTATTATATTTTTTGCAGTCAAGCAATTGATATAATTTAGCGGTGATCCAGAAAATAAACATAACAGCTACTGCTTGAAAAGCATATGCAACAAAGAACTTAGTGATCACTTGTGAATCACTTGTGTACCTTTCCAGCATGACAGATATTATTGCTGTCATAACAGTGTCTCGCAAGCACATTTTTTGGGTTTTTATAACTAAAAAAATAAATAAATAAATAAATATGAAGATTACTTGACAAACAGAGCAACAACTGGTTCATTGATTGGTTCCACTTACTTGGAATAAAATTTTGTTGCTTTAATGAAGGGCTTCAAAAAATATATGTGGTCAATAATGTACATAAACTGACAAGTAATCAATTAATTGATTATTGAGGTCTGTAAATGTGAAGAGCTGGATCAAAACAATTGTTTGGTGCTTTTAAAAATGTTTTGGTTTTAGTAAAATAATATAAAATAAATGTAGAAAAGCTTTATTAACATTTTGTCAATGTACCGACTTCCATGCTATAAAAAAATCAATTGAATTATTTTACCGAATGGGTTGTATAACTAATTAACCAGTGTTATGAAACTAGCTGCTAAATGCTTCTTAATTGATCTACACCATTCAGCCACAACATTGAAACCACTGACCGGTGAAATGAATAACATCAATTATCTCATTGCAATGGCACCTGTCAAAGAGTGGGATATACTTGTGAACAGTCACTTCTTGAAGTGGATGTCTTGGAACCAAGAAAAATGGACAAGTGTAAGGACCTAAGTGACTTTAACATATGCCAAATTGTGATAACTAGTCAACTCAGTCAGAGCATCTAGAAACAGAAGGTCTTGTGTTATGTTCCCAGTATGCAGTGGTTAGTGCCTACCAAAAGTGGTCCAAGGAAGGAAAACCAGTGAACAGGGTCATGGGAGCCCAAGACTCATTGATGCGCGTGGGAAGCGAAGGCTGGTCTGCTCTGGTCCGAGCTACTGTTGCACAAACTGCTGAAAAAGTTAATGCTGGCTGTGATAGAAACGTGTCAGAACACACGATGCATCACAGCTGTCTGCACTGATGTACGTCGCTCTGGATAAGAGCGTCTGCTAAATGCCGTAAACGTAAACGTATAAGGTTGCATATCCGCAGACCAGTCAGAGTGCCTATGCTGACCCCTTTTCACTGCTGAATGCAGCTACAATGGGCATGTGATTATCAGAACTGGACCACAGAGAAATGGAAGAAGGTATCAGTCATGTTTTCTTTTAAATCATGGACAGCCATATATACGTCGTTTACCTGGGGAAGAGGTGTCTCCAGGATGCACTTTGGGAAGGGGACAAGCTTGTGGAGGCAGTGTGATGCTCTGGGCAATGTTCTGCTGGGAAACCTTGAGTCCTGGCATTCATGTGTTACTCTGGCACATAACACCTACCTAAACATTGTGGCAGTACAAGTAAACTCCCTAATGGCTCTTTCAGCAGGATAATGCGGCCCGCCATACTGCAAAAATTGTTCAGGAGTGGTTTGAGGAACATGAGAAAGTGTCTTAAGGTGTTGACCTGACCTTCAAATTCCCCATATCTCAATCAGGTTGAGCATCTGTGTGCATACTGATCCAACTAGTTTGATTCATAGAGGTTCCACCTCACTTTTTGTACGACATAATGAATCTGCTTCTGTAAGTTGGTGGCTTTAGTGCTTTGTTGCAGTAGTTTGGTTTGGTTGGAAAACTACTATTTTACTGACCGTTCTGCTGCTTCAAAATTTCAGGTGCTCCAAGGTGGGCACAATTGATCTTCTCGTCTCCACTCTATAGGTGAGCTTTTAATCTCCTCAGGTTAAGTTGTAAACTCACTCTAATTGCTTTGAAAGTGTAAATCAACAATGGAGATGTTTACAATTTTTTTGTCAACATGTATCCATAGCATCAAATAATTGTTTCAACTCTTAATATAAATTAAAGATGAGGACATGGTTTCCTCCTCCTATAAAGGTGTTTAGTTACAGCAATGATTATATACAGCTGTTGTGATCTATTTGAAGTTTATTTATGATGCACACTGAGTTTATTTCAGAATGCTGTGGTCAGGGGTTGGCTGTTCTACACCTGAACCTCGGGGGATTTTCCCCATTTGTGCTCTGTTCTATCTCTTAATTGCCCCTCTTGAATCAATGACCATGCCCAATTACTATTCCCGATCCTATGCCCAGAGGTGCTCCACTTTTCGGGCTTCAGCAGCATACAGGTATAGGAGAGCTGCTCGTTAATGACATTTCTTGAAGTGTTGCCCACCTCTAGCTGGAGAAAACCTTTAGAGATCCTCTCACCTCTTCCATGTAGACCCTAGCTAGAGAGATTAGCTCAGGGGCCCACTGCTCTGATAGAATGTGAGCATGAAAGATCTTCTCTGCCTGTACAAATGTAAATTGGTCTACTAATCCAGCGGCTGTCTAACATACTGCCTCCTGGAAACACAAGCCTTTTTTTTTATTTTTTTATCTGGACTGATTAAGATCGACCCTTGTTGGGGGGAGAGGGAAGGGAGAGAGTCCACACCAATTTTTCGCTTTTTAATTGGCATGTGTTTCTCCCTCACCTCTCCGTCTTACTCACATTTCCTCCGTCTCTCTTCCAGTTGGCCGTCTGTCACACTTTCATATTGAGGATGCTGTTGGCGTGTAAGATGCAGCATATTTCTCTCGCTATGCCCCAGGGATGGGCTGCCAGGGCGTAAAATGGATGGATCATGTCAAGGGGCAGAAAGCAATTTACCAAGGGAGAGAGAGGCAGAGGGAGGGAAATATGCTCTCTCCCAACTCAAAACACAGATCCACCTTGAGCAGACAAAATGGCCGACCCTGACCTATGACTGTGGAGGTGTTTATTGTTATTATTCGTAATAATAATAAATTTAATTCTGAAGGCTTTACCCATATGTGTATATGCAACACCACCCATCAGAGAATGGGTCAAGTCAAGGATCAAACCTGTGGATCAGTTTATAAAGCCTTTTTAAGTAAGAGTGTTGGTTAAAGATCTTTTATTTATTTATTTATTTATTTAGATGTCCTGGTCATTAGTAAGAGCTAACTGAATCTAAATCATCAGTCATACTGAGAGGTTGATAGTGATTGCTGGAACCTGTTACCGGTAAATATACTATAGCTGATCCAAATATGAAGATAGATTAGAAAGTTAAAGCATATCAATATAGTCAAATTGTTACTCAGTCACCATTATGAAGAAGTATGACTGCATATTGTAATTTCCACTTAATTGTCACCATTTCATCATAGAGTTCAGAGAGCCACATGCACATATGAGCCCAGCTGCAGCACAAAATATGCCCTGGTGTGATCACAATATGCATGAATTCAATGCTTTTGAATTTAACATTCAGTTCACTAAAACTACAGGTCATCATGCAAACTGTGTGTAGCCCCTCCCACTATCTGTATGGTGAGGGGCTGCAGGGTTTAAAGGAACAGTGAAATAATTGAGTCACCAACAAGCACAAGATAAAACAGAACATTAAAGTTCAGTGATGAAGAGGATGTGGTGTTGATTTAAATTTAGTTCTTTCACCAAAGCGTTCTCCAAGGATGTAATTCCACTTACTGCATATTCTGCACTGCATCCTCTCACACATGAACATCTGATCTGAGCGTTTAAACAGTGTTATTCTGCTTGTAAAATATCTTTCAGCGTGTTAAAGAAACTTTTTTGAGGCAGAAAGTCTCTCAATGTTTTGAGACCCTAACACAAGTGTACACCCGGTTTTAAAAGGTGGCAGAAATTAGTGCAAAACCGATCACCACAAGTTATTCAAACATGAGTAAATCGATAAGCCCAGGTGTAATATTTCGTCCCACTATTTTTCATGATTTGCCCTCAAATTCATGTTCATGAGGAAGTGTTTTAACATGCACATGACCCTTAAACCATACGTTAAGGCTTGTGCGCCAGTTTTTACACAACACATGGGCAGAATGTGTCTGATTTCCACCTTCAGCGTCACAAGAAATCTAATACATTGGTCCCTGAGTCCACATTAGGTAGACCTGTGGTGTTGAAGACCTTGATGTTGGTACCATTGAGCAAATATGAATTTGCTCAATGGTACCAACATCAAGAAAGCTCATTGACAAAAAACTGGATCCTTTGGGATCTTCTCAGTTGTCTCTACGTTGTCATTTTAGCTTTAGGCTCTCCTTTCACGCCACTGTAGTACTGTCCCCGTTCTGTTTCTTGCCGTTACAGCAGAAGGATAGAGGATCATCTGCGAGGGTCTGCCTTATTAGTTTAGTTCCTCATGCATTATTTACCACTTTTGGTTTGCACCCTGATTTCTCTAGAAATATCACAGGAAACACAGCTAGCAGCAATCATACACTTTGCCCAGAGGAGTACATTTCTGAAGCTGATTCCTCAAAGGAGTAATGAAATGATTCCGCTTTTCTGACTCTATTGTACAATAAATTATGCCAAATCACTCTACCTACAAATAATAATGTAGGCTATTAAAAGTTGTTGTGTAGGCTAAATTAATGAATGTACAGATTGTATATACCTATTTTCATTATGTAGTAAATACATAATTGAGGTTAAAGGCTGAAATTACAAAAATAGCAAGTGCAGTGGGTCTTCATAGAGAATCTAGATGAGATTTCGCAGTTTCTTTTAGTCTGTTTGTGACATTGATAAACTGAA
Source organism: Brycinus macrolepidotus (assembly GCA_037974445.1). Classification (NCBI taxonomy): domain Eukaryota; kingdom Metazoa; phylum Chordata; class Actinopteri; order Characiformes; family Alestidae; genus Brycinus; species Brycinus macrolepidotus. Next base: position 21,513,335 of record JBBPCZ010000007.1, on the reverse strand, counting down.
TTTTCGTTCTCGAGGTCAAAGAGGTCCTGTTTAATAATTGAAGGTTGCGCTGCATGTCTAAAGTTATATTCTGATTTATTTCTGATTACTGCTGAAGACTCTATGCACCAATCTCTTATTTGGTCTAGTCTGAAAGCCACAGTGAGAATGATTCATAGTAATAAATAAGATCACTGAAGTCAAGGCATCAAATCAGTGATCAAGGACTAGTTCTGACACTTGAGGCGGCCAGTGTGGGATGATTAAAAGCTTTAAAAATGCCCCCTGTTTATTCCAAGGACTATTCTATACATTGAAGATCAGTGGAATTTACTGTGGACAGATTTTAATCAAAACACTCAAAATGATCTACCAGTGAAGAACAGCCAGTGCACAATGCACTGCGGCTCAACAGTAACGTCTGACGTCAGAATGTGATGCCATTTAGGTATGCATTGTGCATTAGGTTTATAAAATGTATAAGTAAGCTCCAATAATAAGAAGTCTTGGTCTCTAAAGGACCCATTTATTTTCATTTAATTGTTCTTTGTAGTGTTGCCTGAAGTGAGAAGCATGTTTTTCATTAACAAAGTTACTTACTTTGGAGCACGCTTGCATTTACACTGAGCTGTTTATCAGGAACATCTGCTATATACAGACTTTGTAACTTTACAGTTACTGACTTTAGCCCAGGTGTTGCTGCACAATTTATCACCCCACTGTACCTCGTCTCTCAATGGAAAAGGACCAGTAAAGGACCACTGAGGACCATTACTTTAAAGGGAAGACCAGTTTCAGCCCAGCAACTGTACCAACAAAGCAATGGCATGTTAGTGTGTGTTGAAATAGTATGGATGTATCAAATATATTGTCATTACTGGAGTTTCTAATCATATCATATGAGTTGAGAATAGTCTATCAATATCCAGCCAAAAGTGGTCCTCTGGTCAGAACCTTGCCACAGATGAAGGGCTGTTTTTCCTTAAAAGAGGAGAATCCAGAAAGAGAGAACCTATGACACTAGAGAATCTGGAGAGATTTTGTACTGAGTGGTGGTCTCACATTATGTCCACGAGCCCTTCATTGGTGGCAAGTTTCTGACTTGCCACAGTTGACTGGATTTTGATAGACTATTCTCAACTCAGTGACACTATATTTGATACATCCATACCACTTCAACACACACTAACATGCCATTACCATGCTGGTGCAGCTGCTGGGCTGAAAGTGGTCTACCATTCAAATAATGGTCCGCAGTGGTCCTATACTGGTCCTTTTCCACTGAGAGATGAGGTAGAGTGGGGCTGATAAATTGTGCAGAAACACCTGCTATATAGATGCACTTTGTAACTTTACAGAGACTTTACTGACTATAGCCCAGGTGTTGCTGCACAATATAGCTCCTCGGTGTCACCGAGTTGAGAATAGTCTATCAATATCCAGCCAACAGTGGTCCTCTGGTCAGAAACTTTTCGTCAGTGAAGGGCTGGCAGATTGCCAACATGATGTGAGTCCACCACGCAGTATGAAATCTCCCCAGATTCTCTAGTGTCCTGGGTTCTCTCTTTTTGGATTCTCCTCTTTGGAGAAAAAACAGGCTCAAACCATCATAGATCATCTACCATACTGAACAGTGGGCATGAGAATCCTTTCTCTATTGGTCAACACACTTTGGTCTCAGTTCATTTGTGTATTCTCTAGTTTTCTCCATGCTGGTGTCGCCTCATCTTTATACCCCAGTGAAACAGGAAGTCATGGATGACGACTTTAAAGTCCCTAAAAATTTATGTGGAAAAAGTGGAAAGTGGCAACATGCTTTAGTTTCATCCTGAATATGAAACAGTTTATGTTTTGTGAAAATTATTTTTTGATCATGTTTTTGTTTTCTATGGCTACATTTTCCACAAGTAAATTTAGAATTTTTCCTTCATATGTTTATTGTGAGATTGGACTAATTAAACACAGACACTTTTTCCATGGCCTTTTTACCCACCTTTGCTAAGGTTGCCAGTAACCTATAAGGTGTACCAACAAGGTAGGAGGGTCTAATGAAGTGTAAACATTTTATTTTTTATTATGTCTTTGTAGGTCTATGGGCCTCTTCTGAAGAGATATGCAGAATTGGAGAAGAAGATTCTCAAGGACATGACACAATAATTCAACTCGCACTGTGCTATTGAACTGTACCTCTGTGCCATGAGCTCGTTCTACCCATCCGAGAAACCGATGTGGAGATCCATCTCGGTTGAGTCATTACGGAGTGTTAGCTGTGGGCAGGAAGCAGCTCGGTGTGATCATTACATTGACCTGATGGTTTCTAATCTATACCATCATATCAGGTTTACTCACTAACATGATTTTAGCATGATCTGTGAAATTAAGGGAAAAAATGACTGACAGGAAGTCCATGACTCCGCCTCACCTTCTTCTTCTAACACAGATCAATTATTTTATGTGTGTGGGAGTGTGCGCTTGTGTGCATACTGTGTGTGTATGTGAGTGTGATAGTTTGACCTAAGGCTGTGTTCTATTAATACTCTGTCCAAGTTTCACACATTCCGCCTCACTGACACCAGTGGCCCTCTACTGCCATTTTAAATCAATTGTTCATTAGTCTACAGCCTTCACTGCTCCTTAGTGAACTTGTGGGCTTCAAGAGTGTATGACAGTGTACAGGCATTAATGCTGATGAAAAT
>JBBPCZ010000007.1:21475996-21505103 GCA_037974445.1 Brycinus macrolepidotus | reverse complement strand
TCAACAAAATTTTAGTTTAAGGGTGTGCACACTTATGCAACCAGCTTATTGTATGTTTTTTATTTTTTATATTTTTTCCCCTACCAAATTTGTTTATTTTTCAATTGAATTGTACAGGTTGTAGGTCACATTGAAGGTGGGAAAAATTTTGAAATTATTTTTTGTGGTCTCATTTTTTCACAGCACAAAACCCTGGCATTTTAACAGGGGTGTGTACACTTTTTGTATCAACTGTATGTTGTCATTGCTGTATTAAGAAAGCTCAACCTCCCGAATAATCTACCACAAAGATCTACCTCCCTACCACAATCTGTATTGGTCGCTTTCCACTGATGACCAGGTAGAGGGTAACTAACAAAAGTAGTGCACCTACACTATGTGTCCAAATGTTTGTAGACACTGTAGAATGGTCACTTTATACTTTTTTTTTTTTTACACTGGATTCACTTAGAAGGGATTGATACTGTATACTTATAGGGCTGGTTTCTTGAACAGGGATTAACTCTAGTCTTAGATTATACAGCATTTTGAACACTGATTCTTACCAAAAGAAAATACAGTTCATGAGTAGATTTAATCCCTATCCAGAAAAGGCTCCATATTGTATTTGCACCTGATCAAAACGACCAGTTTCACTCAGTTTAGATCAAGCCTCAAATCACGCTGGAGCTTTATCCATTCTCAATCTTTTGTTTCATTATAAGTGTTATTGGTATTTTGGAAGGAATATGTCAATGACACATCTCAGCATTCAATGATTCTCTTATTCTGGAAGCAGCATTGCCAATCAGCCAACCATTGTTTTTTTTTTTCAAAACAACTCAGTCATTTTCTTTCGGTGAATCAATTAGTGATAGAAATGATTGCTTTTGCTGATGTCCATTAGTCGTTCCGTTACACATGGTGTGTGTTACCAATTGGTCAATTCGACTGTGAAACGAAGCATATTCAGTTGTCAGAGTGGAAGTCCTGGAGTGCTGTTCTCTGAACATTTCACTCTTAAAGAAATTGTTTGGGCAAAAATCTAATTTATAAAATATTCCACTTACTCCAGATGTAGCCACTCAGTGAAGACATTCAGTTTTGCACTAGAGCTAGCAGGCTAACATTACTAACAAGAGTTAGCCTCTTTATTAAGTCGGAGCAGACTTGTCAGTGTGGACACAATATAACTTACTGTAAGCTGTAAAAATGAGCAAAATCTCACAACTACAGATGGCCATTTCAGACAACACCAGGGCTAGTATTCACAAAGCAGTCGTAAGCAGGACTGATCTTGGATTTATGATTGTTTTTATGACGGTCATTGTCACAAAAATTGCCAAGATCAGCACTTCTGCTCCTGAGGCAGCAGATGATATCTAAAAAGGCTACACACAACATTCAGCTCTACAATGAAGTTTTGTTCATTTTTGTAGCTCATTGAGCGTTGGAATCGGCTCCAGCACCCCCGTGACCCTGGTTAGGATAAGCAACTCAGATAAAGAAATGGATGGATGGATTTTTATAAAGGGTCTTAAACCACATCTACAACTCAGCTCCACCTTAATGAAGAGCTGAATGCAGTTTGAGCAGGTTGAGAGAAGGGCTTGGAATGTATTTACAGAAAAGATTTAGGTGACTATTGACTTCTAGTGTTTGAAAGAAACAGTATTCTCCTAGCTCCAGTTCTAAACTAAAGAAAAATTGCAGATTTCTTTATATTCTACCTATTCCCCCCAGATTTTTTTTTAGCCTTTGGACTTATGACTGATGTATAGTTCATGTATAGGTTCATGAGTATTTGGACAGTAATGCAATTTTTGTCATTTTCTCTCTGTATGCCACCCTAATGGATTTGAAATTAAGCGATCAAGATGTGACTGAAGTACAGACTGTCAGCTTTATTTTAAGGGAATTAACAAAGGTATTGCATTAAGCTTTCAGAAGTTACAAGCATTTTAACAGCGTTCCTTCATTTTCAGAGGCTCAAAAGTAATTGGACAAAGTAATATAAAATATATGCATTGTTTTAATACTTGGCTGAAAATCCTTTGCAGTCAGTGACTGCCTGAAGTCTAGAACCCATGGACATCACAAAATACTGAGCTTTGCCAGGCCTTTACTGCTGCCACCTTCAGTTGCTGCTTGTTTGTTGGTCTCTGTGCCTTCAGTTTTGTTTGCAGTAACTGAAAAGCTGCTCTATTGGGTTGACACTTGGCCATTGAAGAACATCCATTTCCTTTACCTTGGGTTGCTTTTGCAGTGTTTTGGGTCATTTTCCATTTGCACTGTAAAGCACATTCGAATCAGTTCTTCAGCATTTGACTGGATCTGAGCGGAGAGTGCAGCCCTACACATACTTTAGAATTTATCTTTTTTCTTCTGTCAGAAGTCACATCATCAGTAAATACCAGTGACTCAGTTCCATTGGCAGACATATATGCCTATACCATCTCATTGTCTCCACCATGTTTGACAGCCAATGTGCTTCAGATAATGAGCGTTCTTCTCTATTCTCATCATTCTGGTACAAGTACAAGTTCTTCAGTGTTGCCAGTGGTTCGCATCTAGAGGTAAACCCTCTGTATTTACATTCATGAAGGCGTCTCTTGAGCGTAGATGTTGACAGTGATAGGCCTACCTCCTCAAGAGTGCTCTTGACCTGGATAGATGTGAAGGGGTTTTTCTTCAGCAAGGAAATAATTCTGCGATCAGCCACTGTAGTTGTCCTCCATGGTCTCCCAAAGCTTTTGTTGATTTGGGCATTCCTAAAATTTTAGTTATTTGTCTGATAGGTTTATTTTTTTCTTTATTTTTTTCTACCTAATGATGGCCTCCTTCACTTGCATTGACTCCTCTTTGAACCTCATGTTGAGTTCCAGTGAACAGCTACCAAATGCTAATTCAGTGCTTTGAATCAACTCCAGACCTTTTATCTACTTAATTTGTCATGGAATAATTAGGGAGCAAGCCACACCTGGCCATGAAACTGCTTGTCAGTCACATGTCCAATTACTTTTGAACCTCTGAGAATGGTGGAGAATTACTGAAAGCTTAATGTAATACCTGTGTTGAATTAAAGCTGTAAGTCTATACTTCTGTCACATCTTGATTGCTTAATTTCAAATCATTTGTGGTGGTACACAGAGAGAAACATTGCATCAATGTCCAAGTACTTATGGATCTAACTGTATGTAAATGGCCTCTATTCTTACTGGCTGCTTTGTACTATGTCTGTTTCACGAGACCTGTCTGGCCTGGAATGTTTAGAACAAACTATTAGATTAAAATCTTGGACTAAAATGTTTCAGATGTTTCAGCCACTTCTTTCAGCTGTATTTCAGAGCTCAGTGGTCCAGCTGCTGCCCTGCTATACGATATATTAAAATATATTGATGAACATGGTCCCAACATCCTTGCCTCCATGTGGATATAGAGCAGATCATAAGAAGCTAGCATCAAAGAAGGCAGTTCAGTCGGAAACTTGGCAGTCTTTGAAGTCCAACATACTAAATATTACAAATTAATCCATGTACAGTTATAATCTATAATGAATGAACTACAATGCCTCACTTCTTCTCATGTCCTTAATGTTGATGTATATTCCTAAAACAGAAAACGGGCCACATTAACTTGGTTACCTGGTGCTGTTTTGAATTTTTTGTGGCAATAGTCAGTTTTGAGGCACATCTTGCTGTGTGTGTTGTGGGGAAAGCTATGTGAGGGTCAGCTTAGCTGGAGGGATTTTGTGCTGGTGGGTATCCCTTTTTAGCTGAGGTTGTGAACCTTTTGAAAAGAGTGCCAAGTGGCACTAGAGTGAGATAAGAGGTAGAGCTCAGAGGACTTCCAAAAACACACACCTCATTAATCCCTCCTCCACACACACTCTCTCTCACACACTCTTTCACTCATGTGTTGTATAGGTGATGATCTCACACACAATCTCACACACACACACACACACACACGCACGCACGCACGCACGCACGCACGCACGCACACACACGTGTTATTCTTACATGGAAGATAAGACCTGAAAAACAAATGAGCTGCATGCATGCAAACACACACCCTCATGTGCCCACTAGCAAATATCTGTCAGCTTAATGCATACATTTCACCACCAAATTGCATACCGGAGAGAAATTAGGTGGGATTAATTCACATTCCGCATGACCACTCGCATGACCACCCAAAGTAACAATGAAGATTTTTTTTCTTTCGTACAGTCATTTATTTTTTTTTACATTCCCTTTGACTGTGACGCCGTCTCCCGCTTGCCATAGTAGGGCAATGCTCTCGGTTGTTTTAAAAATAGCTCCTGGAGCGAGACTTGACTGGATTGATTGGCAGCTTGATGTTTATGATGATGCATTGCCATCGCAGAGTTGTGCTGGATTGACATGTTAGATGTTCATTTATGACAAAGCTAATGATCACCGAGCCGTTTATAATTGGTAACCTTAGCAACGGCGGGGGGGGGCTGAAAATAGCACTAACAGTGATCAATCATGACAGGAAGTTTCTTTCAGAGTCAGGGCGATATATATAATGGGGGGAAACAGTCTGTGGATTTGAGGCTATGCAAAAAGACCTAGAAGGAATGAAATCAGTTAGAATGGAGAGAAAAGGAAAACAGGGCAACCGGTAACCAAATGAAAGATTAGCACTAGATAATGGTGCATTGTAGGTGTCTTCTAGCCTGCAGATTTTGACAGCTAATCAGAATCCCAGGGGGATTTTCCTCCCGCTGAATCAGGGCCGTTTTTTTTTTTTTTTTGCGCATAAGCGATTCAGGCAGTCAGTCACTCGCCCCACAAGGGGCAGTGAAAGTGTTTCTTTTTCTTTTATCAGTTTCTTTTACTATTTATTATTTTAGTATTATCATCCCTTAGTATTTGTGTGACTTTCTGCAGAATAGTTTGAAGGTTGAATTTTGACTTTTGGGCTTTTTTTTTTGTAAGATGACTTTTTCCATGGACATTTGTCACTGAGCATGACCATCTCCGAAAACCCAAAACTGAGAAAATCACATTTAAAGATTTCTCCGCATTCCCCTACTGTGTTTTATCAGGAGGCAGCAGAGCTACAGTTTTAGAGCTTTAAAACAGTCTGTTATTGTATTTATGAACCTTTTAACACATATGGACACTACCCCATCAATACTACATTATTAGTCATGCATATAGCACTTTAAAAATCAATCATATTGAGGATTAAATTATTATATTGTGCTATTTTCTCTGCTATGCCTTGATTGTCACTTGATTCACTTTCACTTTTGTTTTTTGGAGCAGTTGAAATATAATTGCTTTAGGTCAGTAACTGGTGTAAATCACTCCTCAGGTAATTCAGTTCATTTACGACCTTCGTTGTTGTTAAACATAAGTGAGACTGTTCAAATATCTGAATATTGAGACTTCTACCATGCTGTGAGCCTGTGAGGCACCTTTACAGTTTCTTTTTCAACCACCTTAGATACACCGTAATTTATATTGTTTCTATTTAACTGTATGAATTACTATTTTATTCCTAAATACAATTTAGTTGTTTAATGATTGTATTTTGCCTGTGTGTAGTTACATATTGGTTTATTCTGTTTACTCAGCATTTCATTGAACTTTTTTGTAAATTAAAATGAATTAATTATTACATTTTTATTCCGGCACAAAAACGTATCTGATTGCAGTAGGTTGGGGCCTCAAAGTAGGACCTCGCTTAGAGCCCCAAAATGTTCAACAATAACTCTACATGGATTGCATATTTGCAAAGGCATTCACTGTGGTTTTACGAGCTGCACAGTGATGGCTGCGGTGTTTGAGAGCTTGTTGTTGTGGAGGATCAGCGGCTGTGATGCAGCATCAGTCTCTCCGGGCTGAGCTCGCTGACACTTTACCCATGTAATGCAGCAGCTTCCAGTCATGGGAACAAAGATGCTGCACATCAAAGAAGGAAAACAATAGTGACAGATCCCCCCTTGTGAGGTCCTCCAGGATCAAATACACTGTGGCGGTGAGGCGGATGGCAGCATTGTTTCTTTTATATTTTCCACTCTGCGAAACACCCAAAGAGCATTGAGCCACTGAGGTGTATTTTAATCTGTCCCTTGGGTTATATTCTTAACCTTAACCTGTTTACAGAATAGAGGAGGATGTATAGAGCATTCTTCTCCTTCACTGGTTCCATGTGAAAATGAAACATTGAAAGATTGATTCTTTTTTCCCCCTAATGTGTTAAATTCAGCAATTAACAGTATTTGTAAATTCAAATATGCAGAAATTACTTTTTTACTTTTTTGCAATATATGTCATTTGACCAGGGGTGCCTAAACCTTTGCTGCATGTCCAAAAATTGTTATCTGCTAATCTGGCATCAGTGGTGTTAATAGAGAGCTTGTCCCTGCCTTTGCTGCAGTAACAACCTCTGTTCTTCTAGGAAGGCTTTGGAACATTCCTGTGAGGATTTGATTGCATTCAGCCACAAGAGCATTATTGAGGTCAGTTACAGATGTTGGATAATGAATTCTGGATCATAAACACTACTCCAACTCATCCCAAAGGTATTGAATGGAGATCCATCATTTCAGAGAACACAGTTCCGCAGCCCAATGCAGAGGGTCTTTGTTCTCTTCTAGCAGTTGGAGAGTTGCAATACTTTGTATGGAGGTGTATTTGCCATTGAACACTCCAAAAATACCAAAAATAGTTCATCAGAAGGGGCGTCAGGATACTTTTGAACACACACTTTATGTTTCATTCATGTGGAAATGACACACACAGTGAAGTAAGGTTTTTTTTTTTTTAGTGTTGAAATAATTGAAAAAGGAAAGTCTTCAAGAATGTGTGCACACACATCTGTGAGCTTTACAAGATGTGTCATCATATTAATGGAATATTTACTGCAGGAAATAATCATCCAGCTCTGCGCTTGCAGTGAAGACAGCAGAAGCGTGCTTGAAGAAGTGGCACAGATGGTCAGATCTGCAGGAGACAAGCACAGTGTATCTCAGTGCAGTTGGAGTGTGTGACCTTAAAGTAACAGCCATACTGAGCTGAGGCGACCACAGATGCCCAGGTTATATCCCCTAGCAAGCTGGTGTAAGATTCACTTACTGAGTTGGTTTTGCTGTAGTTTATTTCGTTTTGTTTCATTTCTTTTTTTTTTTTTCCATGTTCGGCACCAAACTGCATCGCATTTTAATGTAATCTTTTTGAGAAATAATTGGAGCGCTCTAAGCAGCAAGATAAATTGACTGAAGTGGTATGAAATTTTTGGCAACATTAGCAGCATGCTGATTATCTTGAATGTAATATTCCCAGCAGCTGAGAGCCATTTCATATGCTGGCCATTAGCCTTGTTGGGAGGCTCCATATTATGGTGGCTCCCACAGTTTATTTCGAACCATCTCAGCCTGCACTACATAACCTGGAGTCTCTCCTCTTTCTCCTTCACCATGAAAGATGTCATTCAAACTTCAAATGAGCTTCTAGCTTCGGTGTTCCATTTTCACCATGACCTTCCCCACACAATGGGGTGAGCACAGCTGCGTGGGGACAAGATGTTCTTCTGTGTGGCTCTTCAATGTGTCTCCTTCTTCTAGCTTCACCACCAGTTTCAGCATGGCTCCCTGTGTCCAGGAGGCAGGGTGTCGCCACCTACATCTGCAAAGGCCATTTTGTTTTGGGCCAACCTGACTGGTCATGCATTACAGCCTGCTGAGACGAAGATCAATGCTGAACAAGGCAATGAAGGCTTGAAGAACATGTTGATTGAGTAGTGCTCTCGAGGCACACAGCTCTGGGTAAAGAGCTGAGTTTTAAAGAGATATGGCCTGTAATGGTTGCATATTTGGAGCCTTTATAGAGAAGGTTTTGTGCCAAAGCAGCCGTAATAGTGAAAAACACACAAAGTACCTTATTTTTATTAGTGATTTGTAGAAAATGTACTAAACTAAAAAAAAAGCTACATTCATTACATTGTAGTAATATAGTGCTTTCTTTTCTTTTCATTTTCCAACTGCTTTCAATTCCTTAGAATGAAACAGACTATTTTGTTACTCTGCCTTTAAGATGGATGTATGTAAAGGACTGACTGTAGTGTATAGTGGCTTATTAAAACAAGCACAGCTGAAACACTCCTTATAACTCCAGTGTTTATGGGTGGGGCTAGTATGGACTGAGGATTGAATGAATTTTGAAACTTTACAGTGTTTAGGTATTTTTTCTGTTTTACAAAATAGAGGAAAACTCATTTGGATGTATGGTTGCATAGATGTATGGTTCTAGGAAAAAACTTTAAATTGGTATGATACTGTAATGAGTTAGGGTCAAGGCAGACAGTATGTAAGCACAAGGACCTTGCAAACGTTTAATTAAAAAAATAAGTAAAAAAACACAAACATAAATAGGGGTCCCAGGGTAATACACAAAAGGATCAGAGGTATAACAAAATCAAGAATGAAAACAGGGTTATAACAGGAAATATCCTAATAACAGAATCAACAGGGAGAGTACTGGGTGACCAACAAAAACACAAGCAAAATGGAACACCGTTTACAAGAAGTTTACAAAGAATCCACAGACTAAAACACAAGGGGTATATATATATACTAAAAAACAGGAGGAAGACAGAACTTTACAAAAAGACAAGAAACTGAAAAAGATAGGGAGACAGAGAGACAAGTACCTTTAGTGTCTGGAGGTTCTTTTTAAGTTTTGTAAAAAGTTTCTTTTAAGGTGCTTTAGGGAAGTAAAGAATGCTTTTCCTATGGCATTACCCAAAGAAACCCTCTCTGGCACCTTTATTTTTAAGGGTGCTGAAAAGTAATCCATGTATTAATGCCGAATCTATGCATCAGCATCAACATTGTACTGCACAGAGTCTTCAACATACTATTCATTACATTTCCATCAAGAATGTGTGGGCGACACGCCAGATGTAGATCTGAACTGCAATTCACCTAAATTAGGTGAAATGTTGAATCGTTTAAGAAATTCTTAGAAGATCATTTGACAGAAAGCTGCCCATAGATTGACTGAACCAAGCAAATTACAGCAGTTCTGACCAGCAGTGCATCACCCCGGACTCCAGCTGAGATCTGAGAAGGAGCTAGAAGATATCCTTTATAACAGCACAGGGACTGACTGAGTAATGTTTTGGTATGTTCACTAGGAGGTCTAAATAGGGCAAGAGCACACAAACACAACCTCACCTGACACAAGAAGCACAGAGCTACAGGTCATAAGCTATAGAGGTTTCATTTATGTGAGTATTTGTGAAAGAGCTGCTAGTTTATCCTGTGCATGAAAAGGACCCCATAGGACCACTGCTGAACCAGTGTGGTGGATCATTTTCAGCACAGCAGCAACACCAGCAAGGTAATGGCTTGTTAGTGGATGTTGTGTTGGGGCATTAGGGCTGAGTGTATCAGATGCAGCAGTGTTGCTTGGGTTTTTAAAAACCTCAGTGTCACTGGGAATTTTGGGAATGGTCCACCAACTAAAACACCAATCTTAGCAGTGGTCCAGTGGTCAGAAACAGAAAACTGATGAAGGGCTAGAGCAGTGTTTTCCAATCCTGGACCTGGAGAGAGCGCTAGAGTTTAGTGTTCTCTCTCCTTTAACCCACTCATATTAACTCAGTAAGTGGTTGGTAATGAGCTGATTATTTGGAGGAGCTGCGCTGGGAACAGGAAAAACACTTAAACGTGCCGAACAGAGGGCCTCCAAGGCAGTGTAACACACTAAATTGCTAAACTTTCATGTTGCTGTGCTGAGAATGGTCCACTACCAAACATAGGTCAGTAGCATTGCAAGAGGCGTTGATAGGATCTTGAAGCGTGAGGCTATAGCATCGAAGTGGGATGCTCGCCTTGGGTGTGTTACCACAAAAGCTCGGATTGACAGGATCCAGGGCTAATGGATTATTATTATTATTATTTTTGAGATTCAGTGCTATTCATAAAACATTTGAGGGTATAACCCTGAAAGCCCAAGCCTAATGACATTCCCGGAAGGTACAATGGGGGTCTGAACTACATTCAGTAATTGTAAACCTACAAAATACACCTGTGTAATATAAAATTAGCGTCTCAGTGTATTGTCACTGTCCGAACAAAAACCTGTCAATTTTTTGACATTTTACACTTAATTTTTGCAAAAATTTGAAAATGTCAGCAAATGACAAATAGACCAAATAGTCCAAAAGGTCCAAAGCTGCTTGGAATAAAATATCTTTGTAATAAGTTGTTTCAAAAGTTAGGAATGCTTTTTTTATTTTTCTGTAAAATGACAATTTTGTAGATACAAGATTTTGGTCCAACAGGAGGGATCTCTGTATGCCTCTGTACACCAACTGGTCAGCTGTCACAATATCTCAGTAGCTGTAAATCATAAATTCTAGGATCAAATGTCACCCCAACCCCCAAAGGAAAGGTATTCTTTTCCTATACAGAGTAAAGGTAAATGTATAGTTATCACTGTGTGAACTGCTTGTTCTCTCTCTAGGTAAGCCATCTCTGCATCATCTGCTAACTTGTCATTTACTCTCTGGACATTACAGAAGTCAGGGCTGCCACAGGGACTTTCCATTACCATACCATCACAGTGAGAGCCCTGTGTGTATGTTTGTGTGTGTGTGTGTGTGTGTGTGTGTGTATTTAGACACTCTACTGCCACAACAAGTACCACTGTCCATTAAAAACAGAAATGTAAGGTGAAGGGTAAAGTGACCATTTTGTCATACGTGAACACACCACAGCACACAGTGTGAACAGCTCGAAATTCTTTCTCTGCATTTAACCCATTCACCCAACTGAAGCAGCCGGAAGACAGGAACACAGCGCCTGGGGAGCAGTGTGTCGGGACAGTACCTTGCTCAAGGGTACCTCAGAGGTGCCACTGACAGTCCTGGGATTTGAACCCACGACATACACTACATTTGACCTATCTATGGCCTGCCCACAAATGCATTTTTTCAGAGCAACTGTTGCCAGGTTGGATAAGCTGTATAGAACATGAACAAAAATACCATTCCATTTATTTCGAAACTCTATTGGCGTATTATGTTGAACGGGATTTGTGCCAGCCCTAAGTAAGGTTTGTCCCACCTCACAACAGCAGATGTGAAAGAACACATTTGTGAACGGATCACGGTCAGGTCAGTTGTTTCTTGTGTGCAATGGTGGAGGTCCGTTCCTCAGCCTGGCTGTTCTCACGTTTGTATTCATACATTGTTTTCCACAATCTGAATTAGTTTTATATGAAAGTGCGGAATGGAGAATGTTGCACAGCGTGAGATTTGTAGTGTAGACTCAGGTGGGCTGGTGCACTGGTAGGTACAGCTGGGGGTACCGGTGAGACTGAGATTGATTATGACTCCAGCTGAGTGCATTTTAATAGTAGTGCTTCAACTGTCGTTGAAGAGGGAGCAGATAGTTCTTATGTCTCATGCTGTTGCACATTTAACATATCTTTTGGCCTTATTGCTTCATGATGATCATCTATTTCATATAACAAAGGTGCAATCAAGCACCTCTTGGGTGACAAGTAGCAGAAATGGTGTCTCTATCTTTTCTGTAACATAACCCATTTGGGTATATAGGGACCTTAAGTAAAACAGACAGTTGTGGGAGAAAGGCTTGAGGTCTGTTGTTTACCATTGTTTGTAAAAGCATAGTTCAGGCTCTAAAATCTGGCTGAGCCACATTTGAAGCCATTGTAAAATACTCTATATACTCATACATGACAGTATGCATAATGAATATTGTGCTGTTTGATTGATAAGTTGATTAGCAACAACAAAATGGCTTGGGTTTTGTCTATTTTTCTATTATTATTATTATTATTATTATTAATAATAATAATAATAATAATAATAATAATAATAATAATATTGGTGTATTTTATTTAATTTCATTTTGTTGCCATTTCACATTGTGTGCAACACCTTTTAACCGTGGTAAAATCAGTGATGCACATCTATCGAGGCTTATTGCTTTATTGTAGGGCTGCAGTGATAAATCCTTTTGGTGTGCTCTGTTGAGTACAAGATACACAGTGTTCAATAATGATAAATGGGCTCGATTCAACTGTTTCTGTGCAAGAGTCCCAACTCTGTCCAGCCCATGCTGTTAAGTGACTGCAGGTGTTTTCATCAATCACATTAGCGGAGTGACGTAGAGCATCGCACTGGTTGTGATGTAACCTCTAAGGGCCTCTAAGGGCAGAAAACATATATTTCTTTCAGACAGTATGTACTACTGACAAAACCGCCAATGAGTGTGTGTGTGTGTGTGTGTGTGTGTGTGTGTGTGTGTGTGTGACTGCTTCTGTGTCTTTCTTCTAAGGGAGTACACACACTAGGCCTCTCCCCACTCCCCCGCTGGCCTGTGCTCACATTGCCCTTAATGTTCCAGACCTGAGCACGCTTACGTCATCACATTACTCACTGCATCAACCGTTTCGTCTATGGAGATTCCAGATTTACGGAGGGCAACCTGTAACTTCAGATACTGAACCCACAGTATCAGAGGTTCTTTGCTCTCCATGAGCATGAAGAGTCATAAAGTCTTGTTTTAGTTTAGTTCTTGTGTGTTGTCCAGTTGTTCCTATATTTGCCCAAATCTCCAGCAAACATTGCACCTCTGTCATAAACCAAAGTCATGCCTTTGCCACCATGTTTATTAAATGGGACAGTTGCATATGAGTTCTATGCTTGGTCAGAGTTCATGATGACACTAAATGCATACCATGCCCAAGTCCAACTAAACCATGCCAACGCCCACCACCCTAAGCTGGCACGGGCACAAAGCAGTCACACTAGTGAAACAAACTGGACTTTGGGAGTCAAATGTGCTTGGGCACAGTAACAGAACACCCTAAATGAATGCAACTGTACTTAAATGACTTTTCCACTTAAAATCCATTATTACATGTGGTTCATTTTTCTGATGTCAGTTCAAAACCATTTCCAAACACTCTAGAAGTAGGCTGGCTGGTATTTGTTGGGCATGTTTTTGGAATTGGAAAGTGAACCCCCTCTTTGGTGAAATGCAGCAAGATGGGGTAGTGGGACATAAAAGCAACATATTGCAGCAAAAAGCAAATGTCCTGAAGTAATGTGTGTTTTGGTTTAAGAACAATAAACACAATAGCAGAATGAGTTTTCAGCTAGGGCCACTGTCCTGGGGTAGTGAATGTGAAGACTTTTTGTTGAAAGCTTGTATGAAGTCATAAGCTGTATTGAACCGCACATTACTCCTACATCATGCGTGTGCGGTAGATGACCAGCATAATCTAGATAAGTGCCTCTGGAAAATAAATGTCCAGAGAGTGTGTGTGTGTGTGTGTGTGTGTGTGTGTGTGTGTGTGTGTGTGTGAGCAAGTCACATTGTGTGATTAATCTGAAGTGCATTGTGCAATTTGTAGTGAATATCTGCTCTCAGACAAAATTGATTTCATTTATTTATTATTATGTGAAGCAGCACTTGGGTCTGTATGATACTTTCGTGAAAGTCAAAGAGGAACATTCTCATTTCAGAGGAAAAATGGTAAGTCGTTTTATTCTGCCTGCAATGTGTAATTCCTAGAATTCTTGTAAACTGTGCTAAGAACCAAATATTTAAGAAAACTGCTTAGTAAGTATGGATCTGTGGATGTGAAGCAGGGCATCCTTTACTATGGACATGAGGAATACTGGCTGTATTCAAAACAGCTCACTGCACAGGCTACTGCTCACTTGCATGCACAGAAGTAGTAACCAGTGTGCAGAATGTGATCAACATGATTTTTACAGTACCCCAAACATGAAATCACCCAGGTGATGTACTACTCTGACCAAATACAACCCATCTTCGATAAACTTCATCCCAAAATACAACAGTTATTTCAGTAGGATGTAACCACTGATGTATCTGCTTGGTGCAAGACACTAATATAATACAGTATCCCATATAAACAGCAAATCACTATAAACAATCTATAAAAAATACTATAAAAATACTCACCATTATTGCCAGCCTTTCAGCTCTGGTTCTCCATACATTTTCTTTAACCTCCCCATATTTAAAGTCAAAACAGTGTGTTGCGTGTTGTAAAAGTTTGTATGCACTGTCTCAAGCAAGTTCAGCTGTCTTGCTATCATGACAATGGAGCTCTGATTGGTCAGCCCGATTTTAACACATCTGTACAGCACAGAAAATCAAACTGGTGAAATGTATTGAAAATGTACTGCGAATGGACTTTTGCACAGATACATATTCTTGGCCTCTCTATGTAAAATGTGACCCCCTTTGTGGCCCCTGATTTAGAAAAATCCCAGATTCCCTGGCTCTGATTTAAAGATTTACATCACACTCCCTTAGTTTTGGACTGTGAAAGACAGCATTGTGTGTGGGTGTTTGTACTTAAAAGTTCACTCTTTGCCCATAAAACTCTTGCTTAGTGTGAACAGGCCTCTATATGGATAAATAAATGATGACAAAATGAAAGAAAATTGCCCAGAAGCTACTGCTCTCTGAAACGCTAAGTTTTGAGGTGGGTGTGCTTACTCTCAGTGAGTATCTATAATGCGTAGATAACATAATTAAAAGAGTAACATTATAACTTATACTAAAGTCTCAGACAAACTGCTCATTTAGTCAAACTACCTCATTTCAACTACGAATGTAATGAAAGTGAAGCGACCCACCTTTAAGCAATTGTAGGAAAACAAGTGTCTTTAGAAACCACGCAGATGAATTCAAAGCTGACTATTTTGAACATTTATTTTTGACTTTGGAAATAACAGGAAACAATACCTTCCAGTCCTGGTATGGCATGTCTTTTAAAAATACTGCAAGCACATCTTTTGACCCAAGTACATCCACACACACTGTTAAAGAGGTGAAAAGTGGCTAGCAAGGAATGATGTAGGTTTTAAGATCGGTATGATTGGATCAGGCCATCTTGTATTACTATGTGCATTATTATCTTGCTATGATGTGCAATAGTCTACCATGTGCAATACTGTGTAATGTTCTTATTGGGTGCTAAACATCATTCTCTGCAGTATCTTATTATGTGCAATAGTCTTATGATCATGTGAAGTGCAGTATCATGTGAGGTTTTCTAAATGGGTGCTGAATCATTTCATTATACGCAATATTTTATTATATTTTATTAATGGTCTTACCATGTGTAGACATCATAGTGTATTTCATATTGAGTTCATCCTGCAGATTTTTTTTTTGGATTTATTTAGACTTTTATATATTTTTTATTATATATTTATATTTTATTTCTATATTTTATATTGTTTTGTCTCTGTGTCACTGTGTGTCTGTGCAGTCACAACATAAGTAATTTCCTCCGGGATCAATAAAGTTTCCTGATTCTGATTCTGATTCCAGTCTTGTCCCCGACCTGTAGAATGGCACATGGCTTTTGTCTCATACTGAATATTATAGCTCATATTCCTGATGAAGAGCGTTATCCTGTACACACATTGGTGCAGTAGGTAGTGTACAGTACACTTTATACAACAATTCCTACAGCACTATCTGATTGTTTGAGAAACACTCTACACATGTTTTCACAAATAACAGCAAGGTAGAGCACTTCTCAGCCAATCAGAAAAATGCTTACTATCTGTCATCACGAAGTCTGCATCAAATTCTGAACCCATTATTGCCTCTAAGTAAACCTTTCAGTGGGCAGCTGTGATGGTGGAACCACTAACCTGATGCTAAACAATCTGGAGTTCACCAGAAACAACAGTATACAAATCAACAAGCAAGAGGGGCTTTGAAATGATTTACAGACTGTCTGAACAAAAGCACATTCAGATTTCATTCAACACAGAATGACTTACTTTTTGCCAGTGTTAAAGCACATTTCATAATTATGTTTTTCTTTGCTTGCCTTTTTTCTTTATTTAGTAAAACTGTTGTTAAAAAAAAAAAAAAAGAACAAGGTTGTGCATCTACTACAACCAAATCACAACCATGATATTGTTCCTGGCAAAGCACAACCTAAAGTGTTCAGTTGTTTAAATATAGAGCACAACCACTGCGTTTCAAAAACAGCAGCTTCTCAAGAGAGAAGAAAATAATTCTTCTTGTGTGTTTTCTTTTCTATTTTTACACTGTAGTGGCCAAATCATCTCAGCATGCTTTATTGTTTTGCTACCAGATGTACAATCTCTGTGTTAGATCTTATGTTAATTGGGTAATAGATTATCATATAGTTTTATGTAGCTACAAGAGTGTGGCATTTTGCTGCAATGTCTCACTGTTGTACAATCTAATTGTATTTTTTTTTTTTTTTAACTGCAGATTTACAGCGTTTTCTTCTGGGCAATCGGCTTGCATATGTCTTACAAGCACAATTATTCCAATCAATTTTCTGCACTTTGTAAAATACGCGTGCTAAACTTGATGTGATTTGTGGCTTTTCATTTGGCTCTCGGTGATGTTTTCCCCTCAGTACTGCAGCAGTTGCAGCAGCACTGTGCTAAACGGGCTATTTTTCTTAAGCCTGGCCGATGCTGCTGATTATTCACTCCTGATAAATCACCGGAATAGTCCAGCATCTCTATGAAAGGACATCATCTGCACTGTACAGCATGAGTGTTTCATGACACCACTTCAGTAAAAGAAGTAAAAGAAAGTTCTGCGGCCCTGTAGCAGATATTAATAATTGTACAAATTGTTTAACGTTTCATGACTAATTCCCCTTTTTTTGATGGAGATAAAGTGACTTTGATATTCCTTTGGTCTACCGATTGTTCAGAAGCTCTGTCTTGATTTGACAAGGATACTTGTAGGGGGAAGAAAAAGAGTAGATTCACATTGAGCTGCATCCTCATGCCTCCACTCGCCCCTCTTTGTTCTGTTGCAGTAAAAACCTTTCTTTTTGTCATCCTGTCTCCACCACCATCCAACTACGCTGCTAAATCTTCGCTTTCTCCCACCTTGCTGTGGCTGGCCTTTTCACTCATAACTCATATACTGTATCACTCCTCCTCCTACGCAGTATAAAACTGTGCTGAGAGATTCATATATGCAATGAATTTTGCAGTCTTATGTTACAACCCGGTGGCTACTCCTCCTCATCCATAAAGCTTTGGGCTCCAAAGTAAAATGAGGCGTCAGTGGAAGTTCTGTTCATATGTGTTTGATGCAGTAACTGACAGAGAGGCGTAGACACAAGCAGCAAGGAGCTGGCTGCGTTTAACTATTCTGTTTGATACTGCTCCACACAAGGCTAAGGGAATGGGGCCTGCCACGCCCACTGGCACAAATCACTCACACAGGCTAAACACACTTACATAGAACGACTTTAACATCTCACTTCAACAATAGGCAATTCCAGCTGGGTGCTGCTAGCAAAGATGACTTCTAATTCTGATGGGTGAAGATATTTAGTTTCCAAATTGGCAATAGTATCATCCAGATTCAGGAACCCATAGTAAAGACAGTGATATCAGATGGAAAGACAAATTTTGCTCAAGCCTTTTGATGCTCAGATTTTTCTCCTAAGCAAAAGACCCCCGTGATCTCACGTGTCTTTTGAGTTTCAGTAGAGAAGTCACACATTGGGCTCATATCTTTTAAAGTAGTAATGCTTATGCTTTTCTGCAACTGAGCAAGAGACACAAATGAAAGCCAATTCTCATCAACGACTAAGACCTTCTCAGGTTTAATCAT
Organism: Brycinus macrolepidotus; assembly: GCA_037974445.1. Classification (NCBI taxonomy): domain Eukaryota; kingdom Metazoa; phylum Chordata; class Actinopteri; order Characiformes; family Alestidae; genus Brycinus; species Brycinus macrolepidotus. The sequence continues at coordinate 21,487,435 of JBBPCZ010000007.1, read as the reverse complement.
GTGAATAACCTTCATTTCAGTCATTGTTATGTAGGCCAGATAAAAATGTCTCCCTTTGGTCTAATGCTGTTTTTCCTAAGGACACCATCATGTGTCCTGAGGCATCAAAGATCAACATTTTTTTTAAGAACCATTCACTGAAAGGTTCGCTAGGAGACCAAAAAATATTCTTATATGGCATCGTGCAAAAAACACTTTTTGGTATCTTGAGTGTAGACAAGAAGATTAGACTTTCAGAATAGACTTCATGGTAATCATTAATTTTAACTCACTGTTATCTCTAGTGGATATTGAAGTTTTAAACCAGCAGATGGTGGATTATCTTTAATATATTCAAAAATAAATATATGATAAATTAAAGAAAGATTAATCATCTAAGGTTAGTTTTCCTCCTTATTGAAATTCGTGTATTGTACATGAACACTCACTAGCTGCCTAGATGCTGTACATCCTCTTTGTTTCTGCACTCCATTCTTTCTGGTCCACTTACTATATAATTACATCTTCAAATACAGACCAGAGCCCACCTCTTTCTTGGCATTATTTGTTAGCCCCCTTTACCCCATTCATCAATTATCAACCCATCAGGCAGTAATACTAACATGGTAGTGACATGGTGTGTGTTGCATTCATACAAGTGGATCTCCCTGCAATTTTACTGGACTTTCACATACTGTGTTCACTCTATTAGACACATTAGTTACCCGTTGGTCCACCGTAAAGATCTAAAGTTATTGGAGATCTTTCATCTGATTCTGCACACCTTGTGTTGGTCATTCTCTAGTCCTTCATCAGTGGCCAGTCTCTGGCCGCAGGGCACTACTGGGTGAGTACTTTTGGTTTATGGACAATTGTTTAGAACACACACACACACACACACACACACATACACACACACTATCCTGCCACTACTATGTCAGTGTCACTGCTGTGCTGAGAATGATTCACTGCAATGATCCAGTTAAATTCTCCAGGGTAGGGAAAACACTCCACCCTCTATTATTCCATGTTAGACAATATGCTGTGCATTGTCCATTGTACCTTTCTAATTTCTGATTTTTAGAAACACAAATTCTTGCCAGTGGCGTGTGTTACCTTAGGAAGTTTTGGGCTGAGACAGCCTCCCCACATTGTTTTAAAACTGTTGCAAAACTTTCTGTGATGGGCAGTATACATTCACAGGGAGTCTATAGATTATACTAGAATCTTGCACAGGTTAGTTCACATAGCAGGGGGTTTTCAAATCATTGGCTTCAATGCAAGACAAGTCTTCTAATCATTTTAAGTGGTATTTCGAAAGCCACATTTAAAAAAAAGACCCTCTATGTTGATGAACGCTCTGTTGGTGAGCCTTATTAAACACTTATGAAACACCAATTGGATGAATTCAAACTGTTAAGGCTGCTCAAGACGCCTTTCATGCATACATTCCCTTACACACAGATGGACTACGCAAGGCAAAGAGGCTCATATGTGAAAAGATCACATATTACTGCCATATGTATGTTAGCAAATATGTATATTCGAGCCAGACTTGAGACTCTTGAGACTTAATAAAGATAAAATAAAGACTTGACTGTGACTTGAACACCAATGATTGTTATTTGCTTCAGGGTTTTGATTTGAAAAATCTGAAAGTGAAAGAAAGTGGATAGGGTTTTTTCATGTAGAAATTTTTAATTAATTCATTTATTTGCTGTAGTGATTGGAACCAGTTCTTTTAAACAGTTCACTTTAACAAATAAAACTTGTTTCAAAACTGATTCAATCAATTCATTCAAATGAATTGCCTTATCATTACATTTTGGTCTTCAGTGTTAAAATGGCTCTCAAATTTGCTCAAGAATGCACTCAGACTTGCTTAGGACTTGGGACTTGTCTGTATCGACTCAGGACTTGTCTTGAGACTTGCCTGCACTGACTCAGTACTCAACTTGAGACTTGCCTTTATGGACTCGGGACTCGGTTGAGATGGACAGCTTCCACCTGCTGGAAAAGGAGCTTTGACAGTCGAGTGCTGTTTCAGCACTACTGTTTTGGACCAGTCATCGGTACGTGGAGGGGGGCGGCCCCAACTGTGGCAGTGCACATGGAGACAATCACGGTGCTCACCATCAACGAGATGCTGGAGGAGTATAAAAGGAGCTGAGAGAAGAGCGATGTCTCCAGCTCTATGCTCCAGCTCAGTAAGTTACACCGGCACACCAAGACAGTGCCAGCTATCTTTGGACTTTGACTCACCCTTCCCTCCAGTCGGCTTTGAGAAGACCCTCACAACTGCACAAGCTCTCCACCCTCTGCACCCCTTTAGTACTACTAAACTATTTGTAAATAAACTTCAGCATGGTTTTTTGAACAGTAATACCCTGTCTCCATGTCTGTCTGGTCCAGAGCGCTACGTGGCGCTATAATAAGGTCAATAAAACAATCATGTAAGGAAAGTGAGATTTTTAAAGATGAACAAACAGGTAGATCAGGTGCTGACAGACCCCAGGTCTTGCATCACCACCAGAACACAGAGCAGCTTCCTGCCTGAGGCTAGGCAGAGTCAGTGTGGTCAGACTTCACAAGGACTCCGTCTACCAGGTCAGAACATCTACTTACCCAAGTTTCTCCTGTATCTGAATACAGCATGTGTATAGTCTGTGTGTGTATATTTGTGTGTGTGTGTGTGTGTGTGTGTGAGAGAGAGAGAGAGAGAGAGAGACTGAGTCACAGTTCTGAGACATTGGCTATTCATAGTAGATTAGAGAATTCTAGTGAACTGACCCTAGTGGACCACACTATCTGCCACACTGAAGAACTCAGGCTTAAGTGAATTATCCTTACCTTATTTATTATATAATGCATTATAAAACAATACAATTACTAATAGAATGTCTTTAAATGTAATGGTGATAATGGTAAAGAAGTGATAAATAATGTGTTGTTGTGCTTTACAGCACTCTGCATGTTCCTTTTTGTTTTTTTTTGGTTTAAAAAAAAGCACATTTAACTTTATCTCATCAGTTTATAAAACAATATGTCAGGCATTAGACAGTGTATTCATAACCATTTCATAATAGCTTTCTGTGATAGCTTTTAGAGGCATTAAACCCTTCAGACATCTGGTTCTATCACCACCACTGTGAACAAATCTGACTCTGACTAAGTTTCTGTAGAATAGAGCATTTCACATTACATCACCCAGAATGACTTTGTTTACATCTTACCATGTTTTTTTTTTTTTTTAGAAAATTTTAAAACAAAGCTCGGGAATTCTCCTTTAATCCACATCCAGGAAAATTTTTCGTGTTTCCACCATTCATTTTCAGATGCATTGCGGCCATATAGTTATGAGCGAATTGATACATTCCAACAGTACATGACTGTTAAAAATGACAGATATTCATTACGTTCATACTTCAGTGACAAAATATACGTACATTAGTGACAAAGTTAGGAGGCAAACACTGGTGTGAAGGATTGTGCCTCTCTTATACCAGCCAAGCCTGGTGCTTGCGAGTTTGATAGCATATTTTTTACACATTCCATTTAACACTGGCTTAGAAGTGGTGGAAGGCAGTAGCAGTGTTCCTGAATTTGTCAGATCGTCAGTTATTCTGCTTTAGTTTTGCAGGAACCTGTGTCTCTGAAGGCGCAGACCCACTCCAGGTGCTGCTGAGCAGAAAGTACTCACACTAAAACTTTATTACTTTTCATGGCCACTGCACTGCAGTGCCACTGCTGCAGGCTGGCTTTAGAGCAGCCTTTGCTCTGAGACTGGCAAGTGCACACGGCATGCGCAGAGAGACGCAATCAGCCAGCTGTTCATTAACAAGGCCTGCTTCAATTACTGCAGAGACTGCCTGCTTTTTGTACCTCCAGATTACATCATCCTAATTAGACCTTCTTCAACTCATTTGCACCCTCTGAAGCCCCCGCGGACACACAGCCACTCTCATTCTAGGTAATTAATATGCACCTTAATTGACTTACATGGGTAATTGTGCCCTTAATTTATGTGGTTCCTGTTCAGAATGGCAGTACCTGAGGTGTATTTTTAGGGGGAGCCCTGCTTCTGTAAGCTTGCGAGAGGGAGCACTCACATGTTCACAGCATCTCCTCCTGAAGAGCATGGCTGTCCTTAAAGGGGCAGACGTTAATTGAAAGCAGTACTAGTACGAGTTTACGAGGCTCCAGGCTAATTCATATGATGAGCTAGATTCAAATGATGTTTTGCAATGATATTCAAATTACGTAATTACCTAATTAATTTTATAGTGAGTTTACACTCATGCAGTTTTATCCATTTGTACCAATCAGTCACAGTGTAAGTTCACCTGAATAAGATTGTGAAGATCCACTTTGTGCTGCCAAAATAGCTCTTACCCATTAAGGCATGCACTCCATAAGACTTCTGAATGTGTGCTGTGGTATCTGGCTCCAAGACGTAAAGTAGCACATTCTTCAAGTCCTGTAAGTTGAGGCGCGGTCTCTGTGTATCAGACTAGTTTGTCTAACACATCCCACAGATGCTTAATAGATTGAGATCTGAGGAATTTCAAGGTCAGGTCAATACCTTAAACTCTGTCATGTTCCTCAAACCATTTTTGAACAATTTTTAAAATGCAGCAGGACACATTATCTTGCTGAAAGAGACCACTGCCATTAGAGAACACCAATGCCATGAAGGGTTGTACTTGGTCTGCAACAAGGTTTAGGTAGGTGAAACATGTAAATGTAACATCCACAACCATGCCAGGACCCACGTTTTCCCAGCATAACATTGCCCAGAGCATCATACTATTTCCAACAACTTGCCTTCTTCCCATAGTGCATCCGCATACCTTTTCTACTCCAAGTAAATGATGCACACACACTCAGCTGCCACGTGATGCAAAAGAAAATATGATTCATCAGACCTGGCCACTTTATTCCATTGCTCAGCGGTCTACTTCTGATGATCATGTATGCATGCGCTCGGGTACTTTCAGCAGTGGACAGGGGTCAGTATGGACACTCTAATAGGTCTGAGACAATGTATTGTATTTTCTGACAGTATCAGCCAGCATTACCTTAGTCAGCAGTTTGTGCTACAGTAGCTGACTAGATCGGTTCCCATGGGCACCCATGACCCTGTCACTGGTTCACCAGTGGTCCTTCCTTGGATGACTCTTGATAGGTACTAACCACTGGATACTGCCAACACCTCACCCTGTTGTTATGAAGATGCTTTACCCAGTCATCTAGCCATCACAATTTGGCCCTTGTCAAAGTTGCTCAATCCCATTTTTCCTTCTTCATTCCTCCAACTGTTCACTTGACAGGTGCCACTGTAGTGAGATAATTATAGTTATTATAATTATAGATAGTTATTCACTTCGTGTCAGTGGTTTTAACGCTGTGGCTGACTGGTTTACATTCATTGTCAGTTCTGTAACAACAGGTATGAGTCTACACTTATTGCTGTTTTTGGGATGTCAAGCAATGGCAAAATAGTAAAAGATGTTATTTTTTCCTTTCTGCCAGAACTTTACACATCACAACGCTATAAAATTCAAGTTATAATAAAATATTTCCTATTCTATTTGTTTGAGACTCTGCACTTCTGACAGAAATTAAGAGTGAAAATCATCCATATTGAATAATACCATGCTACGTGCAACCTCTAAGGGTTTCAAGTGCCTAAAATATTATTACTGTCTTTGAAATGCATATTTACTACTGTGCAAAAAGTAGGTAAGTGGATGGAAATTATGAAACTTGTCTGATTGTGTAACATTTACAGATACACTCTGACCTCAAATGCATCCACTTCCACCTCGAAGGGTAACCCTGAGTTTGGCTGTTGCAAGACAGGGGCAGAACAAAACAAGTCCTTTAGCTCCTGAAAGTCCTTAGCAGCTTGTTGCTACCATGCTAACTTGCCAGTTGATTTCTCAATAGAAAGATGAGGGGCTCAGCAATAAGACTGAAATTGCTGATTAACCTTCAATAATAGTTGACCCTGGAGATCTTTGATGTTTTTGGGTTGTGGCCATTGTTGAACAGTTTGGGCTTTCCTCTGGATGGCCCCAGCTCTAAGAACATGACGCAAGAGGGAAACTAAGGTCTAGTGAAAGGCACATTTCTCCCCCTTCGCATACAGCTGGTTCTCTTTCAACACCACAAGACTCTGTTGACATGGTTGATGTGAGAGGCTAGGTCTGGGGAAAATATCAAAATATCATTGATATGCACAATTATAACGGCACTATCCATGAACGAATACTGAGGCCGCATTCAATAATCTATCCAGCATGACCAAATATTCATAGTGGCCCCTAGTTGTGATAAAAGCAGTCTTCCATTTATCCCCTTCCAGACAGTACCAGAATGGTGGTGCGCTAAGTCACAGCGGCCACTCTGGGATCCAACATTTGGCACAAAAGGGTAGTTGTGGTCAACTTTCAAACCAGATTTCTGCACACATGCGCATCAGAGCTACTGATGCATGTCTATCACTGCCATACTCTTCTACATTTAAGATACAAACAAGAAACTTTCCTGAAGGACGGACTGCTGGAAAAGCTCTGCGACCTTGGCTTGTTGCAACTACCTGATGCCACTGGCTGAAGGAGGGGGAATCGCAAGCGGTGTGCAAGGAAGTGGAAGCGCAGCAAGTGAGTGGGAGTCCATGCTAGGCTAAAAGCTAATGCTAGCTGGCCAGCTATCCCATCCATGCCGCTTGCCAATGTTTGCTCCCTGGACAATGAACTGGACTACATCTGACTCCAGCAAACTATCCAGCATGAATTTCAGAGACTATTGTGTTTTTGTTTGTAGGTAGACATGGCTCAGCAACAGAGTTCCAGAGATGGCTACCCAGCTTAGAGACATGCTAATGTTCTTCTGAGACAGATGCACCACGCTGATCAAAAAAACTTGCAGTGAGGGCCTGTGTTTTTACATCAAAACTGACTGGTGTATGAATCCTATGCTGGTCTCTAGTTACTGCTCAGTTGATCTGTAGTTTGTGACTGTTAGAAGTAGACCATTTTATTTATCATGGGAATTCACCACCATGCTCATAAGGATAATGTACATCCCACCCAGCGCTAATGCTAACTACACACTGGGCAAACTTTACGCAGCCATCAGTGAGCTCCAAAACTCTCACTCAGTTGGTCTGTTTATTGTCGCAGGAGATTTCAAACATGCAAATCTCAAGTCAGTTCTCCTTAAACTCCAACAATATGTGGACTTTCCAACAAGGGGCTGAATGTGGTTGGCTGTGTTTACACAAAGCCCTACCCACACCTCAGCCATGTCTGTCATGCTTATCTCAGCATCAGACGTCCCAAGTTTGTTTGAAACTAGATGAAAATCCGGCTATCAGGAGCAATCTTTGCTCTTTGAGACTGCTTTGAGCACACTGACTGGGACATGTTTAGAGAGGCTGCAACCTACAGCACTCCTACACACCAACCAGGAGGAGTACACAGCACTGGTGACTGGCTACATTAGCAAGTGCACTGATGACATTACTGCCTCCAAGGCCATCACCATATGCCCCAACCAGAAACCATGGATGAGTGAGGAGGTACGCATGCTGCTGATAACCTGTGACTCTGCCTTCTGGTCAGGTGATAACAGCAAGGACATCTCCACCTGCCTGTGCTGGTGAGATCTCCCTTCCAGATGTGCTGAATGACTTTTACGCATGGTTTGAGGCACAGAATGATATAGCAGCAAGGAAGATGACCCACCGTCAATATCTCTCTCAGAACCACAGTCATTCCAAAATTTTTTTTTTAGCCACTGCCATTAATCCCATACATTTACATTTATGGCATTTGCCCTTATCCAGAGCGACTTACAATCATTAGTTACAGGGACAGTCCCCATGGAACAACTGAGGGTTAAGAGTCTTGCTCAAGAACACAATGGTAGAAAGTGGAGGTTTGAACCTGCAAGTTTGTGGTCATCAGGTTCACAAGCATTTTACCCACTAGGCTACTACCACCCATACCTATGAAATCGTCAGTGTTTTGCCTCAGTGACTACTGTCCCATTGCACTCACGCCAATCATCATCTTCGAGAAGCTTGTTATGAGGTACATAAAATCACAGCTGCCCCCACACTGAACCCCATGCAGTTTGCCCTGACCCCTGCAGAATGTCCCAACTGTTCAATAGATGCAACTGGATCCTGGACCTTCTGACTGGGAGACCTCAGTCACTCAGGATCAGGAGCAACATTTCCTGCACCACCATGCTGAGCACAGGGTCCCCCCAGGGAGCCAACAACCTGTCTCCAAATGAGGACAGAACAAAAGAGATGGTTATTGACCAGATATGGTCCAGAATATGCATCTCACCAGATATGGTTAAGAATAAGGGCTGTTGAGATCTGATGGCCCTATTGTCACAGTTACAAGGAAAGCTTCACACCTATGGCATGACATGAATAGAGTCAAGAGCAATTCATTAAGGCACGCAAAAGCCATCACTTCGTAGAATACAACTGAGAGTAGGGAAATGGCAACCACCAAAGACAAGGAGGCCATTAGCATGGGCTCTCTGGGCCTTCTCAGAATGGTGGAAGTCCTGCTAGTAAAAACAATGGAAGTAATTTACTGACAAAAGCTTTTGAAATTAACGAGGAGACTGAGTTAAAGTAACTTAATGAAAACACACTGAATAATGGATACACTTGTATTTTTTAAATCACTTGGAAAAATCAGCCTGCAATATTTCGTCTTCAACCATCAGAAAAAGCAGTAGAGTTGACAGCACATCTTCACAGAAATGGAAAATTTCATCAGAGACCTTTTTATTTTACGTTTTGCCACTACACTTTACACTCAAAGAGGCTGCATCCTGTTTGAGCGAAAATGGACCAAGTGGTAAGTGTGGAAATGTGCCATTGACTCTCTACTGCTTTTCCTGGTGGTCCTACATGCAAATGATTGAACATCACATGCTGGATTTTTCAAGCAAATGTTTAAACCTGAAAAAAATTATTTGAAATTTTAAAATGAAAGCAGGTGGTCTCAAATAACATTGTATGGGTAATGAAATCACTTTTTGAATGTACTGGGTCTGAACTTGATATGAATAAGTTATTTAACTATAGTCATTAAACTATTTGAGTGGTTAGAATTCAAATGTATTTTTGCTGTTAAAAAATACAAACTGGTTAAACTGCATTCATGAAAAAATCACACATGCTTAATTCAGTGTTTTTTTTATGCATTTACTTTAATTCAGCCTGCTCGTTTATTTTAACAATTTTTTATATATTTCCATAGAAAACCCAGGTAAATTTTCTAAAATGTTAAATCAACCAAAAGGCACTGCTTATTGTACAATCACTCTGACTATGACATAGAACCAGTATGGGACTTGTACGTCAAACCCAAGAGTTGGACTTCAAAAGAGATCACTTATAGACCTCCACTTGGAGCATATATTTTGCAGAAAATAGTGCATGTCTTTGCATTTCCCAATTATACATTTTCTAGATCAATTAAAGTGTCAAGTTTAATTTTATTTTGATGAATTAGCAAATCAGCCATGTCTGGGACGGGGCAGTGTGGCATTCGGTATAAATCACTGTCATCTGCAGTGCTGATGCAGCATGTTACATTGTCACTGTGCTGAAGAGAAAAATAATACGTGTTGCTGCGAACTAGCCTCAGTTTCCCCTCTCTTTCCCCAGGACACATGCATGACAGTGCTGTAGTCCACCCAGGTGTTGCTCACTCTCAAACTACATAGGTATGGACATCTCAGACACGTTTTGTTGATATTCAATTTTTTTCCCATGTTAAACTCACTAAAATTTTGCACGAAAGAAGAAATTACATTTTTAAGTTTGCTGTAAACCATGTGAACTTATTGTCACTTGAGAAATCAGCAAACATGTCGTTTGATCATTTTTTATCTGTAATTCTTTTTAAGTAAAATGCAAAGACAAGTACCTGATAAATAACATAGCTACAAATAGTTTTAAATGATTTCATGAACAGTTTCTCTGTTATCTATTAGATTAATCAAATAGTCAAACTATTACATTTTATTCAGTTTCCTCTCACTTTACCCATCTGCAGTGCCACCAACTCCCATTTCCATTTAAATGACAAGCAGTGTCTTCTTGTATGGTAGAAATATCAACCCTTATGCTCCCTGTAGTGTATTGCAATCTGTCAGAATAACAGTGGCTGTACTTAAAATACTACAAGATTGCGTGATTGTGCCCAAAAGTGGTATGCAGTATACATAACATGAATTTCTCTAGTATCCCAAAGACACCTGGATAATGTACTATGACCAAATATTCCAGTAAACACCCAGAGCTGTCTTCATGACATACCACATCCCATACTGCAACATGGAAAAGCAATGGATTCTAAGTATAAGAAAATGAGGCAGGTGTTGAAATTGGCCTGATTGGCTCATGACCCAACCTCGTAGTATAGCACACAATACATGATGGTCATACTGGATACTATACTCTATAGGCTACTGAGGAGTAAAATGTATTATACAATTGGTACTGTATGCTGTACGCAGTAATACAGCACACCATATCTTGTTTTAAACACAGCCAGTGTGTATCATGAACATTTTAAAATATTTTAGTCAGTATTATTTGTCTTGTCATGGCATGGCATTCTTTATATTTATGTTTCAGGAGCACATTTCTTTACACCTTGTACTTGTATAACTGCATTTGTGACAAATAAAGAATCTTAAATCTTGAATCTTGAATTTTGAAATGGGCAAAAAAAATCCAAAACCGAGGTCGTAATCACATCACGGAAAGGATGTCAAAATCCAGTAAAGCCTCCAATTTAAAAAGAAAGTGAACTCATTTTACAGGTAAGTATTGTGAAAGCTGTTTCATTACCCTCATTATCCGATTAGAGACTGTCTCCAGACCCTTTTCTAGTGATTGAGATTGGAAATGTTTGGAACTGAGGCTTGACCTATGACGGCAGAGACTGTTGTGTCCCAGATACCTGCTCAAGTGGAAAGCCCTGGGAAAAAAGATCCATTTCCTTCTGCCTGCCCCTATGCTGTATTAGCTGTGAGTATGTGTGTGTGTATGTATGTGTGCATGCCCCACTGCTGCTGGCCACTGGTTCACTTCTCTCTCAGCTTGTTGATCACATTCTTGATTATCTGTGTTTTTACAGAGTTTTAATTTAGTTTTAGTTTCAGCTTTAGTTCTGATTTTGGAATGTAGTGGTGAATATTTGATCAGCATCCAGGACATAATTCCAAATCGGAGTTCCCTTCTGACGAGTTTGGCAGTGCTAACTCGGGACAACATTAGATTCAGCTGTTCAAATACATCACCAAAGACGTCACCATTTCCTGGGTATTTACGCTTTGACACGAAAACTAACGTTTTCATTGTTCCATAATACTGTCTAGTGTGTGCTGGTGTTGCAGTGGACATTACATATA
>JBBPCZ010000007.1:21456465-21466739 GCA_037974445.1 Brycinus macrolepidotus | reverse complement strand
CAGTTTATGTTTCAGTTCTAATGGCCCAAGGGAAGAAACTGTTTCCCATTCTGGCAGTGGAGGCCCGCATGCTTTGGAACCCTTTGCCAGATGGGAGCAGGGAGAAGGGTGTGTGGGTGTGTGTGGGGTCTTCCACAATGCTGGTTGCTTTGTGGATAGAGTGTGTGGTGTAAATGTCTGTGACAGAGGGGAGAGAGACCCCAATGATCCTCTCAGCTGTCCTCACTATCCTCTGTAGAGTCTTGTGATCTGAAATGAAACAATTCCAGTACCAAGCCAAGATGCAGCTACACAGAATGCTCTTTATTCTGTTGGGGTGTGCTCTCCTCAGTCTTTGTAGGAAGTATAGACGCTGGTTTTGAGAGTCCACGTGAGGTTCTCTGCTATGTGCTCAGCATGGTGGTGCTGGAGATGTTGCTCCTAATCCTGACTGCTAGCCATACTATTTAACAATTTTAGTAAATATAAATGTAGTAAATTGTTATCATGGGTGATTATCATGACCTTAGTTCTGAACAAAAAAATCTTGATTCTCATTTAATCAAGAATCATGCCACCCTAATACGAATATGTGATTGATGTGCTATAGGCCAACAACAGTTGCTGTCCTTGTATTCTGTCACGGAGCAGACAAGAAATGAAGCTGAAACCTCGGTTAGACCAGTGTTGCGTGGTGGATGAACCCAATCACAGACAGAGGCGAAGTGAGTTGGTAGACCACGCACTTTACTCTGAGAACTCTCTGGAAACAGAGTTAAGATTCCCACCGGAATCTGCGTTCTCACTCACGCACACAGTAAAGGGTATAGACAAGAATTACAGGAGAGTTGAGCAGAGAACCCGGGTTACTCACGGTACCAAAAGGACTGGTGAGATGGCCAGGAAACATGACTCAGTGACTGAGCGATGTGATACTACCGCCTTGCCGTTTAAATACCCTGTGACGTGCGTCATTTCCGGAATCCCGTGCACGTCACGATCTGGTGCGTGTGACATATTCACTATCTATAGAAAGTAAGAGGAGGAGAAAATATATCACACATTATGATGAGAAGCCAGGTTGGAGCAGATTTGTGTCTCTTAGAGACCTTATACTAATTATCTGTAGTACAGTCCACATGGTTGCACAGCAAAACCATGGCAGTCCATGACTGCATCAGAACCATTCCTACCAGCCTTTGACCAGCAAGTAACCAGAGACGAGGGAAGGAAGCATTATCAAACGTCCAGAAAATAGCTTTCAGACTGCGTGGAATGATGAAATATGTGTGTGACTGTGAGTATGAGTGCTTGTGTGTCTTTGCCTTGTACTGTACCTTAAAGAATGATCGATTATGTAAAACAACGATTTTCAGTTAATTGTGCTGCACGTATAAGATTTTCATGGAAGCAGCTGACATTGAGGGAAAATTTATCAGCTGTGCTCAGCAACTACAATTCATGTTCATCAATAAGGTGAGAACCTGTTCTGTTATTAAACCAAATATTCTCAAAATGATCCTTTTGCTGCCATGTTTGTTAAATGGGACAGTAGCATTATTGATATCATGTTCGCGCTGCGTGCCCAGGCCCGGTTAGCGATCACTCTAGATGCATGCTGAGGCCAACTGAGCCGTGTCCAAGCCCACCTCTTCAAGTGGGCCTGGGCAGGGTACAGATTGCCTAGTGTTAGTACACCACTTTCTTTTGACTGAATGAAAAACCATTCTGTAAGCATACAGATTCCGGAAAGCCAAGTTCCTACAAGCAACCCACATACGGGGTTGCAGCTGTTGCCAGGTTTGGCCCTACATGGCAATGAGGGATGATGGGTGGGCTACTATTTAAACACTCTAAACCACCAAGGGCTTAAAGCACTTAAAAAATCACCTTAAAAATACTGCAAGGTGAACTGTGTTCTGTATTCTGCTTTGGTACGAATTGCTTTTGGCATGAATACAGTGCTGAAACTTTGAAGCAAAAGAAAACTTTTCTCCTTCAAAGACTGTTAAGATGTAAAATACTTAAGAAAATTTGATTCCCTTTCTTCCTTTTAAGCAACATTAGAACCCAGAGTCTGTTTTATGTGAATCAAGGGCGCTGTATGTTGGCAGCATTTGTCTCAGTCTATGTCTTATTGAACCAAACAGCCACAAACGTTCAGAATGGACATTCTGGAGAGCGATTTAATCTGATGGACGAACAATAGCAGTATGGCGTTGAAAAACCAGGGCCGCAAGCTATACTGATACTAATAGTGTGAGTGACATGCTGAAGTGCGTAGGAGGAATAGCCCAAAGAATGCGAGGCAGCTGTTCGTTTCAGTGTGTGTGATGGAAATGACCCCTGACAAATGAAAACTGCCCAACCTTCAGTGCTCCACAGCCTGCTCTCAGGGGACATAGGCCTGGCCTGTTTGCCTGGAGGCTGGGGCCATGGTGCGCTCTTAAGATTTCCCTCAGATCCCTCCCCCACCACCACCACCAGGCCCCTTCACTCTGTGTGTTCATTATGTGCTCTTGTATAATGTAGTTTCTTCTGCACTGGATAACCCGTAAATGTATTCCTTGGGTGGCTAGCAACACATGACCTCCATCATGTCCATGGTTTTGAGATGAGTGACAAAAAATTGTATTATTTTGGGGAGTTTTGTAGCTCAGTTTGAGTCATATGCAAATTGTGGGTCACTGAGCTGAGGTAAGTATGAACAGGTGGTGAAACACAAATGCATTTAAGGGTTACATCCCTTGAACTCTATGTTTAACACTTAGTCTTAAAACATATTATTCTATATTCTATATTCTATACTTATATGAATTTTTCAGTAACTACTTAAAACTAATCTGTAAGTTATTTGAGAATGAGGACCTGAAGTATTAGGTCTTTGAGTTTAAGAGGCTAAATCAGTTAACCCTTACTCAAATTTATTTATGGGAAATACAATAAGGATGGTAAATACTTAATTTGGGATGGCTTCCAAGATGTTACTTAGGTGCAGCTTGGGGCTGAGTTGTGCTGTTAATAGAGATTCTCAGAAAAAACCTTTTTGGCACAGTGCTAGGTCTAATCTGTGACTGTGAATACAGCCCTTAGGGCCCAGTAGCAGTCACAGTTATCAGTGGAAAAATACAAAATTGTGTAATTCGATATTAATTATTTCTCACTCGCAACTCATGGAGACAATTGGAGAAATACTTTTGGATGTACAGATTCCCCTCTTTTAATCCATTCCTCATTTTTGTGTGTGTCACGGTTGGAGGCCGCTAGAGGCTGTCCTTTTGCTTTTTTGAATAGAGCTTTTATTTTGGCATGTCTGAGCACACCGTTGACCGAGGTGCTCACTTAAAGTGACTTCATGTTTGGACTGGTTTGTGAGTTTTGCAGTTGGGTATTTAGTTCTGTTTGTGTTGGACCTCAGGGTCGGTCCACCATCATTCTGACTACGTTGTGTTTGCTCCTGTCTCCTTTGTTCTAGTGTTTGATTTCTGTTACGGCCTTCGTGCCGATTTGCTTTATTCAAATAAAAGTTGAACAGTATTGAAGTCTGTGTTTGCGCCTGCAATCATTACTGAGAGACGGGCGAAATGACAGTGTGTTGGTAGATGAGGGGATGTTTAATGAATTGTATTCATTGAAAAGTTATTTTCATTGAAAGAAAAAACATCCTTTCATTTATGCCATGTTTTTGTCATTTGTTGACATTGAACCAAACAAACAAAAAAAAAAGTCAAATTTCAGACTTAAAGCTGTCTGTACAGAATGTAAATGATCTGTAAATGTAATTGCATATCTCCATATCTAATTAAATATTTAATAACACTTTATTTCTACAGGTTAGTGACTGAAGCTCCTATCCTATTTAAGCAAATGATTTTAGCTTAGATGTCAGATACGACCTCATGAGAACTCTGAAGTGTCCTTAGCAAGGCTTAGTCCCACACATTCTGTATGGGTGGCCCTGCAGGTTGCCGAATGAAGCCCTGTAAAAGCCCTGTCGTAGCTACAGCAGGCCCCAGACAGGCCATCACCTCTGATCTATAGACGTGCATCCATCAAAGCAGAGTCGTGTCACTCCTGCTGTCAGCTGGTGGGGTGAGTCAAGGGGAAAGCACCTCAGTGAGGTAAGGACACACTCTCCATTACAGTGGCTGCTGATCTTCCAGCCGCCAAACCCCTCCAGCGTGACTGCTTCTGGGCCCTGCATGACGAATGGCTGCTGGATCACATTGTTGTAATGGCAGCCATTACCCTGCACCAGGGAAAGAAGAGAGTCTTTGCCTCAGCCCACCCTTCCTGATCCAGATCATGGTGGGTCGGCCGACAGCACATTAAGGCAATTAAGACGGCTCCTTAACCTTCCTGTCTGCCTCGTAGAGCTGGCGGAAAGAGCTCCTGTCACTGGCTGCCATGACTGATGGCATATAGAAGGCCATTACTAGAGGTAACTTCAGGACTTCACTGGGTACCACTGTTGAACAAGCTTATTCCAGTACCCAAGAATGACCCTACTCTGCAATTGGTTTTGTTTTTCAACTTGTTTTTCAACAGATGCATTAATTTGCCAGTCAATTCAAAGTGATTTATTTGATTTCTGTGGAGGAAGAGAGGAAAACTAATTCCATTCATACATTCACTGTAGCTAATCCTATCCCTGTTGGTCTGTTTATCTGTCAGTAGTTCTGACAGACTATCAGACCAAGTCTTGTCATTCATGTAGAGAGCAGAAGAACACATGTTTTTGACCTCATTCAATCGACCTTTGGACTAAGCGCTGCTCCTAGACTTTACAAACCATAAAGCAGACTTGGACTCATAACTGCCCTCTCTAATGCTAAGACAGCGGTCAGTTCACATATGACTTCAAATTCCAGAGGAACATAAGATCGACGTTGACAATGAGGGTGTTCTAGAAGCATTGCTTTCTCAGTGTGTGATCACAGGACTATGTGCAGCAGGTCAACTCTGATTGCCCTCAACCTCTTGAAATGCCCAGGTCCACTGTTGTTCTAAATGCATTTCAGGCCGACTCTTTTATAAGCTGTTCTATAGAGCCACATGATTTCCACATGGTTCAGCTGTGTACTCTGGGAGCTGCTTGCTGGTCTTTCTGACAGCTGTTCGTCAGTCTGGGAGATAGAACTGTCCTTCCTCCCCTCACACACACACCCCGTGTTTCGCTCTGTCTCCCGGGGAACGGCACGGAGGATGCTGGGAGCAGAAATAGAGAGGTGTGCTGCATCATGAGCTGCAGAGAAGCTCATGGCTTGTCTAGGCGTGCTGGAAAGTCTGTTCACACAACACTGAATTACTGAGTTCAAGTGCAGAGTTGGGTTTTTTAAGTGACTGCAGCAACTTCTTGAACTGTCCTTTAAAAACCTGCTGCTCTGATACAACTGTCTCAGGAAATACAAGCAAGGGTTATGCAATCAAGTTGCAAAATGCAATCATGGTCAAGTGCTATCATGCAACCTTGTAAAAGAAAGAGACCGCATACAAGGGACTGACTACATTCATTTTTTCCATATTAGTTATATAATGGAGTCCTCTGGTCCAACTACCTGTGTGCACAACTCCCAATTTAATCTTGTTTTGGGCTGCTGGGGACTTGCCTGTGTGTTTTAACTGTAAAATAAAAGTGATCATGTATATCCCTGCCACATCACTTGTGATGCAGTGACTCCAGAGTGTTTACTGCACGTATAGTTCTCACATAAAACACCCATACCCAGACACCTATAAAGGTATATGAGCAAGAAAGGCCTAGCATACAAGCACACTTTGTTGTACTGACTTTAAGGAACTGCTGTGGCACTTTTTAGCCATGACCTTCGAGCTTCTCTGTGGGGGGGGAATGGATAGTCCCATGGTGGTAAGTAAGAGATCAGGCGAGCGATGTGGCTGGCTTAAATAAAAGAGCCTCCTGTGACGGTTCTGTTTATTACACTGCAGTGCAGGTACAGGATGGAGAAGAGGGAACTGATCTTTAAGGTGATTCGTGGAACTCATCAGTTAAAGGTCCTGCTCCACAACAACAATCTATCGTCAATAGGTAATGCACACATTTGCTTCAGTCCAGTGATTGATTTCTGTAGCACAGAAGCATGTCCATGCTGGGCACCTATAATTGTTTGACAGTATCAGTATGAATGGGCTGGATGAGACCTTTCCATCATAGAAAGAAAGCAGCTGAAATCTCTGGAGACAGACAATGAAACGACCAAAGTGACATTCTGTCTTTTCTCACGGTCACAAGGAAGAGGCCCACATTAAATTTTCACAAGATTGTGCAGCTTTTGTATTGTGTTTTTTCCCCTCCCTCCCCCTCTCTCTCCCTCCCTCCCACTTTCTTCACCTTTCCTCGATTCGTGTTTGAAGTGTGCAACATTAAATTTTTATACCTCAGCCACACCAGTGAGGAAATTGGCTTTTGCTTTACGTTATGTGTACAATCTGGTAGGGTGGCCCGCTCCCACATAGCGATTACTCCTGCAAAATCAATATGCGCTTATTGCCCCCATCCATATCTATAGATTTCAGCCTAATTTCGCCCCCTGCGGTTAATGCTGCTGTAGCACTGCTTAGTCATGCCGCTGCTGTGCATAGAGCCATGAAAGCTGATTTAAAAACTACACCTGCTACAGCAATGTAGTTATACTAAGGTATGTAAGGTATGTAAAAAGGTGAAAGAGATTTGGTCAATAATGCCTAATACCAATTACGTAAGCATTTCTTCTTGTCCTGCTGTTTTCCCTTTTCAGAGTAGAGTAACACAACAAAGCACTTTCAGGGCTTCAGTTAAATTCGGTTATGTTCAGTTGAATTCAGCATGAACACTTCTGTGGTGTTGATTTTACTTTGTAAATCTACTCTGAAAAGGTTTGACAATTTAGATGCAGTTTCCCATCAGATGTCCAATGCCATTTAATAAGAGCAGTGTTTATCAGATACACAATAGAAAACAGCTCAAAGTATGCCATCAGTGCCATCATCCTCACGTTAGCCCAATGTTCAGAGGAATCTTGACATTTAATTTGAGCATTCACATAAAAAGGTTAATGGCTTTGAATTACCCATTAGTGCTTTGGGCAACCCAAGAACACCTTCATGCCATCAAGCAGTAATCTGGCGGTGTGAGCTTGAATAAAGCCAGCTTTATCTAGGAGTTATAGTTGATGCACTCAAAGGCCAAATGCTGAAAGCATGTACAGTGGAGTGTTTAAGGATTGTAAGAGAAATATTGTGAAGAGACATGATGTTTCATGTTAATTTCTTTAACAGTACCCTCGTTCAAATAGACATTAGAGTCCAGTGAAAAGGTACAAAAACTCTTTTATAACAATAAAAACCTCACTGGTGGTTTCATGCCATCAGTCTCACAGGCCAAATTACATGAACTTCAGGTTATATTTTAATATCAAAAGTTAACAGCTTACCGTGAAGCACAGATGCCATTAGCATGAAATTTTGCATGCATGATCTTTACGTGGATGTTCATTATAATGGTCCATTTGAAGGATCTCATTAAAAAACATGGCCTCTCCAGCTATAAAAAGGGCTGTAAATGCTCGAGGACAAAAGGACAGTCAGGCCACCCTGTGTGGCTTTCAGGGCTACTTTAAATCCAAAGCCAGCATCTTGGCATCTTGTGTGATGCTGGATGCTGACAAGTGACTTGAAGTGATGCATTGGTGTAATACAGCTAATCTTGTGACTTATCTCCTGCTCTGAGAAAAGCAAAGTGGTTTTACTTCACAGGTGGTCCAAACTTTGACCAATACAATACAATACAATAGGCAGGACATTAAGACAGGCTGTGGATGTGGTGATTAGTACGCTTTCTGAAACACTTTTTTTTCAACCAGCCCTGCAATACTGAAGGTGGGGTGTAGAGCCTGGGGAGCCTGTGTTTTTTCAGTCATTACTGCATTAATCATGTAAAAGCCGTTTATCAGCCAAGGCGCAAAGAACATGAGCTTTTCTGAAAAATGATAAATAATAAATATCAGCTCTGATAATCGGCCAGACTGATAATCTGTCAATCTCTAATAAGGCCACAACCCACAAGATTCACAAATGGCAGCATATGGAAGCAATGAAATGCTTTTATTTCTTGACACTGACTATGAAAAATCAATGCTTCACTAAGCACTAAATAAAAAAGAACACTTCTCTGCTGATTTTATCTCTCCCTTGATAATGCCTAATTATTCTGACCTGGCATCTGATTACTGTTTTGAGAAAATTAATAGCCTGCATGATTTGCATGATGTATGAGATATATGAGATATGCAGTTTGGACTTACATAAATCTTTTGTGTCTGTGCTTTAAAGGCTTGAATTAATCAGTGTGGAAACTGACAATAAACTTTTACTGCCAATTATGAGTGCTGGAATATTTACTTGATGCCCTGCTTTAGGTAGTGTGTGTTTTTCCCTCATGAGAACATCTTAAATTCCTGTTGGCTGTATCTTGGAGTGGTCAGTGTAAGCACACTGATCTACAGTTCACTCTTGATTCTTCTTGCACAAATCATTCTCCATTTTTATTGTGAAAACATCATCTTTTACCTCCCGCACTAATGTACAGTCCTTTGCCTGTGAACCACACTAAAAAGAGTGTGAGCGTGGTCACGATGAAGAATGTGGTCATGATGGAGTGTGGTAACATGGTCACGATGAAGACAGAATGTGAGTGTGATTCTGTGTGGGTGGGGTTAGTACTGTACAATCCCAGATCAGGACATCAGATCAGGACAGGTGGGATTTGACGGATAAATGAAATTAATGGAATATATGTAGGATTTATTGAAATACAGGTGAGATTTGTTGCAATACAGAAGGGATTACTGGAATATGTGTGGGAGTTGTTGAAAAACAGATTTGTTGGAATGTGGGTGCAGCTATTGGTACCTGTGTGGTATTGACCGGAATACATGTGGAATTTGTCAGAATATGAGTGAGATGATCAGAATGTGAGTACAATTTTCAGAGTTGAGTGAGATTGTTGGAATATGCGTGGGATTATTTGGAATACATGTGGAATTTTGTCAGAATATGTGTGGAAGTAATGGAATATGTTTAGTTTTTTTTTTGGTACACGAGAGTTGTCAGAAAATGGATGGAGATCATCAGAATTTGAGTGGCATTTGTGGGATTTTGAGGGTAACTGAGAGAATATGAGTGAGTTTGTTAGAACATGTCTGAGACTTATTGGTGAGATTTGTCAGAATATGGGTGGGAATAAGGGTGGTTGGAGTGGTTGGAATACGAGTTAGATTGTCAGAATATGAATGGAATTTATTAGAACACGGGTGAGATTTGTCAGAATAAGGGTAGAGCCGTGCCACGAGTAGTGCCTGTGATGTGCCACTTCATCCAGTAATGGCGGATGTTTGAATAATGATGGTGGTGGATTCACTTACTGCTCCATCCAATGTTCATCATTTACGTCCATTAAGAGCCCCAACCTGCCAGTCAGTCTCTGCGTTTCTTACACGTTGACTGATATATGCCAGATACTGCCATCATGTAACGAGCCCTTAACATGTAAAAACCGAAGCTGTAAATCTTCTTCATTACAGCCCTCCATGTTCATGGGTGAACCGTGTGATGGTATGACACACTTCGCCCTGCCTGACGAGACCAGAGTGAATGGCACTTCATTTCATGCCGTCATTGTTAATCTATGACCTCTCCCTTCCTCTCCCTGCACCGGCTGCCAAGCACTCCCCCAGGACTGCCTGCTGTGAGCCTGCCTGGCTTTGACAACTGCATTAGGC
Source organism: Brycinus macrolepidotus (assembly GCA_037974445.1). NCBI lineage: Eukaryota > Metazoa > Chordata > Actinopteri > Characiformes > Alestidae > Brycinus > Brycinus macrolepidotus. Next base: position 21,456,981 of record JBBPCZ010000007.1, on the reverse strand, counting down.
TACATGTGCCAAGGCAAGCGGTACATTTGTAAATGATGAAAACCACAGGAGGTATAAGAATTCCAACCAAAAAAAAAAAAAAAAAAAAAAATGTTTTAGATTCTTTTTAGAAAACTGTTTTTTCAAAGGGTTTTGGAGATGTTCAGACTAAGTCCCTTTCTCTTTTTTTCCATTTATAATGGCCATTGATATTGAAGTTTTTGGTCTCATTTACATGAAACTTGTATTCATTAACACAGCTTAAATATGTCAGCGGTAACATATTGCCTGTATGCCATCTAAATGTGTTACAAATTAGAGTAAAAAGTTATGAGGTTGTCATGTCGGGCTTTCTGAAATAACGCACTGCAGAACCAGCGTTAGAAAACAGTCTCTTTATTGAAAGTCCACAGTAAATGTGAGCTCACCGAGCTCAGAACTCAAACCAAGTACTCCGTATGAAACTAGAAAGGTTCTAGGAAGATCCGTCTTCCCACGTGAATGAACCCGTGCTGCGGAGTCTCTCTTGGTCTCACG
>JBBPCZ010000007.1:21444665-21454731 GCA_037974445.1 Brycinus macrolepidotus | reverse complement strand
GATTTAACATTTAGATTTAACATTTAACATTTAGATTTAGATTTAACATTTATACAGCAAGTTAAAATTGACAAAATATAACACTGTTTTTTCAGCATATTTATCTCTAAATGTGAGAAAATTGTGCTAAACGGTGAAAAACTGACACCTCTAAAATTGTTACGCTGATTTTACAAACGGCACCCCATAAGAAGTGTGTAAAAATGTCATGCAGTTTTGTAAAGTACAAGCGAAGGCATGCTTTGTAATTTAGGCCCAGATAGAGGACAATGTCATCCCATCAAAAGCACAATCAAGAGTGATGTTCACCTGGAAAAAGCCTCTGGAATCAGGAGAGGAAATGAACAGTGGAACTGCCTGAAGTCCTAAGCATTTCACCTCAGATTATTTCATTTTCCACCCAGCTGTTCAATCTATTACTTTATCAAAACAGATGGATGGATAATCACCTAGCATTCCTCCCACATGGAGAAGAGGAGAATGTTTGTACTGTGCATCTTTCTGTACATGTCTGTGGCTTTTAATGAGTCGCTTCACTGCAGTGACAGTATGTGAGGAGTGGGTGGATGGCACATTTGCACATAATGCCTTAAAGCCGCGTGCCATCTCTGTGTCAGCATTATGGAACGTAGAGAAGCTATGAACCAGAAGGTCTTGGCTTTCTGGTAACCTGTTAGCTAATATGTTCCGAATACAGCTAGATTCCAGATTGTGATATTGTTCCACACAGATCCCAGCTGTTTGGTCAGGGTTGGTTAAGTTTGATAGGGACTTGCTTTCTTGTTGGGTTTTAGTTAGGTGTAGATTCCATGTTTGGATTTTTCACAGCCTATCAACAACATTGTTTACTAATTTTAATGAATTAAATTAAATAAAGTTATAGCTGATAAAAAGGATGCCTTTTTTTGTTGTTTATTTTGGCTACCGATGATCTGATGATTGATTTCATTCCTGGATAACAGGTTAGGAATATGGAGTTTTATTTGATCTCTGACTGATGGTAGTTGGGTTAGGTTTGAGTTCACATAAAGCTACAATCATGTTTGGAAGGAATTCTTCTGGAAGGGCTCCAGAGTGGTGCAACTGTCTAAGCATTGACCCTACTGGCTAGAGATCATGAGTTCAATCATTGTCAATGGCTGTAGCCATCTGGTGCTGGGAGTCCAAGAGAGCCTAATTAGCTTCAATCTCTTTGGGTGGGTAAGATGGCTCCCCCTCTCCCCCTCATCGCAAAGCATGCCAGTGTGGTAGCCAGTCTGGGTGCCTGTAAGCTGACATAGCAAATTTGGCAGTTAACATTATTCTTGAGAGCCGTCCAATGACGTTGTGTTAGATGCTGGTGTTGGTCTCAGGTGTCTTGGAGGAAGCATGTGCTAGCCTTTACCCTCCCAGCGTCGTATCTTTGTGTATTTAGGGGTAGACTTAGCTATCATGTGAAACTGACTGTGGCTACATTTTAGAGAAAACTGTTTAATAACTGTGTAATAGTTAATAAAGAAATAAATACACAAATAAATAAATACGTCTGTTAGGGAGGCCAAAAATGGTGCTATAGCAACAAAGCGGCAAATGTTTTGGTTGGAACCAAAATTTCCTAATTACATCTTGTATCTTATAGATTAGATATAGAGTTTGAGCTTCAGTATTCCGTGATCCCTTGTCCTCTGTGAAATATTCTTCTTCCCCAATGTTGCAATGAATAAGCAAAGTAGGAAGTGATTGACTGAAAAAGATGTCACTGTTTTATGGGTTGGTTGATAGCAGAGCACTTGGATGTGGCTGAGAAGGCCATTTGTATGGCTGGAGTATAAGGCTGTGTCAGAGGGTGTCTGCTGTGCATGTTATGTGATGTTTTAGTACAGTTATAGATCTAGTGATCCGCATAAATGACTAAGACTGAGGGATGACCTTGTTTTGCTTCAGAACATAAAATACACATTTTCAATGAAGCATCACAATGCTCACAGAGTGCTTGTGCCCTAAATATGTTTCCGTGCTTTATGGTCTATTCGGACTGGGTCTTTAACATTAAAGCTGCTCTGCATGGTAAAGAAAATTGTATATCATGCACTTACTGCTGAAACGTAAAACACTGGCTTGTCAAGGAAAAGAGGCAGGTATTTATTTGTGTAGTGTGTCTCTATGTGTGTGTGTTTATGTGTGTGTGTTTGTGTGTGTGTGTGTGTGTGTTGGGAGGCGGAGTGAGTGGGTGTATTTTGTGGGAATGTCCCTTTTTTACTTGTTTGAGGCAGGGTTGCTTGGAAACTCGTACATGAGTGTGAGGAATTTCTTCCCGTTGCGACCTCCCACCTCCCTGTCCTGCAAGCTTTGGAGGGAAAGTACGGCCAGCCATTATGATCCCTGTAAATGTGCAAGGAAAAAAAAAAGATTAATTCATAGGTGAAGTTAACCCATTTCAGATTGTGCCATCACTATTTTACTGACTTCAATACAGGTAAAGTAGGTATAAATGTGAAAGTGAGTTTGATAAGGGAGAAAGACCTTAGCCTAAGACCTTTCATTGTGTTGATGTGTATGTTTACATTTCCCTTTACTGCAACTTTCTTTTGGTTGTAAAATGAAATGAACATGATGTAGCATGAGTAAAAACAAATGGAACTGTAATGTGCATTGAGGGTCTTGATTTTTATGGTCTAAATGACATTATGGAGGCAGTCACGTTTGAAATTCTATTCTGATTATCACTCTTATACCAGTGTTACTGTGGGGTAAGAATAAATGCCATAAATGATGTTGTTATCACTGGTGTTGTGATGGCATGCCTAAATGCCACAGACTATTGTGTCTGCCTCTTGACTACTACATGAATATGCAGAATATCTTCATTATTATGTGGAATTTTATGCCTTCACTGTCAATAAATGGTAACTTTACAGGAAAAGGCAAAAAACATGCCTTATTTCTGATGTATGTTAATGTTAAACATTTTATTCTAAAACATTTTGGACCGTATATAACGGTTCATTCATTATGGTTCTTCATGGTTCATTTCACACAATGGAAAGGAATGTCTGTGAATGTTTAAATGAAGTAGAAAAATAAAAATAGAACAAAAAAACAGAGATGGTCATGGATGTTTTTTTTTTTGACCGTGACATTATGGAATGCTATACATGGAACTTCCCAAATTGCACCTTTTCTGCTGCTCTAACAGCTCCTGCCATTATTGGCAGATGTGTGCACTTGTGTTTGTGTTTCTTTTTTTCCTCTTAGGGTGCAAATAGCTGTTCTGTGTGACCAGTGGCACTTGCACCAGAGTGCAAATAGGCAAATAGACCCTTATCCCCTGTTTTTTTTTTTTTTTTTGTATTGCTATTCATTTTTATGAGTGGCATTGTAAAAGCAGTTTTGAGTAAAGTTCTTGAAAGTTGTTTGAAATTTCATTTCTGCTGTTCTGATGTCAATATAAGCCAAAGCAGGCATAAATAGGATTGAGGAAGGGAGAAAAGTCTTAGCCTATGAGATAAAACCTTATAACGTCTGACTTTTGTGCTTATGCATACACTATTTGGACAAAAGTATTGGGACGCCTGACCATTACCAACAGGGACTTTAATATGGAGTTGCCCCCCACTTTGCAGCTAGAACAGCTTCCACTCTTCTTGGAAGGCTTTCCACAAGATTTTGGAGTTTCTGTGGGAATTTGTGTCCATTCATTCTGTAGAGCATGGCGGAGTTGGAAGCATGGCGTTGTCCAAAATGTCTTGGTATACTGAAGCATTAAGATTGCCCTTCACTGGAAGTAAGAGGCCTAGCCCAAACCCTGAAAAACAGGTGTGTCTCAATACTTTTGTACATATAGTGTATATTTATGCATAGATATTTACATTTTCCTCGCTTGCAGCTTTCCATGTATGTGACGTGAACATGATGCAGGATCAGTAAGAATAGCTGAAACGGTCATGTGCTTTGAAGGTGTTCATTTTGATGAGCTGAATGGCACTATGAAGGCAGTATTAAGTAAAATAACTGAATAACAGCAGTCTACAGTGCAGCATATATTGACACATTTATGCAAACGGCCAAATTCGATGCCAGCTATATTCTCTCTTTCAGATCCCAGAATCAGGCTGCATTTGAACTCTTCACATGCTTTTATATCTCATGATCCCTCCTGCTGTGTGTATATACTCAGAAGAGATAAACACACACCGACACATCTCCACACGTACTCACTCACAGTCATCCATATAATCAGTCATACACTCACACCCCGCATACTGATTCACATATGCACACACGTCACGTAACATTGGTGATCACGCTTGCATTTGCAACATTAATTATGCATACAGTCACAACAGTGGCAGTTTGTGCCATACATAACCACTACTTTTTCCTCCCTGAACCAGGGAGCAGTGCGAAGGACTTGATTTCCCACGGGTGCCGTTGCATCTTAGCCTTCCTGCTTGTAGCCAAAGCTCGAGGAGAAATTGTTATTTCTCTCATTAAAGAAGAGCTTGAGTGTATGGAAACAGCTATTAAAACAGATGACATTTTCAAAGGCGTAATCACAATGTTGTGATTAACTGGAACATACTGTATAAGTATGTTGTCCTTCTCCCGTCATAAAATGGCGCTAATAATTCATTACTGAAATACGGTTAATTCCTTTCGATCCCATGTTCCAGAAGTCTACATATCCAGTCATGTAGATAAAGAAGTGGTTAGTGGTTTAGATCAACCCATGATGGGGCGAGAGTGAAAGGGCTTAGATGGGCCGTGTGCACTGGCGTTCTGGACCCTGGTATCTGCTCCATTTCATCAGAGTGCGATCAGTCTACAGATAAGCCATTCCCCTTAAACCTCTTATCAGCGAACAGGGAGGAATGCGTTTAATGAACTGCGCTGCCCGCCACTTGTTTATTTGATGTTTTAATACATCAAATCTAGAGCCGTAATCTCAAAGACAGGTGTGTAGAGCCAGGCAGCCCATAAGTGTGTTTAGCCAGGTGCAGAGATTCCATCCGAATATGCTCTGTTGTGAGTGTTTGTGCATTTACATATGCGTCGGCGCATGCATGTGCAAAGAGCAAAGCTTCACTATTGACTCCACAGCCTACAGTACTGTGGGCTGTTATTGATGCTGCATGCTCAAGCATTTGGTAGTATAATAATAGGAAGGAGTTTTCCAAGCATTGTTTCAGGCCAGTCCTAGATTAATGAAAGTGGAAGCCTTTCATTATTGTTCCAGCTGCTTCAAGTCCAGTCAGCTCCAACCTTGCGTTCCGATTCCAGCGTGGGGGAAAAAAAGACACTACCAGACTTCCACTCAGCACTTGGCCTCTAATGATTTCAGCAGCAAACTTGAAGGACGTCTCAGCTCTAACAGGGACGAAGAGGGTCTCTGTTAGCTTTTTCATCACAAACCTGTATAGAAAAGCTACACCAATCAACTACAGGAAATACTGTAGTACTCTGTATTTACAGAAGTATCCATACAACCCTTCTAGTAGTGAATTCAGCTGCTCTGAAGTGCACCTAGGGCCTTGGCACTCTGTAGAAGGGCTGGAAGGATCACCTCAAGACTGTAACTGGACACTTTTTTCTATTAGAGCACAGCTAAATGATGCGTGTTTTAGACCAGAAGCAGTAACCGCTTCTGTGCCTGTCCTCACAGACTGCAAGTAGCAAGTGAGGATGTGAGTGAGGACATGATTGTGGAAATTTTCAAGTTTACCTTGAGCTGCTCGCCAGTCGATACATGTAAAACATAGACCACTCAGGTGTATTTGTGACTCACTTGCCGCCGTGCCATTAGCATAATGTCAATGTTAACAAAGTAGTAAAGAAATAAAACAGTTTTGCATTTGTCAGTTTGTTTTGAAAATGTTTTGTTCATTTATTTGTTTATTTGTTCAAATGTTACTTTACAAAGCAATATATTTTTAATGTATTTCTGTGTTTATAATTGCTGTTTATATTGATGTCTGGGCTCCTGTGTTGCAAGTTTTACTGTTTAAGTATTTAGTAAATTTTGTAAACTCTCCTTTAGTAAATTGATTGGTGGACCAATCGTTAATGAGTTGTGCTCACACAGCTTGTTTAATCTCTGTAGAAAAGAATTATCGATGCAATGTGGTGCTCTGGAGCAGGCACATATGAAAGTATGAACCCCCAGCACTGGGCTGTGGAGCAGTGGAATTGTGTTCCCTGAAGTAATGGAGGTGGACTGATATCTTTGGGATGAGTTGGAGTGTCATTTGTGAATTAGAATTAATCATCTAACAATAGAACCTGACCTTGCTACTGCTCTTGCGTCTGAAAGCAATCAAATCCTGTAGTAACCTTTGATTTCAGAGGAATGTAGCTAACACGCAATGGAAGCTTTTAGCAACAAATGAGCATCTGGATGGTTAAGTCATCATACATTTGTGCAGCTTGCACGATGGCTAGGATGCCTCCAAGCTTCCACTACTCGTTAGCTACTTTAGCATTGTAGCTCCAGTGTAAAATGAAAGAAGCAAATTTCAGGCACCAACCAGGGCTTGTAGTAAGGACAAAACTGCATAAATTTCACTTTCGGTCAAATTCCGTCACCTTAAATGTATATCAGTTCATGAGAGTGCATCTGCACCACTGTGGCTGTGGAACATTTTATCCGGCCTCTATATGGTATGTATTTATATGTGTGGGGGTGTGAGGGGAGGGGGGTTAGACCGCTCCCCCTTTTAAGCGCTCTTCCCAAACATGATCACATCTTAAATGCTTGAAACACGGCCTTCCGCTGTATACATCTTATAGCTTATGTAAGCAGCACTCGCGTTATGTAAGCATTCGAAGAAGCGGCTGGTTGATGCAAGATGGCACAGTGCATGCACACGGAGCATCCGCATCATTTCTCCTATATGTATCTTCCGTAGGCCCCCAGTGGCACAAACCCGGCGTAGAGCTCTTCCAACATATAGGAGCTGCCATATACCCTAGTGGGAAGGAGTGTTGCGATGTGGGCCGCAACGTGGAGGAAGATATGTGTGCGTTAGGGGGAGGGGAGGTGGGTATAAGCTGCATGCACTGAGAGTTGTTTACATCACCCAGGTATAACTCTTAAATGTCACCCATGATTGTGTTATTTACATCCATATGTGACACATCAGAGTGGCTATGGGAAGACGATATCCACTTAGGCCTCATGCTGCATTTCTTACAAACTGGCAGTAGTTCTGTTGCAAATTTACAGGATAAATGGAAATGAATAAACAATACTGAATTATACTGAAGTATGGAATAATAATGCAATAACAGTTGTTGTAATTTAATTATTTTGCAGACATTTTTAATAAAATGATAAGTTTGAATAAAGTTTGAATGATACTGAGTAGTGGAACTACAATGGAAGTAAAACAACCATATTGTATGTGCAAATTCTCTGGTGGATACTGATTATGGATAATGGATCCACTACCCGACCTGTTATTAGATCCAACCCATGCTGCCTGACCCACAAAAATATTCATTCATCAGTGGTCCAGACCTGACCCAACCCACAATGTTTCTTTAAGTTATTTATTACTAAGTTGGAACACTTTGTTGCTTTTTGACCCACACTGCTAATAAGCTGACATGAACCCACTGACCAACAGGTTCCAGATCAGCCTGTGCATCACTACTCTAATTCAAATGATCTGCATAATCTGTGGTGTTAATCCAAGATGTTAATTTAGTTGTGTAATGAATTGTAAACCTGTTTACAAAGTAATATGTTTACACATGCAAAAATAAAATAAAAATAAATATATATATATATATATGCAAATGCAAAAAGCCAAATGATTTGATGTAGCCAAATAAAAGAAGGCAACAAACTGATCTGAGTCTACTCAGTCAAATTCACGTACAAAGTCAGCTGGATTATGGAGAAGTCATTTAAAAAACTCCCAGCTAGGGTGAAATAAACGCAATAGTGAACAAAATTTATCTCATTATATCACATTGAAATGCATTTGAGGGAGGCAGTGCTGCTGTTTTATATCCAGATTAGTTTTTATCACAAAGCTCAAGAGAGAGGAAGCTTTTTCTCCTAATAGGACACATTCTTCACTGAGACACACATAGACCTTGGCACTGACCTCAACTGGCTATGGGCTATGGGTATCTGGAACATAGTCACACAAAATGTGATTTATGATGTGGACTCTTATTTATGCTATGTTATAGTCTGTTTTTATGTGTGTGTGTGTGTGTGTGTGTGTGCATTTTCAGAACAAAAATGTCCCTTCTTTGTGATAAATAATTGAAAAAGAGTGTGTGTGTAAATCTTTGTAAAGTGATTTTTGCTAAAGACACATGTTTCACTTCTTGGATCTAAAAGAACAAGATCCTTTCTTTTTAGTTACTAAGGTTAAGGTTAGGATTAGGTTAAGAATAATTATAGTGAGACTTAATTACTTAATAGTAACAGATATGGGACATACAGTACATGTCCAAAAGTATTCAGACGGCCCTTGTTGCCCATTTAGATACTTTATAGTGGACACATTACTGACACAGGTGTTCAGATGCACACAAAGCTTGTATAATCTCCATGGAAAAGCATTATCATTTGAATGGGATGCTTTGGAATGACAACACATGATGAGTTGTAGTGGTGTTTGTGATCCAGAACTAATCATCAGTACCTGAGCTCACTAGTACTCTTGTGGCTGAAAGCAATCAAATCCTTACAGCAATGTACCGATCTAGTGAAAGGCCTTCTCAGAAGTGTAGAGACTGTTACTGCAGCAAAGGGAGGCCGTGTGTGTTTGTGTGTGTGTGTTCACGCACATGCATGTGTATAAGAACAAAAGCTGTATGTAGTTGCGTAGCTGACTTTTGGCCTGTTAGTGCGGCAGCTGAACGTCACTGAGACTCTCTCCGGAAATCATGATGTTTGATGTGACGCTGGATAAAAGAACTGCACCTCGGGACACAATTAGATCACACATCCTGCCCATGAATTCTAGGCAAACAGAAAGGTCAATCAATATGTTGCTCGCTCAGGGAGCTAAAAAATGCCAATAACCATTCAACACTAAACAGAAATGTGGCACTTTTGCCACTATAGTATTCCATTCTGACTCAACTCAAGACTTACATTCTCACATAAAAATGATTTTGGAGAAAGACTGCATTTTCTGTCTTAGTTAATAGTGTTGACAAAGTTAAACTCATGTTGCTGTGACACGCATGCATATATTTGTCATGTTTTAAACATCACTATCAATTTGGTATAATGACATGTCACTTTCTTCTTTCAGTAAAAGGATCTACATTATATGGGGATACATGAATAAGAACAATGCAGTTCATTGTTTATTGTCAACCTGAGATTCATTCTTTTTACTTCATGTCCTTGGTGCACAGTCCCATGTGTCATATCATTCAGGCACACCTTCTGACATTTGACTACGTCAGCTTGTACAAGGGGCAGGGAAACATGATATTAACAAATAATGTCACAGCACATTTTCCCCCCACCACCCCCACTTATCCCCCACTAATCATTATTATATATTTATGTGTGCGTGTGTGTGTGTATGTTTTATATATAGATTGATGTTTCCATTTTTAGTTAAAGCTTGACTTTAATATGTAGTTTTTATATCAACTTCAAGAGGGGGTCTTGTTCTCTCTTGTTGACAAGAGGGGCCGTTGCAGCCCAAACTAACTAAAATACGTGATTGCTTCACAACCAGTTATTTCACAATATGAAACAGAAGGTGAGAAAGAAATCCACTGGCGAGAGTAACAGAGCAGTGCCTGGGTTGGAAAGACTGGTGTAAGTAGGGGTGGTGGTATATATATATATATATATATATATATATGTGTGTGTGTGTGTGTGTATACATATATATATATATATATATACAGCTCTGGAAAAAAATAAGAGAGCACTCAGGTTTGATCTTTTATAGGTGCAAGTATTGAACTGAACAGCTTTGCCTTAGTTTTTAAGAACTGCTGACGATGTTTCCCCTAATTTCCAAATAAAAAATATTGTTCTTTAAAGCATAATTTTAAAGGAAATGACAACACATCAAAATAAGAGAAATGATGCAGTGTTTAC
>JBBPCZ010000007.1:21399850-21413930 GCA_037974445.1 Brycinus macrolepidotus | reverse complement strand
TTAAGAGATAAAATATGTAGGCTGAAAAATTGTTTTATATGTATTTATATAAATGTAGCAGCAATATGTACATTGTGAGTAATTTTAGTAAAGTGTTTAATCAGTGTTTGCCATGTGTGGTGCAGTTGTTTTGGTGTCGCAGCGTGTGTGATGCTGACTGCATTACTGGAGTGTGTGTGAGGTTTTGATGGTGAAAGAGTTTTGGGAAATGTGTGTAATGTTCAAAGGTGTCTAACCAGCTGGAAAATGTAAATCAAACAGTAGCTATTGTTGTTCATTTTAAGAGAGATTGTTAATCTCTAATCTCGATATCTTTACATACATACAATCTTTACATACAATGTCAGTGTTACACGGTCACTTGTTACACTAATGTTTCTGTCATTGTGTTGCACTATTGTTTATTGTCTATCTTTTATTTTTTTATTGTCTTATTATCTTTCATTATTTCTGGTGGACTGAGCATGTTAAAGACACAAGAACTTCCTTTGGGATAAATAAAATTATTTCTTATCTTAAACAAAGCATAAACAGAAATAAAAAAAAAATACATTAATTACTTCATGGTCAGCCATTAATGGTAAACACACCCAGCAAATGCACTGTAATAAGAACAACACCTATAATAATAATAATAATAATAATAATAATAATAATAATAATAATAGTAGTAATAAAACACTTAAAGCTCGAGTATGCTTTTTGCCTTCTGACTTGCTGCATGGTACTTGTGTTTGTAAGCTGTGTGTATGTCTCCGTCTCCCCCTGCCTCGCCTCTCTCCCTGCATTCCTCCCTTTGTAGTGCAACATCCGGGTCCTTCTCCCCCCCCCACCCAATCAGGAGCCATTTTGGACTGTCTTCTGTGTGTGTGTGTGTGTGTGTGTGTGTGTGTGTGTGAGAGAGAGAGAGAGAGAGAGAGAGAGTGTATGTATAGATATAAGTGTGTGTGTGTGTGTGTGTGCGCGCGCGCGCGCATTTCGGTGTGGGACCGAGCGGGGCCTGGGCACAGCGTCACTCACACACACAGTCAGAGAGACACGGGGCGCTTCTCTCCTATCCTCTCCAGGACTGGCTCTCTCGCTCCCGTCGAGGACTGACTCTTTCCCATTTCCTCCTCCACCATCGCTCTCTCTCTTTTCTCTCCTCTTATCTTCTCCTGATGGATCTGCTGTGAAACTCCAGAGCTCGGTGCACAGAAAGAGAGAGGGGCCGTCGGCCAGTTTGCTCGGTGCATGAGTGTGTGTGTGTGTTGGAGAGAGAGAGCGCGCGCGTGTGTCTCGTGTTTTCTCTCTCTCTCCCCCCGACCACCGTTTTAAATGTTCGTGCAGGAGGGGAGGTTAAAAAGGGGGAAAATCCGGTGTGGTTGCTCTTAAACGGAGGAATATGTTCGCCCCCTGCCTGACTTTGGCACTTCTTTGGGGAACTTTCTGTGCAGGTAAGCGTGTTTTTATTTTTCCCTCTGCTCTGCTGTGTGTGTGTGTGTGTGTGTGTGTGTGTGTGTTTTGTTTTAAGTTCTATCCTCTCGTGATAGTACAAAAGTATTTTGTAACAATATCGCGCGCTCCGGTCTACATTGTAACCTCACGTGCCACAGTACGAGCCTTTTAATGATCAGGCATGGAGGTGGGTGCAGGAATGGAGCTCCGTGTGTGTGTGTGTGTGTGTGTGTGTGTGTGTGTGTGTGTTTGCTCTGGTGGGAGATCTGGGCCACTATTTCGGCAAGGGGGGCTTTGTTGACCGTGCGCGTGCATTCTGTACCAGTGTGTGGTGGTTTTCATGTCCCTGTCGTCTCGTGCACATATGCAAATTTGATATTCATCAGTGGGCTCGAGTTGGTTTTTATTATTCCACCCTATTATTATTGTGCATACAGTTACAGCCTGGTTGCATTACATTCTGGCACAATTTTAAGGTGGAACAGGAAAATAAAATAAAAATAAAAATAAAAAAACTTTAGCCTGATGAAGCATGAATCAGTGCACGACCCTCTAAGAGAACACACTGAATTCATGCTCTTTTTTTCTTCACCTGTGCATTATTTTAGGATACACACACCCGTGTGTGTGTGGCCTGAATGAATCCCCTCTGCTGATTGTGCTTTACTATTCGTGGTCATGTGGCCTTTTTTTGGAGTAAGAGCACAAAGGAGAAGGAAAAGAAGGAGAAGGTGGGGTGGGCTGCCTTTAAGTTTCCAGCCTTTTTTTTTCAGACCTGTGCATGCTGCCCCCTTCTTTTCAAAGCTCCCTCCGTCGTTTCCTCCATTACCCCATCATTTGCAGTGCATTAAAAAGCTGCATGGTCGTGCTGGTGTGCAGCAGCTGCAGTGTTGGGTTGTTTTGTGGGGAGAAAGCCTTCGCGTGCACTGCATGCCTAAAGGAGAGAAGGGGCTTCTCCTCGTGCTCCCTTTTTTGCTTTTCAGGCTTTCAAGCTTCTGCCATTTCGCTGTTTCTCCTCATATCTATCTCAAATCACAGCACATGGAGTCTGGGGTTGGGGCTGCATGGCAGATTGCCCCATCTAGAAGCCCAAGGGATCCCTTTATTGCAGTGAAAAATGTGCATTTGCCTTTTTAATTTAACACCGCTTTGTTATTCAGTTTCCTCCTTGTTTGGGTGACTTGGGGGGGGGGGGTGTGCTCTCAGCGTGAGGGGCTGCTAATATCTCTGCTTTCTGTTTATTCTAGGATCTCGTGCATGTATCTTGCCTTAGCTCTTCCCTTCCATTCCCCATTTAAAGATTAGCCTAAGCTTGCTCTTTATTTATCTTATCCCACTTACTTGTTTCTGGAGCAGAATATAGTAGAAGTAATCTGTGTGTGTGTGTGCAGTGTTGCCTCAGAGAATCTCTGGACAGCTGATGCTAATACCAAATTTCCCAGTTCAAATAACACCACGTTTAGGTTTGTTTTTGCTCCTCATGTGGTTTTTTTTTTTTTCTTCCTCAGATAGCCCAACAGATATTTGGATTAGTCTATATATGAATGCCTGTAAATCTTCTCTGCAAGGCCACTTAATGCCTTATTTTTGTGGTCATAATACCCTCTCCTTTCAAAAGGAATACACTGATTTTTTTTTCCCCCAGCCTCGTGGGAACACAGTAATATGCTTCTGTTTTAATTGGTCTTCATTGCAGAAGCCACTTTGTTGCAATGTCATGTTTTAATCCTGAGAGAGCCATGCCAGTGGGCATAGAGAATATAAACAAGTGCTCTGGTACTGATCATAACGCGAATTTTTCATAAGAGAGTTTTATTGAATATTCTCCCACAGAAATGTCTTGACAAACTCCTTGCTTTGGGAGAGTTATGACGATGTGTGCTATATTTTCAGAGTTCTCAGGGGCTTTTTGGCTTCTACTGGATTGTTTGTGCAATTGTGGATTTGCAGGCATACTGATGTATGTGCATAATGATATTGCACTAGGCCTGGGCAATATGATCATTATTGGGATACACACATTATCCCACTGTGTGGTTGTCTGGATGTATTGTGGATATATTTAAAGATATTGTATTACAAATGGAGTGCAACTGGTCCTGGTTAACTGGATTTAGTCCAGTACAGTGCTTAGAGTTTAGTATTTTTAAAATGGTGTGCCACTGGTTTCTGTGGATATTAGGAAAAAAAAATTACATTTTGTGATGTTCTTGATGTTTTTGCCATATCACCCACCATATATTGCATAGATTACTGATGACTGTGAGCAAGCAGAGCTTGTTGTAATTTACATGAAGCCAATCAGTACATATACTTTCACGCAATTGTCAGGGGGGTTTATCTCGAGCATCCTACAAACGTAGTCACGTTACAGACGTAGGTGGATGTGGTGTTAGGAGTGTTGTTCAAGGACTCTCATTGTGTAGTGTGGTGATCTTGCCAAAGCAGGGAATCGAACCACAGTCTAGAAGATAGCTATGGCAGTAAATGTTTAAGTTTTAATATTTACTGCTCTTGGTCCTATAGTGCTCCATTAATCTATAGCAGATTGAAGTATTGATCAAAGACTGAAATAAGAGTTACATCTTTTTCATATGGTGCTATCACCACATTAACAATTAGTGTCCTTTGCCAGCTTTAGTTTAATTTTAATGAAATGGCCTAAGAATTGGTAGCTTTTTTTTTTTTTTTTTTACACTTTTGAGGCAAGGGTTAAATGATTGACACTATTTCTGCAGATTAGAGCTGGACAGTGTATCCTCTGATAGTAGCATGGTGTCAGTTTTCGCAAAATATTGATATGGTAAAAGTAAAATGCTAATGAGCGTTTAACGAGCCACTTAAAGTGCTGTGCCTGCTGAGTATTCTGACCAGTCACCAAAGCTCTTTGGCTGAATGTTTGAATCAATCAGAAAAAGAAAACAAAATATAGGCCTTCCTCTTATTATAACACAATATTTGAGCAGATGTTCTGCCTAAATACACATTTTTTTTTTAATATGCTCCAGACCCAAGTTTCTGGCTTGTGAACTGTGTATGTCACTGAATGGCAAATGGAGACCATTCGTATTGTAAAGCAGGTCAGTGGGAGCAGAGTAGCCGGGCAACTGTTGGGACGATGACAACAAATCCCATTGCTGTGTCCTCACTCATTCTCAGATCATTGATGCTGGAATTGTAAATGGTTTTGCAATGCTGTGAGGGGCCCATAAAACTTGATGTTTTGGCTGCTGCCTGTATTGTGTAATGGGCTTTGCTGAATGCATTCCAAGGCAGCAGGAGGAGGGGTGGTGGAGGGTGAAAGGCAAGGAGGGCTGCATGCCTTTTAAATATGACTCCGTCCCTCGAAGGAAACAAAGGAGACCTCTCTCTCTGGCCCTTCTCTCTGATTGTGATTCTACCTTTACGGCTGCTCCGTAATGTCAGCGCACTGGTTTCTCTTTCTTCTCATGCTTGGACGAGAGAGTCGCTTTGGCCCTAAATTTCCAGTAATGGCATAGTGTGGGACTGCCCAGCCATTTTGAGTGTGTATGTGTGTTTAAGGGTGTAATGATACACATTTTGTGGTGTTTCCACAACAGTGATGCATTTTCATTACACAATGCGCAATCAAGTGAAAAGGCATAATTTTGCCAGCATTCATTTTGTGTTTATAGTCAAAGTCCGGTTGCCAAAACAAGAATACAGCACCTGGTGAAAGCAATACTAGCATGAATTAATGCAGTTTAGAAACACAAAAGGTGAATAGTTTGTTGCATTTTGCATGCTTTAGAACAGGTGAAACTATTCCCATTTGTCCATATATCTGAAATTACCTATAGTTTTACAGCTACTGCTGAGCAGTAACTGTTTTCTGTGTTACTGCAATAAAGAATACTGAACAACTGCATGTTTCATTACAGAGTGAGCATAATTAGTCATTAGATTGCAAAAACAGATATTTTAATTGCATCCATACAGTCCATATACGGGATGTAAGCTACAAAAACAGCCCGTTTTCAAATTATAGTTTTTGTGATGTCACGATCCAACACATTTAAATGCATCTTCTTATCCTGACTACAGCAGTTTAGCCCTGCCCATTCATGCACTGATTTATCAACACCTTTAATGGTTAAAGATTGAAATAATTAGACTTTTGTTGGATTGCACAAAGCCCACAATTCATCAGAACAACCAGTTACTCATATGGAGATGTATATTGGTCAGTCTGTCAGAAATGCTGTGAATGGTTAGAGGCTCATTTGCATATTGTAGCCTTCTGTGATACAAGTATTACTGAGACGGATCCTGTGATAACGATATGCTGCGCAGCCCGATAGATGAGTTAGACCAATAGGAAGCAACCAAACACCCTTATGATGTGTGTAGCACAACACAACAAGAATGAACTGGCTGTCCGGCACACTACATCCAGCATTCAAGCTTTAGGCCAGAAAAGTTGACATGCGGGTCATCTTGGCCGGCAAAAGGGAACCTCTCACAGGCTTGGACCATAATTGTGGGTAGTGATTTCATTTTAAATTGCAGAACATTGTTCACAACATTTTTCAGAAAAATTGAAGGTTAGGTTCTTTTTGTCCGGTCTGACTTACCAGACAAAAACGTTGTGAAAAATCTGTTATGATATATTTTTGCCATATTGTTTTCCCCGGCTTACGTTAATATCTAACCATGTTACATCAAGCAGTTCTTTGTGTTTGTGTCAGAGAGAGAGAAAGACATGTAGTTGGAATAGACTGAAGCTTGGCTTTCCCACACTTCTGTGATTGTGTTCATATTACATATTAGCGTGGGTGTGCGGATGATGTCTCGAATGTGCGTTTAGCGTGTGCAAAATGAAATGATGCAGAAAGAGGAAGGCCTGGTGTTTGTGATGTCATAAACGCGGTGCTTGCCTGATATAGCAGCTGAAACAGTGACTGTGTGATGTGTCTATATGTTTGTGTAAGCTGTGCTGCCCCCCCCCCTTTTCTCCAAAGGCTTGGCCACATGGTTGAGGGGAGGGAGGGGAGATTGGCACTGAGAGGATGCAAAATTTGTCCTTTCTGAGCTTGAACGGACACCATTTAGCCTAGTACCGTTCCAAAGCAAAGCAATGGAAAGCACATCACCTCTCTAGCTAATCTCCAGCGATATACCTTTATTTGTTTGCGTTTTCTGTCATGGAGAGGATCCTGTGGTGTAAGGTTAGATAGAGGGGGAGGGGATGAAGAGAGAGCGAGGGAGGAGGGGGAGCATGGGGGGGGGGCACTGAGGGAAATGGGGGATGGGCAGCCTCCAGCAAGAACAAGGATTTAAAGAGACAGCGTGGATATTTTCTTCTCCCGTTGTGCATCAAACATGTTTGGCCGGAGAATACAGGACAGTCACTTCAGGGGTGGAGGTTTTTAGAATGTACAAGCTTTTCATTTTAGCACATGAGTGGGAAAGACCTGTCCCCACAGCCATTTATGAACTGAAGCATCCTGTTTCAGGCTGACGATTAACTGTCAAATAATTGCAGTTAACTATTCCGCTGTCTTTTTTTAGTACTATTACTAGTACTAAAGGCCAAAATGATTTGCTTCTGATTTGCTTGTCACCTAACATTCTTCACTGCCGGAATACAATAAATGTCAAATACTGGTTTGAAATATTATTCAAATCTGATGGCAATTTGTTGATACTGATGTATCTGATACCATTGTGCACTCCTAGCTCATACTCAATAGTGGAATGGCAGAAATGTTCAGAAACTTGAACTTCAGCTGTAGACTTGCTATTCAAATTCAAAGGTGGGCTTTAAAAAAAAAAAAAAACTAGACCCCTATCATTAAACAAGACTAGGCAAGTCTTGTTTAGCTGGACTTCAAATACAGTCTGTGAGGAACATTGTGTGTCAGTATCTGAAGCCTTTGGTCCATGGCTTTTGATCTTTTGATCATGAATAGCCTTGAACCCTTTTCTAGTAGATTTGAAAAGAGATTTTAGACTCATCACAAATAGAGTCACTATCTGTGATGTTATGAGACATATTGTGTAATTTAAGGGCTGTTTGACCATGCTGAAGCATACGCTTGCTAACTTTTTGCTGTGATCCATCCGTGCAACTAGTTATCTGTGATTAAATGCTTAGTGGTTCTTCATGGCAGCAGCTTTTTATTGTTGTATTCAGTGTTGAAATATCAACTGACTTGTACCCTGTGTAAACGGTATATACCACATAAGTGTTGCATATAACCAACAGATAAAGCCGTATTTAGGGATGTACTGAAAGAGTGTGGTTTATGATTTGTGTAGTTTAGGCTTTAAGGGGGGGCCGCGCCACCTCAGAAAGGTTTGAATGACGCAAGAATAGATCCGGGCCTATTTGAGTTCTGGGGCTGTTCATAAAACATTCGGAGCTCTAGCCTTGGACGCCCAGACCCTGCGAGAAGTGCACAATATCTAAAACATAATATTTTAAAAAGTGTTTTGTCCCTCCAGTGCTGTTATTAAATGAAGCAGAGAGCATCCAGAAGCGAGTTATGTTACTGTGACGTCTTGCTGTTTGATCTTTCCCCAAAAGGATGCTGCCTGCTCTGTGATGTCCATTGCATGGTCCTTCAAAAGCCTGATGTTCTTGCCTACGTTCTGTCACTGTTGTGTGCCATTCGTTTGCATTTACATTGGAACATGCTTTCTTGTTGCGTAGTAATCTTGAGAGTCATGGTTTTGTTCATAGGCCTGAGTGAAGACAGGTCATTATATGAATTCTAACTCCTGTGTGAAAAGTCATCATTTAGCTGGACAAAACGAGCGAGACAGCTAAATTCTTTCCAAGAAGCACTTTGCTTGGTGGTGTAAAACCCTCTCAGTACATGGAAATGTCTTTGTGCAAATGCATTTTTATTGGTTGTTTTGACCGAATCTCAGCATGAAAAAAAAGCAGTAAAATTCCTGGAAGTGTTGCTTACATTTCCAGAACAGAGTCATGGGGTTTATTCATGGCCTTGGTGGGCATATGAGTGCTGGTTTTAAATATCAAACATGAGAAGGAACTGTGCTTAAAATTGTATAAAATAAAATATGTATCACTGCGGATTTCTGAATCTAATCGGTAAATAGGTTCTGCTTTCTCCCCTAAAGAAGCCTAACCCTGCAGTTTTGTAGTTAAAGCTACAGATTTGGACAGATTCTGTCCAGTCAGAAGTCTTCTTTTAGATGCACAAGGAGGCTGGAACATGAGAAGTAGGTTAGCACATGAACCAGCTGTGGCTTTCAGTTTCCAACAACAGACTGTAGCCACAGAGAGCCCAAACAGTGACCCTTGGAAGTTAAATATGTTGTGTAAAAAGATCCTCCTCAACTACGCATCGCTCGCAAAATTCATGAAATGAAATTGACTGCTAGCTCTGCTGATGTAGGATGAGGCTTTAAGCTAAAGAGCTTTGGGAATCCATGGAGTGGTAGTTATTATAGGTATATGAATATGAAATATTAAAATACATTTTTTTTGGAAAGCACTTAATGCACTTTTCCTATATCATGAGCATTTGAAGTACATTAAAAGAAGCACATGCAGACCTTCTGTTTGTTCTGTTTCGGCGCTGTCAGTCTTGTGTGGAATGAAGTAACATCTGCTAAGAGGATTTTCTTCAGGGAGGAAGCCAGTATAACCTTTGACACATCTCTGTTTTCTGTCTCATGCAATATAAGGGGTTGGAGATTGAACATAAAATGTTGGGCAAATGTTGGAATTAAATGCTGTGCTTATATAGTGCAGTGAGCCCAGGAGCACGGAATCCGTTAATGTGCACTTTGCTCCACGGCTTCCATCCTAATATCGTGCAGATCCTTCAAAACCCTTCTTTTCAAATATGGGCTAATTTGATAAGTGGAAATTCTTGTGTTCCATCAAAATAGTCCTGTGGTACAACAGTGCAAGAGACATTACATTTAATTTTGTTCGCCAGTTGAGGTCCAGGATGAATAAACCGCCCATCTAGAATATAATTTGTGATGTGCATAAAGAGCATGATCTTATCTATATGAGCTTGAAATGGCCACAGTTCCCTGAAGAGGAACTGAATAGAATGAACCGAGGCTTGGCGATATTAAACGACTTTGATTTGGCCTGCACTAATTGGTTGCATCATAGTTTGTAGTTTGTATAAATGATGTAATAATGAAGCAATCAGACATGAGAAACTGTGTGTTAGTGTTTTAATAATGACTGTGTGGTAAAATCACTGAACTCAAGTGGCTTTTTGCTTTATAAAATGGATAAAATAGTTTGAACTGTTCAATAAGTTGTCATTAATAATGGTTACAATAAACAATTTCTCTACCAAGATCTTGGTATTTGAAATTGATGAGATCTACATTTCGGAATATCATTTGATCAGAGTTCAGCTGTTGCCAGGCAACCTTGAACTGCAGAAGATCAAATGCCTTCAGTGGCTGTATATTGCAGCCATATCATGAACTTTTCAACTTTGTTACGTAATAACCATATCGTAATATAGCAGTGTTTAATGCAGTATTTGCTTTTTTTTTTTTTTTAAACCACAGCAACAGTTCTAAATTCCATTAGTGCCTATAAAAATTTCCAGTTTTATACTAATACCAACATAATGCCATCTCTTTTCCCACAGTGGGACTGAATCTCCCTACTCCCTATGTAGTGCAAGGAATTAACCCTTCAGTGTGTACTGTCACACGGGTGTACCGCTGAATACTTCCCATTAAATTGTCAGATTACTTTCCATCTCCGTCACACGGGTGTGTTTTGGAACATTCAGCAACAAATATTCAGAACGAAGGCGTCCTAGCTGCTGATGCAGGTTAATTTTAATTCCAGATTACATCTGATATGCCACCATCTTTACACTGAGTTTTAAATTTATACTTATTTACTTGCTTACTTACTAACTTATTTATTAATTACATCTGACAGTCAATCAAGAACTAAATCTCACTACCGACTGAACAGAGTGAGTGCGTGCAGGACACTCAAAAGCACAACACAGCAACGAAAAAGCGCAGACTTGTTTGACGAGCAATACTATATAACAAATCTTTACATTTCACGCAGCTATTGAGCACACGTGACATGAGTCAAAGCAATGTAGGCAAATGACCCTGCCAAGTTGTTGTTTTTTGTTCGACGCCTTTATAAACAGTCTTTATCGAGTATTTGTCATCTCTCTACATTCAATTCATTACTACTGTGGCACTGAACCCGTAGCAGCCACAGCTTGTGCTGTTGTACAACAACCATAATGCTCCCGTTGAACAAGTCAAAGTCAAACGAATGTCACCAGCATTAAGGGGAACATCATATTACCAAGGAGTAGATATTTAGCAACTTGGCAGTCAGACGGTACAACCGGAGTAAATACAAAACGATTCACAATACGAAGTAACAGATTTTTGGGTTTTAGTGTGTAATGTGGGTGCACGAGCAAAAAACTCACGCAGCAACGGGTAGAACTGTTTAAAAAAAAAAAAAAAAAAAAACGCCCCACTGTGGGGTTAAACTGCTCCTGCATCCCAAACAGTGCCTAATATGTCTAACGAAAAGTTGTTTGGGATTCAGCCACATGTGCATGTTTCCAAATTGTGCCTTTTAGTGTAGAAGCCAGAATTCCGTAACCTGCAAAGTGCACAATATAGGGAGTAAGGAGTCATTTGAGATTCAGTCTCATATAATGCTACTTAAAGCCTACCAAACTGAAACACGACACTTTTAAGACATTCAGATTACATAATTTGCAATCATGTAATTTGCAAAGGCCGTGTTATTAGGTTATTACATTCTGTTTATAATTCATTAATAGAGAATTCAGTTGTTGTGAGGTGGTCTAGGGTTGCTCATATAGAGAATTATACAACAGATTCATTTGTGGTTCATCCAGTCATGTTATAGAACTGGAATTATCTGTTTTATAATGACTTTTTTTTTTTTAAGCGGAGTGGCTACCTGCCAAGCAAGCTTTTATGGCTTTAATCCATTTCTATAATGAACTTGTTTGAGGTACAGACCAAAAACACACATGTTGTTTTAGGATGAAGAATAATCATTTCAGATGCATTCATTTTGTGGCATTCGCATGAATTTACTAGTAATTTCATTCAAGTGTTTTGTGCAGAAGCCATTTTGGTGCTTTTGCTGTCCAAGGAGCAAGGTTTTTGATTAGTGTTTTTGAAAGCTTAATTGCATCACCTGCTTACCCACTACAGAATTCTAGCTGTTCCATTCAGCTGCTGGCCTTTCGTAGTTTGAACCTGAGCGTGCGTATCCAGTAGGGATACCTCAGGCATGTCCTATGACATGTCACACTGTTGTACTGTGAAAGTGTGGAACTTGAGAAACTATTGTCATGCAGTGTTTTCCCACTGCACCAGTATGGTATTATATTATGGTCAGGGCGGAGCATTACACTTCTAATAGCACTACAGAAGAGTTTGTGTGCATCCAAAAATGAAAGTGTTCCCCTATTGTGAATCATGTTGCATGAACATGATTTACCCATTAGGTTCTAGCTGGATGTTTGCCCAGATCGGGTGATGGTGATGCGGTTAGATTTACATGTCTGGGCTATTTGTCTCAGAGGTGCTGTTTGCTGGGTACTGCTTTTCAATCAGATTGTGCCCTATAGGCTTCCATGTTCTGCATTTTCTTTTGTCACATACTTTGGACATGTTTTATGGTTGCAAATGGACTGCATGCCTGCCAAGCCTTGGATAATTTCCCAGGTTTCTTCTGCTTGCGTTTTCCCCAACTCCGTTATTTTCTTAAATGAGACGGCCGCGTTTGAAGTGGAGAGCGCTGGAGTGCGAGAGAGTGTGAGAGATTGTGAACGTTTCTCGCGGCGCAGTCGCGTGCTGCTGAGAAGGCACACTGTTCTCGCCCTCGCGTTTGTTTACCTTTTGCCGATAACGCTTATCTGGGGTTGAGCTGCATGGGCGGAATGCAGTACATTAACAATGATATTCTGCAGGCCTTATCTGGCGTAGGCCGCGTCGTACATCACACGCAGCTTTCAAAGTCCTCGCGAGCATGCTGAGGGACGGGATTAGCCAAGCATTTGTTTAGTGCGAGTGGAACTGTGCCACGCTTTGTGAAATTACTGCATATGAGATGTTTACAGTTGCACTACACGTAGTCTGGTTAGGTGCTAATTGTTTTTCTTAATGGACTACAGAGCAGTACCTGAATTTGGTGGTTTAGAGTCGTTTTAATCATTTCTCCACTGAAGCACAGAAAAACCCTTATCATTCTCAGATTATTAATGAAATCATCTGCCTCCAGGCAAAGCAAAGCAGAGCGGGCGTAGAGGGTGTTATTGTGGATCTCTCCATTTCACACTGACACTGAGCTGATTGCTTAATGGAGCGCTCCCTCTGCCACTCTGTTGTGGTAGACCTCGCTTGTTGCAGAAGTTTCTTTCTTGCCTGGAGAGAACGGCAAAGAAAAGGGGGGTTGGGTTTTGCCCAGGCCCTTTCACCATGGGATTGATGGCTGGCTCTCATGCGGTCTGTGTGTGTGTGTGTCTGTGTCTTTGGAAGCCATTTGTCTACAAGGCTGGGGCCCTGTCTGGTGGAGTAGGCCTAGCCCCTGTGGAGGCCCCCCTCTGCTTTTGTGTCACTCCGTCTGTGCTGAGATATGTCAGGCAGCAGAGGGGCTGATTGTTGAGCCCTGGCCCCATGCTGAGGCCTTTGGTGGGGGTGGGGCAGAGGTAGAAGGGCTGCTGGACACTTTACTCCCCATTGACACTGTCTCCCCCCCTTGATCCGGGTGTTTTTCTTTCTTAAAGGAGAGATACATGGCGAGAAAGATACACAATATCTGTCACTATGAATTATACCAGTTATCATCTAATCTACTGATTATTTTGATCATTTAGGATTTTATATTTTCAACAAAAGGCCAAACAATAGGAATGAGAATAAGACCCGATGTATTTTCAAAAGTCTAACTTTATTGAGGTCAGTAAAAACAAAGAGTCTTTTAATAGAATGGATCGACAAAAAAATCAAATGTACCCAAATTTCCACTTCCTCAAGATGTAATTGATAAGCCTGGACATATTGTTGCTTCTTTTGTTTAGCACTGAGGGTACAAAGCTAGCAAGGAAAAAACTAGAAGGCAGTAGTCACCCAAATCAAATACATGCACTTTTCCTCAACTCTCTCAGACGGTATCCGGCTCTTTATTAATGTGATGCAGGCCATCATTGTGGTTTAGGGTAGAGTTTGATGTAGCTGAACAATGGGGAGATGTTTTAGACTGTTTTCATAATCCAGTTCCGTCGACGCCTCTGTAGGTGTGCTGTGGTGACTGGCACCCAGATGTTGGCACCAGATCCTTTAAGTTCTGTAAGTTGTGTGGTGGGGCCTCTATGGATCGGACTAGTTTGTCAACACATGCCAGAGATGCTTACCTCAGTTCTGATTCTCACACACCCATTGCAGACGCTTTTCTTGGTGGATGTGTCGATATCGGCACTGTGTGTTCTGACTCTTTATGATCATACCAGCAGTAGCTTTTTCAGCAGTTTGTGCACTACTAGCTCTTCTGTTCGTGTGTGTGTGTGTGTATATTAGGGCTGCACAATTAATCGAATTTTAATCACGATCACGATTTTGGCTGCCACGATTAAATTAAGATGATCGT
>JBBPCZ010000007.1:21389303-21399750 GCA_037974445.1 Brycinus macrolepidotus | reverse complement strand
AACCGTGACACCACTGTGTCGTATCGAACCGAACCGTGATTTTTGTGAACCGTTACACCCCTAATATATATATATATTTCATATAAATAATTTCTCCAGCATTTATGTGTAATGTTGATCATGGTAAAGTGGTAAATCTGAAAAAGAAAAAAAAAAAAAAAGATATTTCTGGGTACTATTTTGGCTAACCTGTATTAATCTTTCTGTCACTCTTTTATATTTTAACCATTTAATTGTACACCCAATCAGTCAATTTCCCCTTTAAGTAGAAAGCTGTAGGTAACCGCTGTTTAAATGTCTTTTCTTCTTTGTTAGCGTGCTGATGCCAAGATCTGTGTCGCCAGATAATTCATTTTCTCCACTCTCAGCGCCTCCTAATTTTACACAGAGCGCAGATTTCATGGGATCCAAATGATGAACAATCATTCATGGAGGTGAAGACCTTGTAGTGATTCAAAGACAGGATGAGCGGCAACCATAACGGCTACAATAAACAGGCAGACAGACTGTCGTATGCATAGACAGGTAGGTAGTTTAAAGAAAATGTTTGTGCACCTCTGGTTAAATGAACAATAAGAACAATAAGTGAACAATAAGAACACTCTAGAATCTACTTCTGCACCTTTTTTTTTTTTTTTGTTGCTAAATTGAATATATTGGAAAGCGATGACATACATGTGGCCTGGGCATGTTATGGCATGTTACATAGTTCATGTTTTATTCCCTCCAATATATTAAACTTAATGCATAGAATACATAGGTACATAGAAATTATGAAGTAAAATATGTGAAAAAACAGAGAAAGAGAGAGACAGAGAGAGAAATAAAGAGAGATGAAAGACAGAAGAGACAAAGAGGGAGGGAGGAAGGGAGAGGGAGTGAGAGCAAAGAGACCATCCGCACAAATATAAAATGAATAATATATTTTTAATTACAATTAATAACACACTAAATGTACCTGCATTTTGATTTTTGCTCCTCGTGAGTTTTAACCTTTTTTTCAGTTTTCTGTAAAGCTTTTTGAACCATGCAAAAATTGATATGAAATAACACCTTTGAGGGCAGGACATGGATATGTCTCTCACACTTAGGCCCCTTAATTGACACATTCGTTAGGTGGGCTGTATTAATAAGCCCATTTCAAAAACTAGTGGGGGGAAATGGGAGTCCCATTCATGCACCTGAAGAGATGTAAATAGACGTCCTTCAGGAGGCTGCAACGCACCATGGGGAAGAGCTGATTCCTTCACAATGCTTCATTTCCACTTTAATAGCTCTCTTTCTCTCTCTCCTTCTCTCGCATTCATTCTCCCTCACCTTACTAATAACAATCTGCTTCAAACAATGGAGCTCACTGTGTCAGTAATATGTTCCGGAGAGCACCTCCTTCAGCGGGCTGCACAAATTGCTGCACCCCATGCGGGAATCCAAGACACACCGAGAGAAAAGATAATCTCTCAAACCAAATGAAACTGACGGACTATTTTTCGCCGCTCTTCATGCTACGAAGAGTCGCGAGGAGTGCCGTTTCTGGGGGAAGTGATGTGTGGTTTATTAGAGATTGACTCCTCTGCATGGATAAAATCAAATCGACATCCTGTGTGTCAGTCATATCCATGCAAATGACACATGAAGGCCGCCGCAAAGGGGAAAAACCCTCAGTCCCTGTCAGCTATTTCCACTGAAGGCAATAAGACATGCTGGCTTACATGGAGGACATGCAGAGGGCGTACCTAAAGGAGGGCTATCACTATCAGTTATACCAACAAAAGTTTATTTTAGTAATTTATGACTTCTTTGATTATTAATTGATTTTTAAGCATGGCCCAAACAATAACAACCCCTGTGTCAATTAGGTTTTTTTTTTTTTTTTTTTTTTTACAATTTTACAATTTTACAATTCTATAACAACAACATTTGCGTTTGTCACATTGTATGATATGCTGCAAACAAAATCTTGGCCAAATTCTGCAGCAGACTGCAATAGCATTTATACTCACACGTGCTGCAAATCACATTATATGATTAAGATTCCCTAGAGATGTGTCTACAATGCATGAAAAGGATGACATTCTGTGTGTGTGCCTGTTTTTAATCAAAAACTGGGACAGAAAAATAAAAGCAAGCTCTCTGCATAACTGCTGTGATGTTATTCCTGGGAAAACATACACAAAAAGGCAGCACTTTGTGATTTTTGTCTGCAGAAATAAATGTACAATTGCTAAAAAGAGAGACCACTTGAAGAATAAGTAAGATATGCATTATCATCACATAAACTGCCACCTATACACTGGCAGATTCATTAAAAATGTGCCTTTTAATTGATCAAGTAATTGAATTTAATTGAGTAATAATGACAGTCCTAACTTGCAATATTATTTTTCTCATAACTTCATCTTCGCTGTAATTTTTTATTGCCTGCTGTTCTGAGGTGGCCTAGGAATGTCAAATTAGCTCAATAATAACTTGGTACTCTTTTTAGCAAAAGGAAATTGGTAAAAATATGAATCGTGCTTTATATAACTGCTGTTGGAATTGTCTCCAAAGTCCTGGTCTGTGATTTTAGTATTTCGGGCTTTTGGAGCTGCAATAAGCATGTTTTTCAGTTCTATTTGCAATGAGTTCCAGCATCTGTAAAATTGATGGGTATATATTGAGTACTTTGACATTGATTTGTTTACGAGCCATTTAGCTCTAAAAACATCTTGACTTAACAAACGATACAATTCAATGGTACAAGTCACTCTGCCGAACAGAACACTCAATATACATTTCTGTGATTAGTGATTAGAACTCATTTGCTTGATTACACTGTTTATAACATGGAGTGCTTCAGTTTGGATGCAGAGAGCAAAACACTAAAGGTAATGTGTTAATCATAAGAGAGTAATTAGCTAATTGCAGAGGCCAGACTATAGGTAATGACTAAAAGAGGACTAACTTTGTTGCACTAATGACAGAACAGTGATGTGGCAATATTGTTAAGAACTGCTACTACAAATCAAGTGTTTTCCCCGCCATTAAACAGGCCAGGCAGTTCACCTGGGTAAACTCACATTCTGCCCCAGCATGGATGAGATAAAGGCAGTAAGATGTAACTGGCGTGCTGACAAGCATGATATGCACTCATATTTGGCCAGAATAAAAATCTAATTTTCAATGTAAAGAGGCACTACATTGAGATCCCTGGTCTGGTATAGACCCAGTCATTGTTGGATCTGTGTGATATAGCAGTGAGTTGCACAGACAAGCTTAGGTTCGCCAGGGGAGCAGCATCTACATCTAGTCGTCTAGCTTCTATTCACAGTAGGCTTTAATCGCAGCTATTTTGGTCATTAAAGAAATAGAAACATTTTCTCCAAACTGAAATATTAGTTTGTTTTTACTGAAATTTGATGTTGTACTCCTGAACAGGAGTCAACAAAAAGAGGCAAAGTTTCCACTTGTCCTGGATGCTTGCAGATGTAAGTGATTGAGTGGCCATCTTCTAGTAATGAGAATCAAAAGCAGATCTCTAATGAACTCCTGACAATAAGAATATAATACTTGATGTATTCACATGTGTAGTTTACTTACATTGTTTTTAATACTAATTGGGTGTGATAATACTACGCCGACCGTTCCCATGTTTGGTGATGCCACATCAGCCCAACACAGTTGGCTTTGAAGGCCTTATCACCCAACCAGAAAGAAAATCCAGGAGTAACACTGCTGGTGCATGCAGAACTTTTCAATTACTGTAATAAGGTGATAAAAAACAAAAAACAGGACTGAAAAATGGGAGTCTCTCTGTCAGCATCTGCTGAAACTCCTCAATATGAAAGGTCACTGTGACATTCTATCTTAAACTGAATATTAAACTGAATGTGTTTTGCTTGGTGCCAACCACACAGAGTTCAGGATCCTTCAAACCTGCAGGCAAAATAAAGGAATAGATCCAGCATGCAAATATGAGGGACGGTTGGAATAGCTTTGAGGGAAAGCAGGGTTTGATTTGCACCATTAGAACGGCAGCACTAGAAACAGTTTGGTTCCATTTCACGTTCAAACATCTCTCAGTTCTTTGCTCTCCACTGACTGCATTTGACTTTTAAATGACCATGGTCTGTGCTTGAAGGCTTTTCCACGGGCCAGTGGGGAGAATGGGCTTTGTTTTTCTCTGTGTTGCATTTTTCTGTTGACTTGAGAAAAGGGATGCATTCTCCAGTGCCCTTTTAAATGATTCCCTTTATGATCAACAGGCTTTGAAGGAAGGACCACATACGGCTGAAGCTGGAGGCTGGGGGAAGACTGTGGCCATCCCTTTTGACAACACTGGTGCTAAATAAATAAGAACATATTTAAGAAATTCTCATACATGTTCATGTAACAATGCTACTACACTAACGCTAGTCAGATTACATGGACGTCTCTGGGAACTTTATTTACAATAATGACAGCAGTAATGAAGCATTCAAAAAACACTTTCAATGAGTCACACTAAACATGGAGCACAAAAAACTATACAGTATATTCCACTGCAAGTTACCATTTGCTGTCTGTAAATGAGGCTCTGTTCTCAATGGAAATTTGCATTTAAATGGTTCTGCTCACTCACTCACACTTCTGATTGGAAATGGACAGAAATCATGTGTTTCCTAACCTTAATATAGAAGTGACACCACAGGTTTAGACCCTCCTTTATAACTGTGATTGTTAAGCAACAAAGTATCTCAGCAAATTATTTGTTCCAAGAGCACATTTTGGGGCACACTGATAGCATCCTTTTAAAAAACTTCCATGCTTCACAGAACAGTGGCAAAAATTTCATTCAACCTAGTCTCATTCACACAGTCTAAGTGCCTAATGTCTAGAGTGCATTATTTACTTCAAATGATAGGTATTTTAAATGTGCATGAATAGTTACACTGTTAGAAAATGTCTTTTCTTTTTTCCACCATGCCATCAAACTAACGTTGGTATGGTGGCAAACTTGTCGTTGCTGTTTCTAACCTGTCCAGTTTTGATTGGGTACCAGCACTCAGGAAAAAATACATAAATAAATACAAAAAAACCATGGGTTCACCTCAAGCAGAACCAGTATTTTCATAACATTCCTAAATGGACCAATGCAAAATTAACAAAAAAGCTTAATTCCATTGCTTTTGCACTGGTTATTCTCAAGTAGGGCTAACTTTATCGGTGTGACTTGCCGGTTCACACTGATTAAAACATGTTCTTGTAGACACAGGGTATCGCTGCATGACTTATATGATTACTGAAAGTTATGATAGAAAACAGGCCCGGTTATCCAACACATGCTTTACCTCGGTGAGGGTTTTATTGAGAAAACCTTTACCTTATACTTTCACAGTGACTGCAGTCAAAAAGCCTGGAGATGTTAACATAACTAGTATTAAAGTCACGAGAAAAATGATGGATGAAATGACCGCATGTGAGACATGCAGTTGATCCACAGATATTTGAGACATAATAAATTTTAAAAAATCAATTTTACGCCAGCTAGTTAAAAAACAACAACAAGACTATGTAGCAACACATCAATGACAATATTTACCACAAAAAAAACAGCAGAGGCATAGAGAATTAAAATTGGACAGCTGAGATGACAGTCAGGGTTTATGGACCATGTGATGGTTTGATGCGTGAATATAAACATTTGCTTTGACATTAATTTAACACTACCTGGTACACCATTGACAGCTAAGCCTGCACTGAGACTGACTGTCATGATTTTGCCTGGTCACAGAGAATGAAGCTTAAAAATTCTCCCCATTTGATTAGACAGGCTTGTGATCTATCAATACCCGAAGTACCACGACTTTTTGTTTGCATGAAATGAAACATTAACATTTCTGTTCTGGAACAGTTAAGGGCACAGTTTAGCTAAGAACAGTTTTGTTCTTAGCTAATTTTTTTTTTTTCTCATTGTTGTTTCATTCTTGGCTTCAACAACATAACCTGGCTTTTTAGCATAGCAAGTCTAAACTCAACTTTATAAAGTGATGCAAAGCACATATTCTAGCAGTAGAATTGTGCCCAAGTTTCTCATCAGGTTGAATGGGGTTTTTGCCAATGTTCCGTCAAGCTTGCCTTACCTCCCACCAGGAGCTAAGAGTGAGCACATTTGTGGGCAGAGCAACACTGTTTAATTTCTTTACAAATTCAAAATTTCAATTTCAAAAAGTTAAAACACATATGGTTTCCACAAGTTTCCATAGTGTATCTGAGATTTCAGCTCAGCTGTGCACGTGTGGAAAAAGGTGTGTTAGATTTCGGATACTCGTCGGATTTAACTAAAGTCCAGACGAGGAGGACTTTGTGCTGTCTTCCCCCTGCAGCATGCGTGTTTATTGGAGTGATGTGTGATTGAAAGTGTTTGACTTTGACAGCTCAGATGGCGAATGAGGCACGTCTCAGCCATGTCTCTCCACTCACCACTCTCAAAGCCCTCCACTCTGTCTCCCCTGCACTGGTCGTATTGATTAAGGTATTTCGGTCTCCTTGAAAGCATGCTTATTTTGCAAGCTCTAGATGAGTCATATCGCTACTGCGCAAGACATGATGTAGGGGCATTTATATATATAATACACACATGTATATATCTGTCCATATATACATATATATGTATAAATATATGTATATTTATAAAAGTGTGTATATATATATATATATATAAATGTATATGTGTATAATATATATTATATATTATTATGTATAATAATATATTATATTAATATATATATATATATATATTTATATATAATATATAATTTAAGCTTAACAGTGAGTAGACCCTTGCTTTAAAAAGGCTTTGCTTTCCTGGTATTTTGAAAGCTGTTTTAGTCAGGCTTGGCTGATCTGGTAACTTCTTTTAAATTGTCCTTTTTGTGCTCAAAACAGTTTTTTTAATTCTGCATTTCTCTTTAATATCAAATTTCATTTCCTTTTGTACCTTATAGTGTCATAACCATGTGCTGTCATTCATATCAGCCAGCTAATACCTGCTAATACCCGGCCTTGCAATTCAGGAATTTTTTGGCATACAGCACTCAGGCTTTGTACACCTCAGCCATTTTTTAAAAGCTTCAAAACTTAGAAAATAAATTATTTTGGAAAATGTGTGTTTTGTTTTGGAAGAAAAAGTAGCTTGAACCGTATCTTTCTGAGCGTCAAATACTGTGAGTTCTGAATGTGGACGCTTGGAACATTGTGAAAACCTACAGTGGCATATGTGTGCACAAAAATCTATACTTTCCCTGCAGGGACTCGGTTGGTAGGTCTTTCAGAACCTGTAGTGCTTTGCTGTGAAATTTGTAAACTGTGTTAATGCTGGAGAGAGGTCGATAAGCTAACCATGGAGCTCTATCAGCAGTCAGTGTGTTCCTATGAGAGCCAGACCTTTTGAAGGGGTTGCAAGCTGGCCCTGCCACTGTGTGAGGTCACCTCATTATTCTGGCTGTCTCCCTTCTGCTTGAACTTTGGGGGTGGGTGGGGGTGGGTGTTGAGATGGAGATGTGGCAGATGCTTGTTCTATTCCCCTTCCCTCCCAGCTCCAGCTCCAGATGGAGGTATGCAGTGTGTAATCTTGACTCCCAGGCTCCTCTGGTGACCCCTCCGTCTTGTCCTCAATGTCCAGCTGTCGCGGGACATCAGCAGGCCTTCATCTGTCCACACATTTGGTTTCCTCCTGAAGAGTTTTGTCATTAGAAACCATGAAACAATCGGATAAAGTTTAGATAGACTGTGCTTTTTGGAACACCACAGCTATACGGACTTCAGAGTTGGTCTCCAGAGGTAAACCCATGAAAAGAACTTTTAGTTTTTTCCCTTGATATTTTTTTTTCCCCCTTTTTAAATATATCCTCATTGTATGGATTAAATCATTTTTAACACTTATCCTCCACTTTCACATCTCTCCTGGGTAAGCATGCCTTTTCCGACTGCAGTGTTAGTTAAAAATGCTCAACTGGGATTCAGTCGAGTTTTCTGCCATTGTCCTAGTGGTATTATGCTTAGAAGGGTCAAAGGACACGTGGTGTATTAAGGCTTTCCCTATGTGGATATGTGCAGTGATGGCAGGAGAATGGCACAGAGAGCTCTCCTTTGTCATGGTAAACTAGGACTTGACCACCTGCTATGAAGAGGGCCTGACAATGGCTGCCTCCACATACATGGGAAACGGGAGAGGAACTCTTTTACACAGCCTGAAATGCTTTGGAAACATCCTGATCACGAGAGAGTGCGTTCTGTTGCCGCCTGAGCCTGTGGCCGAGGCTGGTGGTGCAGGCTGCCCCAGGGGACCCAATCTGTTCTCAAACCCAACATGCAGTTTTGTTAAAGTTTACAGGAAATCCCCGTCTTGAGGGATTATTTTTGCACGTAATTTATGTAATAAAGTGTATTCATTCAACAGGAGACCTCACACACAGTAAACATTTTTCTTTCTTAAGTGTGTCTTTAATAAAGACTGGTGCAGTGGGGATCTTGTTTTTCCCTGGAGTGGAACAGTACACTTAGCCCATGACTGAATTCAGTTCACAGTACTGGGTTCTAATACTATTTTGAACAATATTTTAATGAAAAAAAAATGATTTAAAAAATGCACGTTGTTGCATAGCTTATTAATAAGACTAGAGCTGAGAGGCAGGAGGGGTGTGGTGTATGGAGCTGGTTATTAATAAATTTGTGTTGAAAAATGCAGCTGCATTAGATATCAATTCAATGCTCTTTCTCTATGATGCGTTATCACATGTATACAAAGGGCATTGTCACACTGTTGCATCACAACATAACAATGTCGCAGTGCATTTTTAGACCTCCAGCTTCTACACATGAAATGAAATTGAGGGCCTTTCAACCTGTGTAGGATATTGTATTTTGTTCTTAATAGTTTTTGCTATAGATTCGGGCCTGAGGGATATAAAAATGGTCATTGATATGGATTTTTAAAAAGCTATAAATTTCCACTGTACTGAAGCTTTATATGGTCAGACATTAAACAGACTTCAGTAGTTGAACAGTGTTTATCTGAATGTTATGATTGCCAGTTGACTTTGATTCAATTATCAATTGTCAGATTACTTAAGATCAGAAATAAAAAGATCACGTTTTCATACTTCTGACAGAAAAATGGCATCAGTGAGGTACTTTTTGCTCAGTAATGGGTAGATAGGGGTGGAAGTGGGGTGTGAAGCATGATATTGGTTAATATTTTTCTTCACTCACTGGTGCGTAGTGATGTAGACAAAAGAAGATGTTTAGGGGAAAGTCACGACATTGTGGCCAAAGATTACAGGAAGACAAGAATTTTGTCTTTTAAATGTCATTGTCTTCAGGATAAATAAACCCACCGCCTTTAACAGGTAAATAACAAACTCTCACAATGTTAAACCCTCAACTAGGTTTCCATAGCATCCAAGTACCCTATATTATGTTTGGCTGTTGAAGAATATTCATATATGTGGTTTTCTTATTACATTTGAAGAGACATTACTGGTTATCAGTCTAATTCCACTGAAGCTAAATCCATGGAATCTGAGCAGATTTTATAATTCCAGAAATACTGATAGGGCTCTGCTGTAGATGGACTGTTCTTTGAACATAACCCTCCAAAGCTTGAGCAGCACTCTGAGCTGAATTGTGTAGTTTGTTTGTGGAACATCTCTAAGGCTTTAAAGTGTCTCTATGGCTTCGTATACACACTCAGAATTTACCAAAAAGAGTCTGAAAGTAGATATCATGGCCACAGATTTCATTTTTCATAAATTCACGTTCAGAAAAATGAGCATCTAATAGGCCAAGTAATGAGTTGATATCTGCTGAGATATTCAGAACTTAAGCAAGGAATTAGTAGAATAAATAAGTCCTGGATGATAGTACTATAATGTGTTTATATATCTTGATAGAATATGATAGAATGAGTTTAATTCACTTAAGCCTCCTACCTTCCTGTGAAAAAGTAACAGCATATTACACTATTTGTGTGCATCTCATTCTTTGAATTACTATTTTTAAGTTGGTGAATGTCAGTGTGCGAGAAAATTGCTGAAATTGGTTTGGAATAGGATTTTTTTTTCCCCCAATTGCTGCTGTTCCAAGTTGTCAATTACTGGTGGTACTTAGAGTTACTGGAGTGCTTAGAGGTTTTTTCGTACCCCATGTCATCTTATTTAGCTTTTGCATTTTGTTTCTTTGAAAGAACTATTATCAGGTCACAGTCTATCAGCATTTTTGGACCTGCTGTTTCATTCTCCTCAGTTTGCGGAGGTTCGGTTGAGGATATGTACGGTATGTTGTATAAGCAGGACATGTTCACAATATGTGCCAGGCACACAGGCATGACCCACTTAAGAACTCTTCTCTCTTTCTCTCTCTCTCTCTCTCTCTCTCTCTCTCTCTCTCACACACACACATACACACACACACACACACACACACACACACA
>JBBPCZ010000007.1:21355412-21375067 GCA_037974445.1 Brycinus macrolepidotus | reverse complement strand
TTAAAATGAGTTTAGGCTATTTGTAAACGTAGGCTATATAAATAGTCCGTAAAGCCATATTTTACAGGACATAGGCCATTTGCATCACTCTCGCGCGTCAGTTTGCTTTCAGTTTTGCCAGCATGGACTCACTTCTGTTAAAGGAAGGCACAGATGTGTCGGACATTGACAAAATGGTAAAGAATTAAAAAAAATAAACAAATAAATAATTCAGTCAGATGTTTTTTTTTGCTTTAATCCATGAAATCCTTTAGTGCAAAAATCTTGTTTTAAAACAACAGTAATCAGCACATTAAGGCTGTCATAATTTCTTGATAAGCTCGATAAAGAAAGTTATTTATTAGAATATGTTTTCTCAGTGAATCAGCAATGATTAGTTGACAGTTAAATGGTGATAATGTACACTTGAAATTCTCCTACAGGTCTCACGTACAGTAAGAAACAGCCTGATGGGGAGACCTATTTAAATTAATTTTTTGCCGCATGGTATTATGTTTTTGTTATGAGATGCTCTTTTCAGTAATATATTTAGAAGCCTGTGAAGAGCTGTATGTGGTTTCTGGTTGAATTTTTCTTTGCTGGGACTTTTTGAAAACTGCTTGATTAGTCAGTCACAGTAATTGCTAGATTACTTGAACACGAGTATAATGCATAGTGACAGGCCTGTAACGCATTAACAGATTTAGCTGTCGGCCTCTTTGAGTTGGTTATTTTTGTTGACGAGCTCAGGAGGGAACATGTGTTACAGAGAGGGAGGAGTGAGGGGATGAGGAGCTAGTGAAGCATTCTGCCAGCTGATAAATGGCTAGGAGGAAACGTCTGGTCACACTAAAATTATATTGCCCAGATAATGTACAGGCAAATCAGTGGCAGTAAGATGCATCTCAAAGGGTCCAGTTCCTCAAGTAATGTTTTTAGGGCATACTTCCTTTTGTGCTACTGACATCTGCTATCGCCATTAGCTTCAGTGTCCCCATGGAAGCTCGTAAATTCAGGCCCTGAATGTTGAAGAGGGTCCATTGCTGAGGCAGCGGGGTTTTTAGTATGCGCCCCTAGTAGTACAGCAACTCAAACAGCACATTGGCATGGTCTGTCCTCATTTCTAGCCCAGCCCAGCACTGTTTGTGTAGGGGTGTGTGTGCGTTTGTGTGTGTGTATGTGTGGTTCACTGAAAAAGGCCTTTGTCTGAGGGGGTGAGGCAACGGTGCTACTCCGATATTCGGCGTTACCTAGCAACCGCAACGCACAGATTGGTGAGAACATCTGCCGTTGTGGCTGCTGCCAAATTCATGTTGTATAGTAAACACAAGCTCCACGCATGCAGGTCCCCGCCAGGCAGGGGATGAACAGCTCACTGGCCTACTGTCGTATCTGCACACTTCCTGGGTAGTGTGAAGCACACACACATATATATATATATATATATATAAAATATAGTGTGTGTGTGTGTGTGTGTGTGTAAAACATTGATCAAAATATAGTTTTATCACATTTATATTCATCAGTTCCTTTACCTAAACAATAAGGATTGCAGGTTTAGACAGCTTAACACAGTTTAGCTCATGGATGCTAATAAGGCTGACAACAGAGGTATTGAAATGCAATGGCATCTTTTGATACTCTGTAGTATAGATGTAATTCACTCAGCACTGTAAAAGTATTGAAATACAATACCCAGTCCTACTCATGCAAAGCTTGTTCTTATCTCTGAAATACATCTCGACAAGCCTTCCCCTGAAGGCTGTTGATCTTGGATCGATATGAAAAGACAATTCCTCTTTGGGTCTGTGGGTGCACGTGAGGTGTTATCATCCTCACCCTGACCCCACCTCCGCTGAGCTCGCGCAAGGATACACTGCCCTTGTCCAGCTGTTCTCTCAGCTCAGCCCAACAGATTGTAGACTACTGTGCCTTATGTGGGGAATTTGTGCTGACAGTTTTTATACTCTGTAATCATCCACTCCCAGTGCAGTTCATTATTTTTTTTTCTGAGCTGACCCTGTCAGGGGTGGAAATCTCTCTCAGGCTAGAGAGCATCTTAAGACGTTATTCAGATTTACGTCAATGCTTTTGTCCGGCTATGATAACAGAAGGCCTCTACAGTGGAAAATCAGAGTTAAAAAACCTTATAGCACTTGAGCGCTTGACGGTGAAAGGGTTATGACGCAACTGTTTTCTTGTTTTCTTATGATAAAGACGCTAAGTTGTTTATTGACTGAGATACACTCACAGGTATATTTCATGGACTTTTTAGTTTACCGATCACCCCCCTCCCATTGACACCTTGTCATTAGTGGCCTGGTTTTGCTATGTAACAATATAGAGTCCCTCCTAAAGGACGTAAACTCTCGCACACATTCCTCCTGGCCGCCCTTGAGCTTTGCTTTCTGATAAATGTAGCCTCACTCGTGACAGTGATGCAACCCTCTGTCGTCCTGCTGGGAAAGGCTCTGTAGTGCTAGCATTACGTGCTACCCTGGGTCATTCACTTCATTATAGATAGGCCACGGTGTCCTCCTATAGGCTGCCTTCCTCAGAGAATTTGGCCTTGAGTGATGGTTTGAGGACAACTCACTCCCAGTATCACACCTGTGATAAAGCCCTATGATCTGAAGGAACCTGTGCAAAATGAGTGATAACGTGTCCTGATGTCTGAAGTATTACCATTAGTTTTACTAGGTCAGAACAGATTAAAAAAGCACCAGCAATTCTTCAGCCATGCATGTTCCATTTGTAGACATCAGTGATTGTTTGGAAAGGCAAGACTTTTGAAGAGGCCAGGTGCAGTTCCTATTTTATGGTAGACAGGACAGAATTTTGATTGAGCTCAGTCTAAGACGTATAGGTATTCTGAAGTGTGAGCATTAAGGACAACTTGACCAAAACCTTCTTTTGCCTCGACATGCACGACAAAAGTGGCCCAACAGCTCCCAGACCTGCTCCTGGAGCCAAACCTTTACATGTACTGCAGGAGCGCTGCTGGCTGTAATTTTCTGTTCGTTCAGCCATTATTCAGCTTTCTCTGACACTGCTGTGTTGTGCTGTGTTTTTGAGGGTACTGTGGGTCTGTTCTCACATTTAGCCTTTGTTAAAATGATCAGCTTTCATTTTAGTGCTGTGTGAAAAGCTACTTTGACAGATGAGGGAACCAGATCTGGCTTTCCATCTTGATAGGAGGCTGCTAATATTTGTGGCACCTTCCCAAGTGCAGCCTGTGGCATTAATATTTTACTTTATTTTTGTTTTTTGGAGGAGAGCACACCATTCTGAGGAGCCAGCAGGCTGTGTGAAATGAAGTGGTGTGGAAGTTTTAGGTTCATGGTTTTCTGCTGAACTGTAGGTTGTGTGTCATCTGTGACAGTTTGCAAAAACCGAATAGAATGTGTTTCCAAGGGCACATTCCCATCTATCTTGTCTGGACCAATCAAGTTGTTTATTCAGTACGGTCCATTCTGACATGTGTGAACACTCCACCCGTACTGTGTTGTGCACCAAACAACTGAACTGTAGACTGTCTTAAAAAAAAAAAAAAAAAGTGTCTGTCTCCAAGGAGAACTAGGTTTTGGTCGTAATCAAACTAGGTTATTCAGCAACAAAGCCTTCTTTTCTATTCTAGCACCACATCAGAGCTGTTCTGGGTGCATAATCTACCTGTTCTGAATTTGATTGTCTTGTAAATCTTTGTGACTCATTCATTTAATTTTCTTGTTCATTTGATAAAACTTTAACAAAAAACAGGCCAAATTCAGTGGTTCTCACACTGTCCTAAAACTTGAATGTTTCCTTATATTTATTGTAAGTTGCTATGGATAAAAGTGTCTGCCAAATAAATGTAATGTAATGTAAATTGGTTGATTAGCTTTTGCTTTTCAACTCTATTTACTTAGTAGTGAGTGGTTGTTGTGCTGACGAAGTTCTGCAATTACACAAAATCATGCATAGATTCAAGTGAAATCATGTTTTTTTGAGAATAAATGCAACTTTTTACAGACTGCCAAATAGCATGCTCCACTTGCATTCCTAAAGAAATTATGGGTAGTATGATAACTGATTTCTTGCAAAATAAAGAATGTGAAGAGAAAAACAAGGGGAAAAGTTAACAACAAAGGAGCCACTTAACAACAAAACTGCTAAGAATTTTGAGAAGCTCTACCCCTTTGCATAAAAAACAGTGCTTTGAATTTTTGTTGACTGGAATTTTAGAAATGTGATAACTGAGAACATGTTTACAATTCGTTGTTGACAGCCAACAGTCATATCAGTCAATGAACGAAACCTCTTGTATGTATAATTTAAACTGCCTTGAATTATTTTTGCAATTGTTATAAGCCATCTGTCAGTCTGGCCCTTGCATCTCTAGTTGGCCAAAGCTATGTTTGTTTTGTTATTCCTCATTATTCCTTTATTGTTGTGATCCATTGTATTCGTATTTAAAGACGTTCCAACCAAGAACAATCGCTAGAAGTGAGAGTCACTGATGTTGTATTTGTATGTGTGCAGGACCCAGCCATGGAGAGGTGGAGACACGCGAGTGTTTGTACTATAACATCAATTGGGAGATTGAGAAGACCAACCAGAGTGGCGTGGAGCGATGTGAAGGCGAGAAGGACAAGCGCTCGCACTGCTACGCTTCCTGGCGTAACAACTCGGGAACCATTGAACTGGTGAAGAAGGGCTGCTGGCTGGATGACTTCAACTGCTATGACAGGTCAGCCATAGCACACATACACCATGTAGCACTCAACGTGAAAGAGTTTTGACAAGAGACTTCTCTACAATGTTTGGAGAGGACAAAAGACCAGCATGTTTTTGAAAAATCTTGGGGTAAAACGTCTTAGATGTAAGTCGAAGAAAATAATAGACACAAAAAAATATAGGATATGGGCCCTTTAAGATATATGATGATACAGGGGGAGTAATTACACTCATTCTGTGCTTGCAGAAGATTTATGAAGATTTCACATAGTACTTAAGTTTAAACCTAAAAATTGCTGCGCAGTCACATTTGTCATCTTAAATCATGCACCTCTTCACCAACCCAGCCCAACAATAACGCTCTTGCGTTTTGAAGTGTCAGTTTTGAATCATATCAGGTAGGTTACATTGCGTACTTGCGTTTAGAAGTGGTATTTTTAGAAGAGGCTTGACAAGAGTTTCACAAGGAGGAGTTCTAAAGATACACCAAAAGTCTGGAATTGTTATTTAATGATGAAATCTCTGTGAAGTGTTTGCGTAGGTTTTTTTAATGTCCAACTGTTATTTAATCTCACATTTTCTTTTGTCCTGAATTAATTTTTTACCCTGTGCTTACTGGTGACCTACTTTTGTGGCTACCTGTGTGCTGGCAAAAAAACGGCT
Source organism: Brycinus macrolepidotus (assembly GCA_037974445.1). NCBI lineage: Eukaryota > Metazoa > Chordata > Actinopteri > Characiformes > Alestidae > Brycinus > Brycinus macrolepidotus. The sequence goes on along the minus strand of JBBPCZ010000007.1, from coordinate 21,369,709 downwards.
TACAGAAATACGCCGTTACATTTCTTCACTATGCTTGGAGGGTACCGGAGGTGAACCAGCAAATGCAAGGTTTTAGGGTTGTAATGATAATTCAGTTTAACTACTCAAAAATAGATTTAAATTTTACGTGTATGGACAGTGATTAGTTGGCAAATCCCATGATACTAATTGCATGTTTAAAATTCTACTGCTCTCCTACTGTATTAAAGTCTGATGCATTGTTGGCCATTTATAAGGCATATGGAGCCCTCTTAAGCCTTCCTGGTTTATATAGTTCAAGTGAGTGTTTTGAAAGTGTATGAGCAGTTAGGTTAAGGTTTCATTTATTTGTTGGAAATTAGTCATTGATTAAAACATCATTGATTTGGATGTTTGATTCAGAGTTATACAGACAGCTGCACTGCGCTGATGAAAGGATTGATTCAGAAGCATGAGGTACCTGGTTGTCTCTGGATTCGCATTTAAATGTTTTATTTATTTTTGTGTCACAGTGCGCTTGAATTAAAATGTCTAGTTTGAGTTCTGGGATTTGTCATATACAAAGGCATTATTTCATCACCACTCCAAATGCACAGCTTGTGTTGGTCCTCACCGAGGGAGTATTGGCGAAACAATTTCCCTACAATTGTATTAGAGTGAAAGTGGGCCAGTGACCAAAACTACTGCTTAAAAAAGATTACTCCAGCAATCCCAGGTTGCTTAATCTTCATGGCATCACTCTCTGTGTTGGATTATGCTGCTCACGCGTGGTGATTTGGTGTAAGAAAGCATTACTGCTCGCCATGGTGTGGGTTTTTCAGTGGATAACCGCACACCTCCAGGGTACTAAAGCAGGCTGCCTAAGGTAGAGTCTAGTTGCTCAGTATTGCACTGCTTCCCCTGCGGGTGTAGACTGGTTAGTTATATTTGTTCACCGTTACTTATCCATTTGATTTCGCTGCATTATAAACAATAGCTAGACTGAAACTGATGCAGGGAATATTTGTATCGTGAAAACTGATCTTGTGCGGCAACTATAGAACACTGGGGAAAATCCACTGCTTTTTTTTTTTTTAACGCATGACCGAGAAGTTTCATAGATGAGAAATCCAGAGAAAAGGCTTTCTCGGAATATTGTGCGTTAGACCCATATGCACCATATAGGCTGTGTATACTTTGTGTATACTCACCCATCTACGCCAAGTGTACCGTTTCACACACATACAAAATCAGGATTTGAAAGGAATAATGCACTTTAAATGAGCATATTTTGACAACAAATTTGTAGTTTTCTTATTTTGATTTCTGCCAGTGTTTTGTAAAGCTTATTTAACCTCTCAACAATAGTTATGAATGACTAATTTGTTGGTGGAGCCTGGCTAGTTCATTTATCAACACTAACATAAGGCTTTCTGGCTGCTTGGGGGTTTAAGGGCTTACTTTTGTGGGTAAGCCCTCAAAGGGTAAACTGACTAGGTCAGCCCTCGGAGGGGTGAGCGATCTTCAGGCCATTCGGCTCACTTTTAGTGCCCCTGCAATGAGGGCAAAGGCCTGTGCCCTGTTTCAGCCTTACAAAGAGGGCAGTGCTGAATAACGGGCCATGTGCCACAGAGCGCTGACTGAGCATTAGTCAGGGTGTGCCCCATCAGCAGAATCATCACACTAGTGCTAGATCTCTCCCTCTTGTCCCTGCTGCTGAGGTCAGTAAGGCAATCCCGCCGTGCCTGGTCAGCGGCCATTCTTCTGCTTCATTCTGTAGTGTAGTGACTGGCCATGAAGAGGTGCTGAATGTAGAAGAGCTTCCTTACTTTGTCCCACCCTTAAATGAGCACTCCAGTGTTTTTCAACCTAATCTCATGTGATGCGTCTGTAGCAAGTGGTTGATTACTACAAACAATACTTTTGATGTGTACAAAAGAAACAAAATCTGTCTTACACTTATATTAGAATTTACATTAGAATCCAAATGGGCAGGTGCTGACGTCTGTCAGTGAACTACATATTCTTTACATTTTAGTCAGAAATATGTCTAAATTTAGCTGTAAATCTGTATAATTAAATTATTCAGAGATGGAGCTACTTTTCAGGTGGGAATAATTTGTGGTAATGTGTTACCAGTGTGGTGATATTGGTGGAGTTTTCACAGGTTCCTGATTGCATGTGGAGACCAGAAAACACAGGAGAAAGTAATGGTCCCCTGAGCTGCTGTGTTGTAATTGTTGCTCCAGCTAGATAAAACCTCCTGTACTTATACATTTGTGTTGCTTAGTCACATATTTCAGACATTTACTGAAAGCTACTGCTCAGTGTATTCTATTATAAGTTTTGACAGGTTTTCAGCTCTTTTTTAGGTGCAGAACAGTTATGTCCATGTTAAAGAATACTGAGGTTTTCTTTTAAAGTAGGAGACCACACTGTTCTCATTTTTAGTCATTACAGTACACTGCAAGGCTGGGTGAGATGCATTTTTTGCACAGCAGTTTGTAGTAAATCGGGTTTTCCTATCTTCTCATGCTGCAAAATCTTCTGCCAGATGGAAGGAGGGAAAAGAGGGTGTGGGAGGGGTGTGTGGGGTCATCCACAATGCTGTTGGCTTTGCAGATGCAGCATGCAGGGTAAATGTTTGCAACAGAGGGGAGAGAGACCCCGATGATCTTCTCAGCAGTCCTTACTATGCTCTGTAGGGTCTTGGAATCTGATTGGTACAATTTCTGTACCATACCAGAATGCAACTATAGAGAATGCTCTCTACAGTCCCTCTGCAGAATGTTGTGAGAATTGGGGTGTGGAGTTGAGCGCTCTTCAGTCTCTGCAGGAAGCAGAGATGCTGTTTGGCCTTCTTGGTGATGAGGCTGGTGTTGTGGGTCCACGTGAGATTCTCTGTGGTGTAAACACTAAGAAACTTGGTGCTTTGGATGATCTCCACTGAGGACCCGTTGATGTCAACAACCATCTCTTCTGAGGTCAACAACCATCTCTTTTGTTTTGTCCTCATTCAGAGACAGGTTGTTGGCTCTGTACCAGTCTGTTAGCCACTGCAGCTCCTCTCTGTACGCCACCTCGACATTCCTGCTGATCAAACACACCACGTGTCGTGTCGTCTGCAAACTTGATGATGTGGTTAGAACTGTGCATTGCTGCACAGTCGTGGATCATCAGCATGAACAACAGAGGGCTGAGCACACAGCCCTGGGGGGCGCTGGAGATGTTGCTGCTGATCCTGACTGGTCTAGTCAGGAAGTCCAGGATCCAGTTGCAGAGGGAGGTGTTCAGGCCCAGCAGTCTCAACTTTCCTATCAGATGCTGAGAAATAATGGTGTTGAAAGCTGAACTGAAGTCTATGGACAGCATTCTAACATAAGTGTCCTTTTTTCCTAAATGGGTGAGGGCTAGGTGAAGGGTGGTGATGGCGTCATCTGTTAAATTACCAGGACGGTATGCAAACTGCAGGGGGTCCAGTGTGGAGGGCAGCTGTGATTTTACATACCTCATAACGAACCTCTCGAAGCACTTCATGATGATTGGCGTGAGTGTGACGGGACAGTAGTCATTGAGACATGACACTGACCGCTTCTTTGGATGATGGTGGTGGCTTTGAAGCTTACTGAAATGATGGTGGTGCTCAGAGAGATATTGACGATGTCTGTGAGAATATATGCCAGCTGGTCTGCACATCCTCAAAGCACATGACCCAGAATGTTGTCTGGACCAGCAGCTTTCCATGGGTTGGCTCTAAGCAGAGTTTTCCTCACATCAAGCATGGTCAGACAGAGCACCTGGTCATTGGGGGGGTGGGGTGGGCTTCCTTGCTGCCCTGTCATTTTGTGCTTCAAGCTGTGTGTAGAAGTGATTCAGCACATCTGGAAGGGAGGCATCACAGGCAGATGGAGATGCCTTTGTGGTTTGTGATGGTCAGGATGCCCTGGGATATGCGGTGTAAGTCCCCAGTGTCCTAGAAGTAGCTGTGGATTTTCTGAGCATACACGCACTTCGTTTCTCTGATGGCCGGGACACCTGATCCGAAGGCAGTGTCTTGGGTTCTCAGCAGACGCACCACCGCACTGATCCATGGCTTCTGGTTGGAGCCTGAGGTGGCGGTCTTGGAGACAGCAGTGTCATCGATGCACTTGCTCATGTGGCCAGTCACCAACTCTTTGTACTTTTCTAGGTTGGTAGAGATGCAGCCTCCCTAAACATAGGTTGCAACCTACCTAAACATGTCCCAGTCAGTGTGCTCAAAACAGTCATGAAGAGCAGAAATGGCTAGTGGGAGCCAGATTTTCGTCTGCTTCAGAAAGAGGTTGGCACGTCTAGCGAGCGGTCTGTATGCTAGGGAGTAAACGGGGAGCAAACACTGGCGAGCAGGATGCATGGGGTTGGCCAGCTAGCATTAGCGTTTAGCCTCGCATGAACCTACCTGCTCGCCGCGCGTCCGCTTCCTCATGCACCTCTTGTGATGTTGCATCACCGGCCAGTAGAATCAGGTGACGCCACAGCCTGAGGGCCTGGTCCCTGTAGCAAGCCGAGTTCACAGAGCTTTTCCAGCAGTCCAAGCTTTGGTGTGAAAGTTGACTGAAAATTACACTTTTGGAGTGTTGGACCCAGAGAGGCCGCTTATTTTAATAAGTTTGTTATTACAAACGTGTAAAATTATTCATTATAAATTCAACTGCTTCTGTATTGTCACCTTTTTTCTTAAATGTGTGGACATGCCCCATCCACACTACTTCCTTGGCAGTGCCCTACCAAAAAATTGTAACCATCTGCACTAGTTACAATTAATGTGATATTAAACTAAAGTCATTAAAGTTATTGTGGTCAAGTGGTTAAGTGAGTGTAATGACTATGATCCAGTGTATCCAGTGTAATGACTATGCTCTGCTTGGGCTGTAAATAAACTTACCACCCAACCAGTTTCTTCTATGGGAGGAACAATGTTCTGACAGTACCCTGTTTCTCGTTGAAACCCCAGGCAGGAGTGTGTGGCCACTGAGGAGAACCCACAGGTGTTTTTCTGCTGCTGTGAGGGGAGCTTCTGTAATGAGAGGTTCACACACTTACCCGACGTCAGCGGACCAGGTGAGCAAATGATCCAGCACTTACTGAAAATGCACAGCATGGTGAATCTGTCCTAGATTTTCAACAGTGAGTACATTATAACACCCTTACAGTTTAGCATGTACTTATTACCACTCACTAGTCTGAATGTTTTCAGATTTAATCAAGTGTGACATAGAGCAGCAGTGCACCAAGTTATTCCTTTCCACACCCCTTAAAATGCTGCGTTATACACCTGATCATTATCTTACATCACAGTTCTAAGGTACCTCATTGAAAGAGGTGTATACAGTACAGCACTGGTCACCACTCGTGGTCCTGGAGATCTACCCTCCTGAAAAGTGTACTTCCTGATTGTGCCCAGTCACAATCTGTCATTCCTGCTCTGCCTAATGAACTTCTTCAGAAGTCTCTGGCTGACTGGAGCATTAAGGAAGGGGGAGGGGACAGTATGTTAGGTTCAGGTTGGAGCTAAACATGGCAGGAAAGTAGATCTGCAGGAGGACGGTTGGTGACAGTTGCTGTACTGAATACTTGACATTCCTTTAAATTTCACTATTGATTTTCAGCTATGATGTGTTCCATTGCATTATGTTTGTTTTGTATTAATCAGTTTTTAAAAAATAATATGCTGATTAAGGTGCACACTGCCAGTTCATGACCGTAGTGTTTAAGTTGGAAGCCCATGAATGAAGATATGCACTGTTCTCCACCCAAGAGTTTGCATGGTCTTTAGTTACAGACCCAGGTGGATAAATCTGGTGTTTTTCTTTCGGAAGATTAATTCCATACCTTACTTTGAATCCCTTCCCACTTTGGTTGGCATGCTACGTGCTCCCTAGCATCCCTATCGCCAACAATGTGTCCTTACCAGTTTATTGGGGGAAGGTTTTGTATGTATTTATCAGTCCCCTGTCTCTGTGGGTTTATCTATAGCGTAGACTCTCATCTCTCTCTCGCTCTCGCTCTCGCTCTCTCTCTCTCTCTCTCTCTCTCTCTCTCTCTCTCTCTCTCTCTCCTTCCCTCTCTCTCTCTCTCTCTCTCTCTCTCTAACACGCTATCTTCTCAGTTATCGAGCCCCCTCCTGCCACACTCTCTCTGTTGAACGTGCTGGTCTACTCTCTGCTGCCCATCACCATGCTTTCTATGGCCCTGCTGCTGGCGTTCTGGATGTACCGCCACCGCAAGCCACCCTACGGCCATGTTGACATCAATGAGGTTAAAACGCTACTTATAAAAGCCCTTTGCGTTTGTGTCTTGTTCTTTGCCGTGTCCTCCCCTGTGGAAATCCTCTCTCCTCTTTTTCAATGGTTTCTAATAGTATACAGCCACATGTGTTGTCTACTGTATTCTACTCTTTTTGCCTGCCCTAATTTAGAGTCCACTTGCACTCTAATGTCCAGTATTTCAGGATGTACAGCATTTCTTTCCTAATACCTGTCTCCATCTAGTGGTTGGTTTGAGACAAATTTGGTTCAGATTAGCTTGTACAGGTGTAGATCTCTGTTCAGTCACTAACTAATTAAACGTTATATATATTATTTATATATTAGTAAAATATTAAAATAATTCAGCAATTGCAAGTAATCAGTGAGGTGCTATTGCATATAGGCCTTGAGTGTTTTCCCTTGTTTGTCTTTAATATATCTTGTGTTCACTGTTCTGTCTTTACTGTTTTTCTCTGTGATCAGGATCCAGGTCCAGCCCCTCCATCTCCTCTGGTAGGGCTGAAACCCCTACAGTTGCTGGAAATTAAAGCTAGGGGGCGCTTTGGCTGTGTATGGAAGGCCCAGATGATGAATGAATATGTAGCTGTGAAGGTCTTCCCCATTCAGGTTTGTGCCTGTGCCTGTGCTTTACTTACAGTGTGCTCCATTGAACGCGTTCTACAGTTTTGTTTTTCTTTTATAAAATAATTCTTCTTTTTATTATTAAATTTATTCAGACTGATTCCCATATAGTTACAGTGAACTATGTTGGTTATTATTTGTTAATGCTGATGCTAAACTCTATCATTCTTTCTTCCCGTCTCTCAGGATAAGCAGTCATGGCAAAATGAGCGAGACATATTCTCGACGCCAGGGATGAAGCACGAGAACTTGCTGCGCTACATCGCTGCTGAGAAACGTGGGACCAGCCTGGAAATGGAGCTGTGGCTCATCACAGAGTTCCACGAGAAGGTCAGCAGACATGCAGAACTGTTTTGTGCTCTGTTTCTATCTGGTATACACTCATGTACCTTCCCATTCACTCTCACATTATTTTTTTTTTAAAGGGCCCATATGTGGGCCCACACTTAAGTTCTTCACTCATTTTAGGATCATCTCCAGCTCCATTCATCTTTCTGGACACCATTTTTTTTTTACTGTGAAATTTCAGGACTAGCATAGTAGAACGATTTTGTATGTATTTGCTTTTACTTTTATTAAGACATTGATTTTGAACAGTAATTTATATTGGAAAACTTGATCCATCGTTTCAAAGCATAGTATGACATGGCAATGAAATGTTAAATGATTAATTGCCATAAATAATCAGAATTAACATTTTGATTTATTGTCTTTGTAGGTTATGTGTGTGCAACTATAGAAGTATGTCTTTCTAAATGTCTGTCCATACTTAGTAGCCCTGATGACGGATATCGCTTGACCTCAGATAAACATTACTCATTGCTGTCCTCTAAAGAAACTTTAGCACTAGTTAGAAACGTGAACTTTTGTTATCTTTGTAAGATTCATGTTGTGTATCAATAACTGCACTTACTGTTTTCTACTTCTACTGTTTGCCTCTAACTAAAGCATCAAAATACGCCCAGCTGACATTCTGTTGCTTGCAATGTAAACGTGATTGATATGACAGCTTTGGCAAGTATTAGGATCAGGTCATTATGTAATAAAACAAACTACTCCAGACCAAGTTTTCAGGTGTCCCTTGTCTCTGATCTGCAGGGTTCTCTGACTGATTATTTGAAGGGCAATGTGGTAAGCTGGAATGAGTTATGTCACATTGCTGAAACTATGGCATGTGGACTGGCCTACCTCCACGAAGATGTACCACGGTACAAAGGAGAAGGCCCCAAACCTGCTATTGCTCACAGGTACAGCAAAACATGTTTTACTGCCTGGCTGTTTTTCCTACCAATATTCAAAAAAAGCAAGATGTTTTTGAAGGTTTTTGATCACTTTGAAGGCAAGGATTGTTGATTTGATCTCATCCAAGCATTTGTTCTGTTTACCTACAGGGACTTTAAAAGTAAAAATGTGATGCTGAAGAATGATCTGAGTGCGGTCGTTGGTGACTTTGGGTTGGCCGTGAAGTTTGAGCCTGGAAAACCACCCGGAGACACACATGGCCAGGTGAGAAAGTGTCCTTTGCTACTGAGCAAAGAAATGACAGCTTTGCACATTGCTTTTATCTCGTCTAAGGGTTAACATAATCATAACATGATTAAGTTGTTTAGCCATCTTTAGCCATTACATTGCTTTGGTTTTGTTTTGTATAACATTTTGAATTTGTGCCAGATTAACCAATTGACCCTTCCATCAGGTTGGCACACGGAGGTACATGGCGCCAGAGGTGCTGGAGGGAGCCATTAACTTCCAGAGGGATGCATTCCTGAGAATAGACATGTATGCCATGGGGCTTGTGCTGTGGGAGCTGGTGTCCCGTTGTACAGCTGCTGATGGTAAGCATTCAAATCTTCTCATAACTCAACTACTGTCAGACCTAATAAGATGAGTATGTGCAACAGATTGCAAGGTGCAGGGTTGAAAAAAATAGACCTGTAAGATAACTACAAAAGACCCAAATAAAGAGTGTTAGGTTTAAAAGAAGCCTATAAAATAATAAATATAATTAATAATAAAGTTTAAAAAACCTTTGTTATTTTGAGAGCTGATTTACACTATAAACTGGTAGCAGTGCTAAGATTGCTGTTTTGATTGGACATGACCAATTTGCGGCGGGGTCGAATTTGAATGACACTTCGACAGGCAGAAAAACAACTTGGATGTTTGCTAAGCGTTATTCAAACACTTCAGTATTATAAATAAATATAGTAGGACACCCTGGCTTGCTAGTTGAACACAACAAAAAAGTACCTGTTTACATTGGGGCAATAATGACCAGCATAACTTTAATATGCTGGTGATTGATATGTTAATGAACTGTTAATAAACTGATTGTTTATTGCCATGGCTAGATTTCAGTAATGAGATTCAATACTGAAAACTGTAGCAGTGTTGATATCTCAGGAGGGGACAGTGCTTAAGTTAAGGCCAGCGACAAAAACTGGTGTGCCTAGAGCCCAATTATAACGCCGGCACAGAGCAGAACACAGTTTGGAGCATAACATGGTAATACCTTTCGTTAAGAACTCTATCTAATATAATTATATAATCAGAAACATAATCATAAATACTGATGCATTCTGGATTAAGATTCTGGACACAAATCGGGCTTTTCAGCACCCTTGCAGATGCTTTTCATGTGCTATCAGAATATTCATGATTAAATTCTTGAAATCCTGAATAATTATGTGGATGTACTTAAGCGTAAATATGCAGCTAGTGCAAGAATACAAGAAAAAGTGCAGCCTTTGCTCATGATGCCAATCATCTTTTGAATTTGAGTAATCTTTTGACACAACATCACCTAAAATTTCAGCAATGCCATGTATTTGACACCACACACGAGTGCCACTGCTTCCCGACTGAGCAGCATGTTTACCGCGTTCGTTGTGAAGGATAAATATTCTGTGTTATTATAACATTAGCACTATGCAAGCAGCCTTATCAGATATTTTTTCTTTAAATAAGAAACCCTAAATGAAACGAATGCTGTATAAATATTTTCTAATAACTACAGCCAGATGCTAGACTGGCTCATCAGCTCAGAATTGTTTCAGTCAGTTTTATATTTGAAGAGTACATTTGCAAAAAGACATCCTTTAAAAAATTGACTGTCATGAGTTATTTTTAGCAAAGTTTATTCTGAAAATACATTTTCCCATTAGCCATACACAGAATCCATTATTGTCCATTGTCAAGGCACGGCGAGTTCAAAATAACAAATCCCAGTGCTGTGCTTGAGCACAACCCAATAACTTTGCGAACTGGCTTTACAGTATTCAGGTCAGGTGATGGTACTTGGCTGCGACTGTGTTCGGGCAGAGATGTGCTCTGTGAAAGGGAATTTTGGCATAACTTTGACTCAGTTTGACTAAATTTGACATGAAATGTTAATCTATTTGTGCCAGAAAAACAGACTGAAGTTTGCTTGATATCACCTGTAACATACAGAAATATCTATACTATCCACTCTATACTGTGTTCAGAGATAGCAAAAGAGCAGCGTTGATGCTAAAAACCCATGTAGGCCTTTTTTCCCTTTTCCACAGAATACTGATAAAGAATTGCTAAGGCAATTGACAAAGAGTCAAGAACCGATTACAAGAACTGAAAATGGCATCAGCATCAATAAAAACAGCTCTGGCAGTTACTCAAAATATACGCAACATGTATGTGTACTAACCTTTCAGCCACATCCATTGCTAACAGGTACAATGAGCTGCCCTGTTCAATTGTAAGTGCTGTTATTGTGAAGTGAAAACATCTAAGAGCAACTACAGTTCAACCGCGAAGTGTATAGCAGATCTGTCATGGGCTGTATCACTCACTTCTGAGTTCTAAACAGCCTCTGGAGACATTATAGCACAAGAGTGGATTGCCAGGAGGTTCATGGTCTGCGTTTCTGTGGCGACCAGCCACACGCAAGCTTAAGGTTACCGTGCACAATGTCATGTATCTGCTGGATGAATCTGTGTTTGGTAGAGGCCAGGAGGATGCTGTCTGCCTGCATGCATAGTACCAACTGTAAAGTGTAAAGAGGAATAAAATCGAACCACAGCTAAACACGTTGTTGTTCATATACATAAAAAGAACTCAGTATATCCCTTCTAATATATGGCACTATATAAATTGCGAAAAGACCTGCTCTTTGCAGTGATGCTGCCCAACCACATAAGATATGGACCAACTGCAGTCAGAGGTTAGCTCTTGGAAGAAACGAGGCCATTTTTAGGAGTTCTGTTTAGTAGCCAGCGCACACCATGGAGTGCAAACTCAAACCACAGAATTGTTTTGCATCTTTTTGTTCAAAGTATACTACCAGCTTAGTAGTTTGGGGCTGCTTCTTAAGGTTTAGGCTGGGCACAATTCTTCTAGAAAAGGGAAATTCGAGTGCTACAGAGCACTATGACATTTTAGAGAATTGTGTCTTGCCAATTTTTGGCAACACTTTAGGGAAGGTCATTTTCCCATGCACCTATGCACGAAGCGAGGTCCATAAAGAATTGGTTTACCAAGTTTTGTGTGAAAGACCTGAGCCCTGACCTCAAGCCCATCAAACACCCTGTGGATGAATTGAATTGCTGACTGTGAGCCAGGCTTTATTGTCTGACATCAGTGCCTAACCTCCCAAATGGCACAATGGAACCGGATCTCAACAGCCATGTTTGAGAATCTAGTAAAAAGTCAGGTGGAGGCTGTTGCTGTTGAAAAGGGGGATGTGGGGGCAAACTCTTTACTAATGCCTGTGATTTTGGAATAAGATGTTCAAGAGGCACATATGAATGTCTTTTTTAAAATCTTAAAATAGTGATATATCTGAAAAAGTATGTTTTCGTTTGGGTACTTCTTTGTTATAAAGCGCTACTTCTCCACCATGAATAGATTTTTAAAACATGTTTTAGGTCAAAAGCATATCTCAAAACTATTGTAAATCATGTCTCAGGCATAAGTTGTGTATTCATAACAGCCTTTAGCTGTGTTAAACTCTTCAGATGCCTGGTTCCTTCCACCACCGCTGTGAACAAGTTTTTCTAGAACGGAAAATTTCACACCAAACCACCCTGAATAGTTTTTTTGTTTTTTATACAGTTTACTTATTTAATTGACCAGAGTATATGTAGTTCAGCTATAAGAGAAGTATAACAAGTGCCTGTTTGGTTTACTATGGTTTGACATCTTAATCAGCAAGCTCTATAAAAATTGATTCTTGATTTTTAAGTCAGTACTGAGGTCTGATTCTACAAGTTGTCTGTTGTACCTCCAGGTCCTGTGGATGAATACATGTTGCCCTTTGAGGAGGAGATTGGGCAGCACCCGTCCCTGGAGGACCTGCAGGATGTAGTAGTCCACAAAAAGCTGCGGCCAGTTTTGAAGGACTGCTGGTTAAAGCATTCTGTAAGTCCAGTGTAATATGACTCCTTTTTACTAACTAAAGTCTTGTGTTTTCCTCCATTCAGCAGTGTGTAGGGAAGTGCAAGTGTACTTGAGTACTCAAGTACTTGGTTAAGTGTGCGTTTCTATGGATACGCTAAGATTTTAGGATTAAGAAGTCAGAGGCCATGTAGCTGTAAATCCACAGACTTGAGCTGGCATCACCTACAGCCAAAAACAAGAAAAGTATATTTCTTTGCCCTCAGCAAAGTTTTTATACATGCTATCGCTTCTACTACTGCACTGGTTAGCTCTAGTGTTAGTGTTAGATCAGTGCTCATTCAAAGCTGCCTCTTTTACTGAAGAGTGGGGCACTGGGAAAAAATCATTTGGCTATTTGTGAATTAAAAGATATTTGTACACCTCTGTTAATTGCTAAGTATTTGTTTGCCCTACTGAATTTTTTTAGCCTGCTGGCACCAATGCAGTAGTTTAGCTTTTCTGTGTACACATGCGTTAATATAATGTTAAAAGGATTTTTAGTAGGCTATGGTCAGAAATGTACCTCAACAGCTATGATTTATGCAAATGTGATTTGTTTAAACACTCAAATGTGTACCGTATCCCTCTCGAGTGTTGAGGATGCACAACAGGACTGTGTGCTTGCAATACAAAGAGAAGTGCGGTTATTCGCATATGCTTCCTGGCGTGGGGTGTGTTTTTGACCTGTTGCTCAAGATCGTATTGTTTAACCGTACAACCCCAAAGCAGAAAAAGTTGGGACGCTATGGAAAATCTGGGATGGACCTATCACACAGAAATATGAATTGTGGCCAGATGAATCAGTATTCCGGATCTTGAAATGGTTTACCGTCCCAACGTTTTTGGAATAGGCCTGAAATTCAGGAAAGAATGTTTATTAACAAATGGAATGAAGTTGACCGAACAAAACGTTTAAATATCTTGGGTTCATTTTGTGTGCAGTGAAATAAAAGTCAAAGAAGTGTTTAGTATAACTTTTGTTATTTTTGCATTTTACAAACTGTCCCCACTTTTTCTGATTTGGGGTTGTAAAAATACATATTTAAAAGAAAAATGTGACCGCCATAATGCAGTTTTGCACATGTTCTGTACATTCACTTCCAATATTTAAATTGTGTGCATAAGCACTGTAACTGATGTGGCTTGGTCGTGCCTGTGTGTGTGTGTGTGTGGTACAGGGTCTGGAACAGATGTGTGAGACGATAGAGGAGTGCTGGGACCATGATGCCGAGGCACGACTGTCAGCAGGCTGCGTGGAAGAGCGCATTTCGCAGATCCGCCGCCTCAACAGCGCCCCTACCTCGGACTGCCTCGTATCCATGGTGACCTCTGTCACCAATGTGGACTTACCACCCAAAGAGTCCAGTATCTGAGTCCTACTGCAGTGCTCACAGTGCAGAAAAAACTCACAAATCTGAAGCAAACAAGCAAATGAAACAACCCTCGTCTTTCCAGACTCAGCGGATCTCAGACAACTACATGAATGCAGCTGCTATTTTATCCTGACATTTTTTAAATTAATTATCATTATTATTAGTATTATTATTATTATGATCGGATCAATTCTACCAGCACACTTCTCCACTGTATTTTTATCAAGAGAGGAAAACACAAAAGTAAAAAAAAAAAAAAAACAAACAAACAAAAAAAACAAAACAAAACAGCGAAAGGACATCTAAAAACGCATTCAGGTGCCGACTTATGAATGCTGACAAGGTGCAGGTACCTCAACTTTTTAATTTCAGTGGGTTTTTTTTTAACTTTTTTTTTTCCCTCTTTATATTCCTATTTTTTCTTCTGGACAGGATTGCCTGTGGCAAAACCAACCAACACATCAACCGACCATTCACCACCATGTTGGATAATACAACAATGCTGCAAAACCTGAGAGGAACATTATGACTGTTACACAACTTACCTTCCTCAAGGGATTTTTAGTTTCGTTTTTTTTTTTCTTTTCTTTTTTTTTTTTCCATAACTTTCCTCTCTAACTGTGTG
>JBBPCZ010000007.1:21333021-21350996 GCA_037974445.1 Brycinus macrolepidotus | reverse complement strand
CTCTCTCTCTCTCTCTCTCTCTCTCTCTCTCTCTCTCTCTCTCTCTCTCTCTCTCTCTCTCTCTCTCTTTCTTTCTCTGTCTGCCTCTCTCTCTCTGCTTCTGTTGTAATACCTTTGAGAACTTTCTATATATAATATAAAATCTCTAAAACGTGACCAGCTGTAACTCTGGATGCAGTCTTAGATCCAGGTTTTCAGGAACCGATTACCTCAGAGCTCATGTGAATCAGTGTTGCTAGCTGGATTAGTCGTTGACATTACAGAGAAAATGTACACTATCATAACACAAACTGGAGAACCTCTTTTGTACTGGTGTAACATGTATGAAGCACCCCTTGACAACTCAAAAACTTCTTTCTTCTCGAGCCTCTTGCCACTCGCGGAAAAGCAAATAAACAATATACAGGGAAACTTGTGTGCTTCCTACATTTCCCCCCCAAACCCCCCATCCCCCCCCCCTTCGTTCAGCAGAATATGCTTTGACCCCATCCCCGTAAAGCATTATGCATTTTTCTGTTCATGCTTTTGATTCTGTATCCTCACTTCCGTCATTATTATTCAGTCGAGCTTAATGCAGGGCTGGTTTTGGTGTGTTTTGTTACCTCATACTTTCCAAATTTAACAGTTCAGGTCAAAGTGTAGCAGAGTTGTAAGTCAGGATGTGAAACATACTCAAGTATTAAAACCTTTCCCTCAGGGGACTTTTAACAGCGAGATTTACATTTTCCACTTTGTCCACAATAAGAACAATATCACTCTTCCCTTAATAGTACTCTTTTTGGCCCGACAAACTGAGGTGGTGATGTTTTGCCCAAGAGCTGGCCAGTATTAGTATTTTTATTATTATTTTTTATTAAAATATGCTCAATAAACAGTTACGAGTTACTGGCTGTCATTTTAATCTCCAAAGACAGAGGAATTGGAAGTTAAGAGTCGGCACACGGGAGATGAAAGAAGGCGTTCTCACTTGTCTTGTCAAGGGGTCATACTTTAAGTGCTGTTTCTATATCAGAATATGTGAAATGTACATGTTGTAGGTTATGTTTCACTATTGTAGCTAAAGTTGTAGAACAGAGATGGCTTGTACTACTGATTTTAACAAATATACTAAAAATCTGTATAAGACAAAATGTATACAGAGTTGAGCTTGTTGCTGTAACCCCTCTTTTGGAATCGAAAAGTATGTTTAAAAAAAAAAAAAAAAAAAAGTTTTATATATATTAAATGCCCTGGGGAAAGTCAGACATCCATTGTATTGCCGTAATGAACTGAGGACTTTTTTTGAATGATCATTGTAACATAGTTCTTTAATTTGCAGTGGATCATTGTTCCTTTTTACTGTGGTAATTTTAGAACTCCGTATCCAGAGTTTGGACTAGATTTGCCTAGAGATTGGGATGTGGTTGTTTCTGCTTTTCATTGGTGCCAGAATAAACCAGTATGAATGTAGTATTTGCCCAGTGTGAAACAACTACACCCTGACTGTTAGAGAAAAAAAAAAAGTACTAGAAAGGATTATTTCAATTTTATCTTTTTGTATATGAAAGTAAACAATAAAATACTGACAAAACACAGTTTGTCTGCTGATTTTTAACCCTTGGGTGTTTTATCGCACGCCTCCTTTGAGTGTATGGTAGCTATAGACAGTCCATTCTGAGTAACACACTGCAGTTCCTATGCTGATAGATGTTGGATATACTAAGTAGTTGTACGTATGTGGGTAGTTTTTTGTCCTGTGCTTTGGGGTGGGTACTTCCATTATTTCAAGAAAGTATGAACACATTTTGGAGTTTAGGTTATTGGGTTCGAAGATGTTTTTGGTTATCATCAGAATTCAGCCTTCTGACTGAATTCAGTCTTCAGTCACATCATCAGTGAAGAGGACTGAGGACCATACATGCCCAGTAAAACTGTTTTTTTTCAAAGATGAAGTGGTTTGTTTTAGATCTTTTTTTTTTTTTTTTTCTTATCCACAACATTTTTTTTCCGTGTAAAGAGAAACTAGTACATCAGCTTCAGTGAACTTACAAGTCATACAATCCTTACAGTATTTTGCTGGTTTAACGTAATACAGAAGCTCATGGGACATCTTTTGTTGTCAGAGGTCACCAACAAAGTACTCTGAAGCAAACCTACTAACAAGTCAGACTCACATTCAAAACGGGAGACCACCATTTCCACTCAAACGCAGACCCACACAATGCTGTGCCAGAACCAAAGACACGGTCAACGAAGAGATGCCATGCTGTTACTCCCATATAGCGTCAAGGCCTTTGTCTGACTACAGTTTAAGGCATAGCCCACCCAAAAATCTAAATTATAACCGTGTCCTTAAGTTGAAAATAGGCTAATAGAAAACAATAAATCCACATTCCACATTCCTGTACTGGTCCCAATACCAAAATGAATGGATAATATGAAACTCATACTGGAGTGACTCCTATTTTTTCCTATCAATTCAAGTAGGTTTATTGTCATTTCAGCCATATACACAGGACACAGTGAAACAAAACCACGTTCCTCCAGGACCATGGTGCAACACAAGACGATAAACAGCAACACCACAAGACTGCAGAGAGCAGGAAAAAGAGTGCTAGAAAAACATGAGCAACAGGACAAAACAACACTTTGTGCAGTGAACGTTTGTATGAACACAATATTGTGACAGATAGGGATAGACAGCAATAAAAAGTATTTGTGCAAATAATAGCAGCAGCAGGACAGAGAATGTGCAGCATACAATAAACAGTGTTTACAGTGGCTGTTGTGGTGTAAGTTGTTTGTTTAAAGCAGGACAGCTCAGTGTGTATATGAATTGTGTTAGGAGAGGAAGAAGTTCAGTTCAGGGATGTGTGTGTGTGTGGTTACAGTTTATGATTCAGTTCTGATTGAGGAGTCTGACGGCCTGAGGGAAGAAACTGTTTTTCCGTTCTGGCAGTGGAGGCTTGTATGCTACAGAACCTTCTTCCAGACAGGAGGAGGGAGATAAGACTGTGTGAGGGGGTCAGCAGCATGAACACCAGAGGACTGAGCACACAGCCGTGGGCGGCCCCGTGCTCAGTGTGGTGGTACTAGAGATGTTGCTCCTGATCCTGACTGACTGAGGTCTCAGAGTCATGAAATCCAGAATCCAGTTACAGAGGGGGCTGTTCAGGCCCAGCAGTCTCAACTTTCCAGTTAGATGCTGAGGGATGACGGTGTTAAATGCTGAAATGTCCTTTTGTCCAGGTGGGTGAGGGTCAGGTAGAGGGTGGTGATGATGGAATCATCCATAGAACAGTTGGGATGATACGCTAACTGCGGGGGGTCCAGTGAGGGAGGCAACTGTGATTTTATGTGCCTCAGTACGAGCCTCTCAAAACACTTCATGATGATGGGTGTGAGTGCAACGGGACAATAGTCATTGAGGCAGGACACTGACGACTTCTTTCGCACAGGGATACTGAAGATCTCAGAGAGCACACAAGTAGGAATGTTGTCTGGACCAGCAGCCTTCCGTGAGTTCTGTGAGTTTTCTTCACATCAGCCGTGGTCAGACAGAGCACCTGGTCACTGGGGCCAAGGTGGTCTTCCTCACTGCTATGTCATCTTGTGTTTCAAACCATAGGAGTTATTCAGCGCATCTGGAAGGTAGGCCTCACCATCACCGGCAGGTGAAGATGCCTTGTAGTTGGTGATGCCCTGCCACATGTGCCATACGTTTCCAGTGTCCTGGAAGTGGGAGAGGAGTTTCTGAGAAAAATATTTTTTCTGTTTTTTAAAGTTTTTAATGTTACAAATCTTTAATAATGCAAGAATACTTTCTTTCCTATCAGTCGCCAACACTTCTTCAACTCAGCTAATCTTAGTATATTAGTTGAAAACAGTAGGGAATGATTGGTGTGCATCCTGTCAGCCTCTGAAGGTGCTATTTACCTAAATATTAAGCATGATGATATACATCTGTTAGTGCAGTTTCTTTTCTAACTCAGCTCTTCGCAAGATCCTGCCTGTTCTCTGTCCTCTTGACCTCCTCTTATCTGCTGCCTGTCATTCTGACCATCCTCTGCTTCCTTAATACAACAGCACCCATATTGTCCTGCTCAGTATTAAGCCTGCATGACAGAGATGGAAAATACAGGCTCCATTGTCAGGTCCTAATTCTTACAATTCACTACAAAATCTCTTTTCAGAATCTGATCTTAGTTCATTAGTTACATATTTAAACTAATACAATAACTTTCAGGACACATGGATTTTGGACATTTGTAATATTGTAAAGTTACCCAACCAGGTAAAATTTCTGAGAAAAAAAATACGATTTACTATCAAAATGGCAATTGACTAACTATACCATCACAAAAAGCCCATTTAAATGACTTACTAAACTCAAAATTGATAAAACATATCTCTGCAACAACTCGCCCTCGATTGTATTATTGCTCATGACCGAGCACCAGTGTTACCGATCATTAAATGATATGTGATATTTTATATTGGGAAGGAAATGCCAAGTCAACATTAGAAATTTAAGGGCAAGCTATCAGCTACTAACAGCACATGTAGAGTAAGGGAAATGTTAGCTTTAGCTAAACTATAACTTAAGATTAAAGTTAGAAACTTGCAAATGTTAGCGATCATCCATAGACACTTGACAAAACTAATTAAATATTTCTGCAGGTAAGAAAGTAAGTGTATTGAACAAGCTAGACCGGCAGCTACGTTCATTGTACTACAGTTTCTCCACTGATGCGCTTGATGCCAAGTAAGGCACTGCACTGATAATAGTGAGGCCACTTTAAGAAATTAAGGGCAACTCTAAGAAATGGTGAGGTCCACTTCATTACAGGTGCAAGTAATGTGTAAATGTCTTAAATATAAGTCCCCCATCCTCCATGATTCAAACCCTGGATTATTGCTCTAGCTTGTTTAATATACTTTAATTTCTTTCCTTCAGAGTTCTGGAATCAGATTTTATTCAGTGTCTACAGATGAACACTAACGTTAGGCAGTTTCTACCTTTCATCTTAACATTTCTCTTACTGTACATAGGTAACAAGAACAGATCCTAGAACAGGGCTCCTGCACAAAGAAGCTTCAGGAGTACATACCCAGATTTCTTTTTGAACGAAGTACAATAAACAAAACAAAAAAGGCTGTTTAATTCTAAAAGATAGGCGGTTGGAGAACGGCCAAGTAAAAAGGAATTTTTTTAAGTCAAGTCGTTTTATTGTCATTTCAGCCATATACACACTGCACAGTGAAATGACACAACGTTTCTCCAGGACCATGGTGCAACACAAGAAGAAAGACAGAAACACCTCAAGACTGCATAAGTGCAGACAGGACAAAATACACAAAGTGCAAAGAAAGCAAGAGAGAGAGTGCAAGGAAAACACAAGAGCAACAAAACAACAGGACAAGACGATGTTTGTATGAGCACAATATTATGACAGGTACTGTATTCCAACAGAGGAGTCATTAGGTGTGCAAAAATGCAGAACAGAGGTAGACAGCAATAAATAATAATTTTGCAAATAATAGCAGCAGCAGGACAGAGTATGTGAAGCACACAATAAACAGTATTTACAGTGGCGGTTGTGGTGCAAGTTGTTTGTTTAAGGCAGTGTGCATATGAATTGTGCAAGGAGAGAAAGAAGTTCAGTTCAGGGACGTGTTTGTGTGTGTGTGTGTACAGTTTATGATTCAGCTCGGATTAAGAAGTCTTATGGCCTGAGGGAAGAAACTGTTTCCCATTCTGGCAGTGGAGGCTTGTATACTACAGAACCTTCTGAAAGAAGGGAGGAGGGAGTGTGTGAGGGGTGTGTGGTCATCCAGAGTGCTGGTGGCTTTGCAGATGCAGCATGTCATGTAAAAGTCTGTGACAGAGGGAAGAGAGACCCAGATGTTCTTCTCAGCTGTCCTCACTGTCCTCTGTAGGGTCTTGCGATCCAAAATGGAACAATTCCAGTAAAAAGCTGTGATGCAGCTACAGAGAATGCTCTCTATAGTGCCTCTGTAGAACGTCCTAGGGGCCCCTGTGCTCAGCATTGTGGTGCTGGAGATTTTGCTCCTGACTGAGGTCTCCCAGTCAGGAAGACAAGGGTCCAGTTGCAGAGGGGGGTGTACCGGTACAGCAGTCAGATGATGAGAAATGATGGTGTTCAATGCTGAACTGAAGGCTGTGAACAGTGTTCTCATGTAAGAGTTCTTCAGTTTGGGTGAGGGCCAGGTGAAGAGTGGCATAGTGGAGCAGTTGGGACTATGCGCTAACTACATACACTATATAGACAAAAGTATTGGGACACCTGACCATTTCACCAAAAGGGACTTTAATGACATTGCATTCAAATACATAGACTTTAATATGGAGTTGTTCCCCCCCTTTGCAGCTATAACGGCTTCCACTCTTCTTGGAAGGCTTTTCACAAGATTTTGGAGTTTCTGTGGGAATTTGTGCCCATTCAGTCTGTGGAGCATTTATCAGGTCAGACACTGATGTTGGACGGGAAGGCCTGGCTCACAGTCTCCATTCCAGTTCATCCCAAAGGTGTTGGATGGCGTTGAGGTCAGGGCTCTGTACAGGCCAGTCAAGTTCTTCCACACTGAGCTAATCCAACCATGTGTTTATGGAGCTTGCTTTGTGCACTGGGGCACAGTCATGCTGGAATAGAAAAGGACCTTCCCCAAACTGTGTCCACAAAGTTGGAACCGTGGCGTTGTCCAAAGTGTCTTTGTATGCTGAAGCATTAAGGTAAGGGTCCTAGCCCAAACAATGGATACAGGTGTGTCCCAATACTTTTGTCCATATAGTGTAAATCCACGCATAAGGTAAGAGCAAAATCCTGCATAGGGCTCCAGCAAGTTTCAGTTGTACTCCAAGATAAAACAGATGAAAAATATGCAGAATTTGAAAATATTCCAGCCGTTTGACCAGCATTTCTAATAAACCAGACCAGGGTCTATTGGCTGTTTCTAGTTGTGGACACCAGATGGCACTGAGCAAGATTTCAGAATCTCTCTGCTCCTCTTTCCTGGGCTCGGATGTGTCCGGTCAGAGAGACACACTGTGTTAAAAATGGCTTCTCCTCGTTTTAAGTTTGTGAGGTTTTTCGGAGGGTTTGTGTGTGGAGTGACTGTCAGTACTGGGGCCTGTATCGCTGCGGTCAGACTGTACCTGCCCGAGCCTCAGCACCAGGAGACACAGACAGGTACATTTACAGAGCAGGCAGCCGCATATGTTAGCTGGAGTGGCTAAAAACACTTGTAAGAGGTTCTTCCAGTGTTTGAGCAACAGTTGTGTATTAAATCTGTATTCACTTATGTGTGTGTTGCCTTCTTCTTGCCTGTCCTGGTAATTAATTGAAATAGTTAAATAGTTTTTCTACTGTGGCTGGAAACTGACAATCGAGTCTTGATGCTCCTAGCCTAGCATTAGTATCTGGCACATTTCAACTCTCTCTATCTGTCTTTTTCTCTCTCTTTGTCTCTGTGTGTGTCTCTCTCTCTGTATCCAGAGAGTGCAGTGCAAACCCTCATTAAACGCTATGGCCTCCCCCTGAATGGAGCTGAGACTAAATTCTACACCAACCACATTCTGTCGTATGACCAGAGCAAAAAGATCCCTAAATGGGTGGCAGAGCATCTGTCAAGAGAGAAACTTTTGGGTAAGTTTAAGAGCACAAGCTTGCCAGTCACAACCAAGGGTCAGACTTCTTTGAAGAGAGGTCTACAAACACTACATTTTATATCTTTGTCTTTGTCACTGGTGTGCGATATCCTGAGCAGGGTGTCTACAGCAATGGGGCAGCTGATGGCCTGGTGGTTAGGGAGTTGCCTCTGCACTCAGAGGTTGTGGGTTCAAATCCCAGGACTGCCAGTGGCACCACTGAGGTACCCTTAAGCAAGATACTGTCCCGACATACTGCTCCCCGGGTGCTGTGTTCCTGGCTGCCCACTGCTTCACTTGGTGAATGGGTTAAATTTAGTGCTGTTCACACTGTGTGGTGTGCTTTGTTAACCTATGACAAATGGACACTACACTTACGACCGTACACCCACAACATGCCATACTGATCTTTTGTGTACCTTCCTCAGGCAAAGCTGACAGAAAGCACTGCAAATTTAAGCCAGACCCGAGTATTTCAGAGCTCTTCACTGCACACAATGAAGATTACCTCGGCAGTGGCTGGTCTCGAGGACACATGGCACCGGCTGCGGACAATAAATTTTCAGAGGCAAGGCAGCATACATCTTCATGAACTGTGACATGCCTTAACCCAATAATTGTCTAGCAAAACCTAGATTAGATAATGCATGTGTTTTGTTTCATGTTATTTCAGTCTTTCACCCATACAAATGCAAGTCAGAATACTGTGTATACAAACACAAAAGTAAAAACATAGACCAGTGTCATGTTATGGTGGCCTAGTGGTTAGGGAGTTGCCCCTGCAATCGGAATGTTGTAGGTTTGAATCCCAGGACTGCTAGTGGCACCACTGAGGTACCCTTGAGCAAGGTACCGTCTCCACACACTGCTCCCTGGGCGCTGCGTCGCTGGCAGCCTGCTTCACTTGGTGAATGGGTTAAATGCGGAGAAAGAATTTTGCATTGGTCACACTGTGTGCCGTGTTCACGTGTGACTTTAAGGGCAGTTTTAATATTACAAAATCCATAGCCCAGTAAACGCAGTGGTTCGTCTCTCTCAGTTAAACCTTTAAACCTTTTAACAGCAATCCATGGCGGAAACCTTCTATCTGTCGAATATTGTCCCGCAGAATTATGAAAACAATGCAGGCTTCTGGAACAGGTAAATGAAAATAACAAAAGTTGGATATTTTATTATACTCTTCATATTAACAGCCGGTACTTTTATTTTTTTTGTTTTTTAAGATTTGAGATGTACTGCAGGGAGCTGACGGAGCGCTTTAGTGATGTGTGGGTCATCTCAGGACCGCTCACTCTGCCACAAGCAGGGGAGGATGGGAAGAAAACAGTCTCATATCAGGTACATGAACATGATGCCTGTTTTATGCACAGTTTTAACACTGGATCCATCTAGGAATCTGTTTTGCTTGAAAGGTAAGTCAATCAGGAAAAGAACAGTTTGTTCTTTATATATTTTTTTAAGTTCTTTATATTTTATTTATAAATAATGCCCCAATCTTGGGGAATGAAATCCATGACCTGATGCTCAGTCTGTTTGATAAAAATGCTTCTTCACAAACACACCTCACGCCTTGCCACCATAAACGGGTGGAACAGGGGTATGTTGCCATGTGACAGGAATGGTCCAATTTCTTTAGTCCCTTTAGTCCCTAAGCTGTTAAATGCTTGAACTAATAGTTTCAGTGCCATGCAATGAGTTGTTTGTCATGTATTAGGTGCTCTGGAGTGTAAAATGTCCAATTAAGATGAAAAAGTCAGCTGCTTTTCATCTGTACCTCAAACAAATAGCTCACTTCTTGCACCTGTGTAGTCTTCTTTAGAAGCATCTTTTAGGGTCATCTGATATAATTCCACTGCATGACCAGTAGATGTCAGTGTTGTACTTGTTTCTTGCTCAGTGCCTGCTGAAGTATTACCTGTATTCTGCTCTAGGTGTTACAGCATCATCTTTTACCTGTGACAACGTGTTTTACTCTGTATTAACATGTAGCTTGGTTTGTGTAATCTAACTTGCGGGTCTGACACCACCGCTGAGTAAACTTTGCAGCTGTAAATAGAATATTTTTGAAGGCATCTTTAAATTGGCCTAATAAATAGCTGCGAAAGAAGAACCGTAGATTCAAAGTGTATGGCTGTGTACAAAGTATTAGTGTGAATTACTTTGATGTTCTTTGTCTGAATTTTAACACGGGCATTAAGCTGAAACCACCGTTTTCAGATTAACTGATAACTCTTTAGGTTGCAATAACACCATCACAACTCTCCTGTGTGCCCTACCATGTGTGGGGCTGAGGTGGAGCTCCAGCTGGCCTCGCAGGGAAAGAGTTGGTGTTCTGTTAGGGCTAAATCGACATAGACAGCTGCCCCCAGGGCTAGTATGTATCACAAATTGGCAGCGACAGGAGCCATGTTACCTCGATCTGTACACACTCTGGCCCTAGGAGAGACTGTAGCTTAGATACCTCTCTCATTTCCTTTGTCCCTCTATGGAATGAAGCACTTGTGCCATCGTGGTGCCTCCAGGGTATTTGAGTTCTGATGGCTTCCTCAGAATGCAGTTTAGTTTATTTAGACTTTAATCAGGGCTTCTTTGCCTTTCAGTTTCAGAATCATAGAAAACAGTATTGTAAAATCATGTCAAATACTCAAAATCATGTAAAACAAAACTTGTTACGTTTTCGCTTTTTGAAAGAAATTTAACCAGTCAGGCCATTGTATAGGTCTTAATTTATTAATTAAATATGACTTTACTGTCAGAACTGTTTTGTACCTACTGGATTACTTTTGGGCTAATAAAAACTGATGCACATTCATGACTCATTTTTTGTGGCTCTGTCAGCTGATTGGAAAAGATGATGTCACCGTTCCCACTCATCTCTACAAAGTCATTCTTGCACGGAAAGATTCCTCAGCTGAGGTGTTGGGTCTGGGTGCCTTTGTGGTTCCTAACGCCCCTATTAGCTTCGAGCATCCCTTGAAGGAGTACCAGGTGAGCCTGCCTGACCTGGAGAGAATGTCAGGCCTGACGTTCTTCCCCAAATTGGACAAAACTCCAGGCCTGAGGAACCTCTGTTCATTGGACTCTTGTGAGCTCATGGACTTTAAACGCTTCACGCTGTACATCACTGGTCGTAAGGTAGGCAGAGCCAGGACCTTGGCAAAGCTGGAGAAGATCATGACAGAGTTGAAGGAATCAGGAATCACCCCTGATGATTACTTGATTAAACTGTACCAGGAGAAGAGACAGGAACTGATACAAAAGGAAAACCCAGTGGACGAGTCAGCATAACTAAAAACTGAACTGTTGTCTGCCTGTTTTACAATCTCAGGACAAGTGGTGTTTATTGTGTTGACTTCTTTGCCTTGTTTAAGAATAGCCACTTTTTAGTTGTTTTCTTAACAAACATGTCTTACAGCTTTTATGTTAAAGGAGTGTACCAAATCAAATGATTGGAACTTGAATATTTCTTTTAAGTGGAATTATGTATGTGCAGTTTTATAATAATGTGATAAATACTTTTGAAAATCATTCATTTAATTGATGCATTTCTTTGCTTTAGGTTTAACAGGTCAGTAACTGTGAGTCATTTCTCTGGCTTGGTGTGTGAGTTAGTGTTTAAGGACAATATCCGGGACTGGCCAGCAGATGTTTTGTTATGTGTATAAGAGTTTTTGACACATATTGGCATTGCATCACTTTTGTGTTTGGATTTCAGCCTAAAATCAATGGAGTCAGAGCACACTGTTGTCTGATAAAAGGTTGCATGTAACTCAATCTCCTTTTCACAAGCTCTTTTACAGCAGACGAGTATGCTAATCTAGCATTAAACACAGCATATTTCCTGACACTAGTCAAATGTAATTGCGTCTAATGTATAGCTTGCCCTCTAGGAAAGCATGGGAAATGCTGGAGTCAGTTGAACCTGTGAGAGGACCAGAAAATCGCTAAGTGTATCAGTTTGCTGCTTTGCTGGCTGTGTTGTTTTGGTACAGTGAAATATTTTTCAGTCTAGGAGAAAGTCATAGATGGAGGATTTGCACTTTGAATCAGATTATTGGGTTTAAATCTCAAATGAGGTGCAAAGGGATGTTGCCTTGCTGGAGTTCAGATGACCCTTGCTTGGAAAACTCCCATTGTGCCCGTCAGCAAAGCACATATTGTCCCCCTCTGGCCCTTGTCCTTTCAATAGCGGCCTTGAAAGAGCAGTTCACTGCCCCTGCTGTGGTCAGATAAACATTTAAAGGGTCCATATAATTGAAAAACTATTTCCCACTTTGTAAAAACAAATTTGATGCAATATGTAAACATTTGTCAACGTTTCAAAATCTACCATTTAGACTTGGGTGATATGGTTTACCATGTAAATGTAGAAATGCTGACTTTCAATACTGCACTGGAACAGAAACACAGTGCTGTCAAATACTCCATACTCGGGTAACGTCAGGACGGTATGACCATGAAAAAATGGAAACTGCCCATTGATGTCATCAAGACCACCTTGTGCCCCCGTTCAGCCTACAGCAGTTTAGTGCCGTGCAATCACATTGAGTTTATAAGTGTTTCAGCCTGCTCCAGTAAGCCAGTCATAACAGACAAACGAAAACCTGTTTAATTCTGAAGGCGAAATAGAGGTTATAAACTTGACTCCACACAAACAAATGAAAACAAAGAAACAAAATGCAAAACAAAAACCAACAAAAATGCAGGCTGTAGGTCTTTTAAAAAATGAACCTTAAATATGCTGTGGAGAGAGACAGTGAAATGCTTGTTTTAATGTTTGTCTTCTTTTTTAGATATCGTTTATGCCTCTGTTTTTGTTGATTTTTTTAATTTATGGGAAAAAAGATGTGTTCATGAAACATCTCAGCGTGAGAGGGCTGACCTAGGATCTGTTCCTTTTAGTGAAGTTGCTCTAAATAAGAGAAGAGTCTGTTACTAGATCAGCACTTCTCCTCAGAGAACCTTTGTGAATGTGGTCCGTGGTCTATACAGCGTAGAAATTGATCTTTCTCATAGAGGTTACGAGCACAGAAAGGTCAAGTGACTAACGTTAAGTAAGTGTATGGTGAGACTGCATACGAGTCATAATCCTGACTATACGTAAACATAATATAATTAGATAAAACAGTCGTGCCCATGATAAATTCAATACATTTGTCAATCCTCATGTGCTCCGAGGCCGGAGATTGAAGTTGACATTTTGACCTTTCGCTATAAAAAGAATGACATAATGGCATCTTCAGCTGGCGGGGAAAAGGGAGCGTGGTGATGATGGAAGAATTCACTCTAAAGAAAATGAAATCTGCCCTTCTCTCTTGTCAGTTCGTTTTCTTATTTATATTTGAGCTGGTTGTCATGATTTCTCGGTTGACAAAATTGGAAAAATAAATGATATACTTACTATATGAGGCTAATTTAAAAATGGACATTGTCTCAGGCTCTTGTTAAGCTGTCACAAAAAGAGAAATGCAGTTGCCATGATTACCGTGTACTATTTTCACGGTGCGCTCCCGTGACTTCTCCACTGGCTGTGCTGCCTCAGCATGTTTTGCCTCTGAGACAGTGATCAAGCACTGAGCATTTTTTTTTGCAAGCGAGTCACATTCAGAAGTTTGTTTGCCAGCATTGCAATTTCTGCAAGAATCTTTCTCCTCTGAAAATCTTTTTAAAGATGGTAGATTTTTCTTTGGGTCACCTATCTGTAGTAAAGTGAGTCAAGGTCGAAGGAACAGGAGCGAGTCAGCAGGTTAAAGGTAATTATTACAGTGTGTACATTCCCTCCGTCTCACCATTAGCTCTTTCCCTCAGATGACATTTGTTTTGCGATATGTCTTTACAAAAATATACACCCTTCAGCCAAAACATTAAAAACCCCTCGCCTAATGAAGGGATTGTGGTATCTGGAACCAAGACATTAGCAACAGATCCTGTAAGTCACAAAGTGGGACCTCCATGGATTGGACTAGTTTGTCTAGCACATCCCACAGATGAGCAATCATATGGAGATCAATTTAATACCATGAGTCTCTTTGTGATCTGATTACTTGTCCTGAACAATTTTTACAGTGTGGCAGGGAGCATTATTCTGCTGAGAGAGGCCACTACCATTGGGGAATACTTGGTCTGCAACAACATTTAGGTAGGTATTGTGTGTCAAAGTAACATCCACATGGATGCCAAGGCCTAATCACTGCATACTGGGAACACAACACAAGATCCTCTATTTTGGAGATGCTCTGACACTCATCTAGGCATCATTTTCGTCCTTTTTAGCCCTTTTCAAAGTGTCTCAGATCTTTACTTTTTCCCATTTGTCTTCCTTCCAACATATAAACTTCAAGAACTGACCACTCACTTGTTGCCTATTGTATCTCATCCATTTATAAGTGCCATTGTAATGAGATAATCAATGTTATTCAGTTCGCCTGTCAGTGGTTTTAATGTTGCTGATCAGTGTACATCCAGACAGGTAGACATAAATAATAAATATAATAATAAATAATTGGAATTAACACCAAAATACTGAATGTGAAGGTCGTTCAGGACTGAATTATATTGTATTGACGCTAGAATTTCTGTTGAGTAAAGCACTGGACCAATATGGTTGTCATACCTGCAACTAGTCCTGTCTGAATTGTTGCATTTTGGGTTTTGGGTAAGGTCCTGCTCCGTCCACCTGAACACACACGCTGATGCAGAACAGGTGCATGCAAACCCTTAGCTGTAATTAGCAATCTCTGTCTGCTGTCGTGCCCTTACACATTCTCAAAGCTCAAAACAACAAGCTAGGCAACCAGCCAAAGGCAACCCAATTAGTCTTTTACCTTCCGATTCTTTGGAGGACCTGATTGGCCATTTTAGTTAAATGGAAAAAAGAGTAGGTTGTATATTTCAATTTTTTTTTTCCATGAATTTATTTGTATTGCTTATTTTTGCATGGACATTTTGGTATGCAGTGTTTTATGCTAGAAGAAACAAATAAAAATGAATGATTACTAATCCACATTTGAAAAGTGTTCTTGTTACTTTGAAAACAAAGTTGAAAAACTATTGCTGTAAGATTACAGGAAGCATATTAATACTATTTAAATCAGGTGAATCAGAGTTTTGTTCCAGTTTTAAAATAACAGCAGTTCAGCCAGACTACGCTCGTTCAAACACACGGGATGTCCTTCTGACCTCTCAGCCTCACACCCAGAGGTTTCACAGCAATGTTGGAGTCTGTCCTTGGGGTCAGACACTTTAATATACACACAAGGGAATAGATCTGGTTTTCTTCTCATTTGAATAGATTGAAAATTGATGTTAGAGGTTTCACACAGTGTTGGAACCAGCAGATGGAGATATAACTACCTTAATAATTAACTGTGGTCCAAGGTCTCTGCTGGAGCACAGGATTTTTGTTCTTGCCATCTGCAAGACTCCTTAAGATGAAGGAAATTACGTACTATTTATTATAGGGATAAAATAGAAAATTCAATTAAATATGATACATTTTTCAATACCACAAAATAAGGAGTGCCTGAATATCTACCTCTAATTATGTACTACAGATTGCTTTGGCTCAGATAAAGTTTTTAAATGTTTACAACAGCTGCTGTGGTTCACTCTAACAAAATAAATTCCATATATCACTACCCTTAGAGTTTATCAGTTCCTCCTGGAAAAAATCCAGAGCATTAGTGTGTCCATATCACATGACCCACCCCTTCCCTTCGTTATCTCAATAAGGTGCATCCAGAAGTCTAGTTTTGATTGTTGATGGTAGTTTCCACAAAAGATGGCAACACGTTCTGATGAGTGGTGTATCCTGATACTGTTTTAAATTTTGATGCACTTGTTCAGATTAGTTTTTCAGTATTGAAATCAGTGTTGTTACAGGAGCTGATTATTGCTCACATTTTGAAAATATGAGCTGATGTTGAGTTCTTGGTGAAGCTAGGTCTTGTGAAAGATTCAGTGCAGTTATCCATGGTGAAACACAGAAGTGCTTCTAGCATGGAGCCTGCATGTGTAACTGCAGGAACTAAAATCAGAGAAAGGCATTAAGTCTTAGGGTCGGTCTCATCTGACATCTTGCTCTAGGATTCAGTGGCCAGTTTTTTTGTTGTTGTCGTATTTGTTTGTTTTTTTTTAGTTGGCTTGTCCAATCCTATTGAAGTGGTCAGACTGAAACATAACCATATGAGCCGTTTTGTACCCTGATCACCTGTAATCCTCTGTTTCGACCTTTGTGTTGTGTCAAGTGCCTTTGTTTTCATGCTAGCCCTTTTGTCCAGGGCAATTTGCTCTTGAAATGAGACATGATACAAAATGCATTGGTCATGATGTTCTGCCTGTGATTGACTCTGTGTGCAGTCCGCTTAGGGGGTCAGTGAGAATCCCTGAGTTGTCTTCTCGTGAGCTGCCTTGTTGAATTAGCCTGAGTTTGCCACCCTGCAAGAAGAGATGGGGGGGAGAAAAAGGCTGCTGAGTTTAAGTGTCTTTGGCGACAGCCCTACATCCTCGAAGGACCTTGCTTTAATGTGACTGAGAGAGAGGAAGATTGTCTGATTGGCTTTTGGTGGTTGTTGCTCTTCCTAAGCTTCCACTGCTTTGTTGCTTTGTTTTTTTTTTTTTTTGGTCAGAAGAAGTCATGTGAGTAGGAATTGTTCACGGAAATCACTTGTTCAGCGATGTGAACCCCTTTTAAAGAGTATTGGTTAATAATGTAGCATCTCAGAGTATAAGAGCACAAGTTCCTTTAGAGTGAAATTGTATTTCCTACATCATCAGGGCCAGTTATACAAGCATCACATTGTTGACGGTGGCCAGAACCAGTTATACACACTGTAAAAGGTGAGGACTGGCTCCTCACACTGAGACTCCAGTTATGTAGGTTAGGTCTGCCATCTGAATATTAAGCTATGTGTGGTTCACTAGATGGGTGCCAGACTTCTGAATTATAGGTTAATAAGTCACTCGTGTAGTCTTATAGAATTGTTTTAACTTTAATTTTGAATGCATTACGATATTGGCAAATAAAAAACAGGTTGATTGTTTTTTGGTCTCTATCTTAATTGGTAAGTTGTGTTTGCGTGTGGTCACTACTATGTTAATAAAAGGGGGTCACAACATTTGTGTTTGGTCTTGGTCTCTGGGTGTTAATGAAGATGCTAATGAACTTACAGTTGGGCTCTGTGAGTTGATGTTGGCTGTGATCTTTGTTGGTCTCGCTGAGAATAAAGTTCCACTGGCACTTTGAAATGGAATTTAAAATGGAAGCTTAGTGTTTGCTATGAGTGATGACACAATCTGTGTCAATGTTCTACAAACAGCACAGAAAATCACCTGAATGCCGACTCACTTTAAATACAAAGAACATTGAACACTATGTGATCAAGAATATCCAGCAGTGCCCAGGCACACAGTTTCTGAGACAGTTGGATAAATTTGATAAGATAGTGGATGGATAGAAGTGGCTTATACGTTATATTAATTGCATTCATAAATGAAAGGGAGAGTAAAATATGTGGTCTACCAAAGCTTTCCAGTTGTGTTGTTGTTAACAGTTTGGTGGCATTCTGCAAGACAACCTGGAGTGTGGTAAAATTACTCTGATATGCTCACAAGACATTTGTCATGCAATTTTAGAGGTTGTGGCTATGTACTGTAGGTTCACACTGGATTTGAGATGAAGGGTTTTTGTGGTTACAATTACATTTATGCAGTTAATGGATGCTCTTATTGAGAGCGATTTACAATTGAATAATGCTAAAGATGTGGGAGAATCAGGAGTCTTGTCCAAGACCTCTATTTAGTGTAGTGTGGTGGGCTTTCCCATGTGGAGAATCAAATTTTGGTCTGTTGCATGAAAGGCAATGGTATTACTGACTGTGTTAAAACAACTTCCTTTACTTTAAGTCTGGCCTGTTTTGAATGACTATATAGCAGGAAATAAAGAAAATATTGAAGATATTTATGCAATGGAAGTATATTACAGTAATTACTATATTACAATAAGATAAGGACAAAAGTATTGGGGCACACCTCTGAATTATCGAATTCAGGTGTTTCAATCATACCCGTTGGTACAGGAGTATAAAATCAAGCACCTAGTCAAGACATTTGGGACAACGCCATGCTTCCAACTTTGTGAACACAGTTTGGGGAAGAACCTTTTCTATTCTAGCATTCCAGCGTGACTGTCCCCAAGCGAGGTCCATAAAGACATGGTTGGGTGGTTCAGTGTGGAAGAACCGGACTGACCTGCACAGAGCCCTGACCTCAACCCCATCCAACACCTTTGAGATGAACTGGAACGGAGATTGCGAGCCAGGCCTTCTCG
>JBBPCZ010000007.1:21311101-21330173 GCA_037974445.1 Brycinus macrolepidotus | reverse complement strand
AAATCTTGTGGAAAGCCTTCCAAGAAGAGTGGAAGCTGTTCTAGCTGCAAAGGGGGACCAACTCCATATTAAAGTCTGTGTAGTTGAATGCAATGTCATTAAAGTCCCTGTTGGTGTAATGGTCAGGTATCGCAATACTTTTGTTCATATAGTGTATATTACTTTATACAAAATATGAGTAATAGACTTTGATCCTACCTACCAGTTCCACTTCCACTAAGGACTTATCTCATCGGGAAAATGATAATTGTCACACTCTGACTGTATGTTTTCTGGCTTGCATGTGCTTTATGTAGGTTATTAAATGGAATATGGGGGGGGGATTGCTTCTGTCAGGGAAATTGCGATTCCCTGCAGTCTTTTCTTTTTGCTGTGTGCACAAAGTTTTCACAATTAAATTGATCTATGAAGTTGTTTTCTGTGCCTGTGTAATTTGTGATGTCATGGGCATTCTCCAGATGTAAAATCGCGTGCGTGCGTGTGTGTGTGTGTGTCAGAGCTTGCTCTTGTTTCCCTGAGTTCTTGTTTTACTTAAATGTTAACGGGATTCCAAGGTATTCATTACATATGACTAACGAAACCTTGCAGAATCAGTTTGTATTTGTCTAAGATGAGTATGTCATGGTCCTCTGTGTGTGTGTGTGTGTGTGTTGCACGGGAAGCACGCATATGTGTGTCATCTTCGTGTGTAGTCTGGTAAGCCCGTGTGCATGATGGATGTGTGTGTACACGCATGCAGGCACACAGGCAGAGAGAAACAGGAGGATTAGCCTCTAGAGAGCGGGGTCACTGCTCCCCACTGGGAGAACACACTCATCCTCCAGCACCGTCCAGGGACCTCATCAGGAGTTTGCTGTCATGGCAACCCCATACAGCAAACAACACACTCCTGGGCCCACACTTGTCCGTCGGCTTATGAAGAGCTAGAGAATGAGGGAGTGAGAGAGGAGCGCTGGACTGGGGTCGAGAGAAGCAGAGGTTAGAAAGTGAAGAAAACAGAAATGTTGGGAAATGGGAAAAAAAAAAAAAAAAGTAGCTCTGTGTTTACTCATTCCTGCTTCGCCAACAACTCTCACAATTAATGATACTGCCTGGTACTATTATTAACAGTGGGCAGTACTGAATCTGAAGCTCTTTATCTTTGCTTGTCTATCCGATTTTCAAAACCTTTCCTGGCTATGCTTCTGGAGTTGCTGTTGCAGTGCACAAAAGTTTGTTCTGTCATTAGATACGATAACTCATAAGATAGACATTCTTTAGGAGGCAAAAGTAGATGGATTAGAAGTCTTTGTAATGGACCTTGAAAAGAAGCCTCAATGTGTTTTTTGTTGCTCCCCCCCCCTTGGAGCAGGAATTCATGGAATTGCTTTGCATAATTGTCATGTCATCTTACAATAGAGTTGCGCAGTTAATAAACAACCCCTGGCAAAGCCCTCAATGCCTAGAGTCCTCCCTCTGAGACATCCTCTGAACGAACCTCTTCCAAATGGCCTGAAAGGTCCAGCGCTTGTGGGAATAGTGCTGGGTACTAGCCAGGCGAAAACACATGAACGCCATTTTTAGATAAGCAACTCTGGATCTGCTTTTATTGCTGAGAAAGACCAGCATGATGCAGTGCTGATCAGTTCCTACCTAAGAATATTGTTACTGATTATTTACATGAGTGCCTAAATGTGTTCATATAGGAAATTATTCAAATGTTATTATTTATTTTTTTTATTTTGTATGTCTGCAATCACAATCTGAAAAGGAAATGGCTTGCTCACATGATTAGAAATAACTAAAGCAATATATATATTTTACAAAGTCCCAAGGCTTATCACAATATGTTTGGCTGTTGTACATTATTTACATAAAATAGCCTGGAATAATACTCAGCCCTATTACAGAATACCAACTGTTATCAGTGATGCACCGTAAAAATATTCAGAGTTTTACATTAAAGTAGATTTTTGTCCTTTTAACTTACATAATTTTCATTGAACCAGGTTACTTTGAAAATGATAAACAACAAATTTTGTGGTACTCAAAAAAACTGCTCATGAAGTTTATACATTAAAAACAATATAGATTTATTAATGATATATTTATTATAATATAGAGCCTTGAACTCCTTTTTCTATGAAGTTAGAAAGGCTATGCATAGGTTTACACTTTTGTTTTCTTTGTTTATTTACTTGTCTTTAAAATAAAATCTGACTGGTTTGAGATTAGATGATTATCCAATAACTTTTTCTCTCATGACTCAACACTCCACCTGTATAGTGCACAGTCTAGGTCATGAAATTCTAGCTGTAGCATCCGTACATTACATTAAATATTGAAGGGTTGCATGTATGTAGTGCGCTATACAGGGACTAGAGAGCCGTTTGAGATTCAGTCAATAAAATATTTATTTCACTTTCTGCCTCAAATTAGACAGATAACATGCGCTTGTAGTAAAACATACATGCACCAGCTTTTAAGATAAATAAACAGATAGAATACTTATTATAATAAAATGTCAATGATTAATTTTTAGTCAGTATATCATAATGCCATTTTCTTTTATTTGTTGAAGAAAAAAAGACGGACAACTTGATGTCTCTTGGCTGAAGTCCAACATATAAGAGCTGGACAATGGTGTGCTTTGATTGGCTTTCAGAATTGAATCTTTTAAGTTGAACTGGGCTTTAAAGGTTGAAAGACCACAATTTAACATAAAAAAGTACAATTGCACTCAAGCACTGTAAGAAGAACTAATATCATTTGTTACTTTCCACCTATGCAGCTTTGAAAGTGAGTAATCTCTCTCTCTCTGTGGCCTACAATACCAGCCCTGCCTTAACAATATAAAAGAATATAAAAGTCTACTTTTGTGTGATCATTTGTTTTCTGCTTCACTTTTTGATGTGCGTGTCGTATTACTGTGTATTACTGACATGATGTAGTGAGAATTCAGGAGCCAAATGCTCGTAAAGGAAGACTCTGCCTGTTATACAACTTCTGAGGGTAAGGCCTAGTCCGCACATACAGGGCTTTTCCTTCTTCATTCTTAAAAGAAATCCTGTCCACATAAGCACTGATCTTAAAATAAAAATCTCCATCCACATGAAAACAGCAAAACACACTCAACCGCAGTCAAGCATGCCAAGACAAAAGGCAGCCATTTAACCCTAACTGTAAAGCCATGTTGTCCAATCAGAAATCTGAAAAAAGTTATTAACAAGGGTCTCATCCAAAACGGGTAGTGCTGGTGGTGGGGTCTGTGGCTGCATCTGAATAGTTGAATATAACTTTTGTTCTTATCCACCTTCCTTGACTTGGTTGTCCTGATCTGGTTGTCCTAAACCACTGTTTATGTTTGGATTAAAGGCAAAAACGTGAAAAAGTCCATTTAAAAAATTACCCATGTACGTGTGGTCATGGCCTACTGATGTTTGATCATGTATTTTCTCTTGTAGTAATGTAATGTTCTAGAACAACATTCTTTTGTTACGGTGCCTAAATACATTTGTAATTATTATAAAAACAATTCAAAATGTCTTCACAGCAGAAAGATGCTGCAGACCCACAGAACAATGTTAAATGGCCAAAATGTCCAAAACTTCAGAAAGATATGACCCATACAGTACAGCAGCTGATGCTGCCCGGCGCCTTCTCCTGCACATTTGTACGATGCTTAATCACGAATCTCTGGAGGCTCCGACTGACCTGGCAAACTTACCAAGCTTCTGAGGAGTCATATGAGTGCAGTGTTGACACACTCAGGCAAGAGTGTGTGTCTCGATACAAATGCCACGCATGTATGCACATGGCTCTTCTGGGTGACTTCCTTGAGGAGACAAGTTGTGGCATCTGAGCCAGTCGTCACACAGATTTACTTGTCGTTTGTCCAGAGTTTTAACTGCAGTGGGATGCCATCTTTGTCATATGTTACAAGCCGGTCTGGTTTTGTGATTTTATAGCTTTGTGAACACAATGACACAACTACACACTATGTGAATTACTTGGCACAGTATGAGGAAGTGCTGCTGCTCACTACTGTCCATGGGCCTGTTCATAGTCGTGTTATCAACCTTAGCAATATTGATCTCAAGTTTTGCACTGTGAACAACAATCACTCTTCCAGATAGTTGTATTTTTTTGTGGGTGTTTTGCTGAATCATGGAATCAGAGTATAATTTTGCTCAATTTCATTATTTTCATTATTTAACATTAAAATGTTTTTTCAGTAACTTTTATTTAGCAGGCCAAGCTAATTATCGCATAGCAATTCGTCAAGACAGTTTCTTATATATATTTAACATATTAAGGTGCATCACAAATACAATATGCATCAGTACATCAATAGCTATTCAGGTCAAAAGTGAGTAAAGTCTGGAAGCATTTTCTTTCAAGTTACAGATAACAGAACCATAACATCACCTTCAACCACCTGAAAACATTTTTTATGTGCTATGTTTACAGAATGGCCCTCATATATATATATATTTGCAATGCCAATGTTTTGTCCAAATTGTGTTCTGTTGTGGAGTACCACATAAACAGCTACTTACTTAGACTGATCCATAACATCAGTAGGTTATAATCTATCATCTCAGAGCACCTTTTGTAACACCAGGACCACAAGCTGGTTTGCCTCTGGGACATGTGCTCATTATGAGCCCAGATCTTAATTGGGAATCGTCATGTAGATCGCTCACCTTGTGCCCTACCCAGTGTCCTTTCCTCAGCATCACTCACTCCAACACACACAATTATTCTTTAAGAGGACCTAGCCCTTTCTGTTAACCTCTCCTGCCATGGGAGATTAGTCTCATAAGTTAGCTGTGTGTGTCTCCATCCATTTCCTAATTAAAATGATCGCCCCAGTCGTGTTGCTTTGACATGGAGCAAGCCGACAGGCACAGGGTGCATTGAGAGTGTAGCCTTATGTAGCTAAAGTTATGCAACAAAGCAGCATCCTGCATCGTAAAAAAAACCCTGTGGTTGCCTGGAACTGTGCAAAACTGCACCATAGCTGTTAATTATGGTAAGCAGTGTGTGATACACAAAGATGTAATTGCCTTTAATTAACTGAGCCTCCATCCCTGTTTGCATGACCAAGTAGGGTTTGAGGTTGCTATCTATTCTCACTACATCGTAGGATCTTTAACTGCGTTAGCGTTAGTGCTATTTGAAAATATAGGTATTACAGAATTTACAGGTGCCACTAACATGAAGCATATACTTCTTAAGTACACCCTACACACAGTTTCAGTTCATTTACATACATGGAATATTTTAACTTAATTGATAGTTTGGCGACACCAGCCACATGGAGAGTTGGCCTATTGTTGCAGGGGGATTGATAGCTTTGGAACGGGGGTGCGTGTGACCTCATGGCATATGTTCCGTGAAAGACTGTATTTATAAGTAGTGTTAATATATTAAACGAATAAAAGAGCAAGTCAGATAATTAGCATCACATCGTCAACATTCAGCAACCTCAATGCGTCTAGGCACAGTAACTATGGAGTGATGCTCACAGCAGAACAAAATTTAATTGGCTGCTGCAGAACATCCAGTTTATGTTTGCTTTTTAATCTTAGAGGGTTCATGAAACTTAATTTAAAACATTGCATGTAGATTTTAGTTTATTCACAGACTGCATTCCAAAAGCTGTAGCTGAAAAACTAGGTCTTCAGTAGTGCTGTCCCATGAAGGACCTTCTAAGTCTAGCAAGGCTGATTTGTTACCTCATCAGAAATGAGTTGGAGCAAAATTTAATGAGTAAATACCTGTGATGTGAAGGACACATTAAACATGAATGTGAATGATGTAACAGGTGAAACGTTCATTTGTTTGTAGCTAGATGCTACCCTGTGAGCCGGCTTCATACACTGGCACTTCTCTTTAACTTTATTTAGGGCACTCCAGTAGTGTCTTTAATGATGTAGGGGTCTAGACATGCAGTCCACCTGGACCACAACGTAGCCTTTAAACCAGATACAGATTGTGTTCAGAATAATGCAATGCAATACCACAATGACATTTGCGTTTTCTTGTCATTAGATTTTAATATTTTATTTATATTTTAATATACTGTATATTTTAGGGCTGTACCATGAAAATGAAATGTGAATAATTTTGAATTATTGAAAGCTTTCTTAGAAAACATGTGGAAGTACATTAAATACTATATATATATATTTTTTTTTATCTTGCCCAGTGCGAAACAGAATTGAAAGTGAGATTTATAATCTTCATTATATCATTTTATTTAAATATCAGTGTTGACAGAAATATCATTTCATAGATAACTAATTCAGTCTTTAATGATTGGCAGTGTGTTGTATGATATTGAATGTGCTGGTGTGGGATAAGTTGGGAGTAGGCCCGTTAAAATAGTAACAGCCCCCACTGATGGATTAGACTAATTTACTGCAGGTTAAAAAAAAATAGTACAAAATCACGCAAACCATAGTAATACAATAGCATAGATGGGATTGCTGTTGAGCTGTGCTGGTTGAATGCACGGTGTGCTGTTGTCCCAGCAGATACCACGTTTGTATAAAAAGCCCATGTTGTTGTGTACATTTTAGGGGCATCTTTAGATCACAGTGTCAGGCTTCACACATTAAATGAAACGGACTGAAACAATTTTGGAGAAAATGGCATCAAGCTTCATACACCACAGCCATTCACAGTTCCATTCTTTCTTATTACATTAATTGTACTTTCATGTTTAATTTTATCATGTTAATTTATAAAACTACATGTTTATTAGGTTCTTCTGTTTAACTAAGATTTAGTCTAAACTCGCACACTGTTACTGTGTATGCTCACATGCCTGCTACGGTTTGCTTTGCAAAATTGCTGTAAGAAAGCACGTGTAAACACTTAATGGAAATAAAGAGTAAGCTGCATATTGTACTAATGTCTGCTGTGCAGGAAATATATAAAGACCTTATATGTACTGGGTGGCAGATTAACATTTTAGTCCACCTGCATGCAGTGTCTGAGGGAAGCCCAAAATTGCCCAGCAAAACAGATTTTTACTACTGCTGATAATAATTATTAATACTACAAAAAAATATTACTAAGATTACTACTAGTACTACTACTACTTCTAATAATAATAATAGTAATAGTAATAAGCAGAATGTTGTATATCTTTGTACTGTAAGTAACTCATGTTACCAGTACAATTTGACAGAACTATTGCTTTGATAGCAGCGGCATTCCTGTCTGACCGAGGCCGTCATCGTCCTGTGCTGTCAACCATTACCCTGTGCTTAAGAACGAGGGTGGATGAGTCTCTTTTCCATGGATTTGTTTGATAATTCATTTCATTACATGTGTGTATTGCCATGTCTTACATCTAGTTAGATTTATATCTAGGCCCAAATTAGAATAATTCACACAGATGTTTAGTTATCCAGAATCATGTGTAGTCTAGCAAAATATATTTTTTTCTTGAGAGTGTAAAACAAAGAGCAAAAACTGCTTTCTAGCTGCTTTTCTAATTGTTCTCTATCTGCTAGCATACATTAAATAGCACTAGCATTATATCTTCACTGCTAGCTGACTTTAACTTGGCAAACTCATGTAAACAATATGAGCAAAGAACCAAAGAATTCATTCTCTAGCTGCTAGCATTCATGCAAAAGTGTGCAATCAAATTAGCTTCTGAGCTAACTAAAATCAGCTACCCTTCAAAAGGAATTATTCTTAAAATTAGCGACAGAAAAAATCAAATGCTTCAAAATAGTAAGGATGGCTCGAATAGGATTTTACGGGCTTTGATGGTGTTAGTTCTCAAATATTTGTTCTCAACATCATTATAAACAAATACATTTCCCACATAGGCCCCATAATCCCGAGGTCGCAAGTTCAATCCGCGGTGATGCCGTAGTAATTTGCGGCTGGGAGTCCCAGAGAACATAATTGGTTTTGCGCTCTCTTGGTGGGTGGGATGACCTTCCCTCCATCCCATCACTCAACACAGCTATCCAGCACAATTGTCTGCTAGCTGACTTAACAGAATTGCCGGTTTGCACAAGTGTCAGAGTTGGAGCGGTCTTAAACAGCCTCGATGGAGAAGCAGCGCCAAAATTTAGCTATAAAAAGAATAATGAAAATAAACCTTAAGAAGTTTGAATCACACTAACTAACCCTCATTTTAAATGTTTGTTACTGCAGTTCATAATCCAGTAGGAGGTTTTTGAGTTAATGTTTTTTTTTCATCAAGTTATTTTATTTGACTAGCTCACCGTTTTTAGGTTGCTGAAAGCAGCACTGAGGTTGATGTACAGGCTGAAGTCATGTGGCTTTTGGACCACAGTCTATAGAGTCACTTGTTAGGGTGGCTAAAGTTAACTTTACCCTCATTACTGACTCATCTACTTATTCGCCTTGAGAGCGATCACAGTTACTTCTACACTAGGCTTAGTGGGAGGGCATGAGGGCAACATTTAACACTGGATAGCGCCACTGGCAGCTTGTCTTGGGCGACATGCGTGTTTCAACAGTGGCAGTCTGCCAGTCTATCAGCAACTCACTAAGAGACTCATAGCCTGGCCAGGCTATGTGGTCCAGCTGAAAGGTAAAATAATAAAGGGAATATCTTGTATGACCTTGAACATGCAGGTGTAGGTTAAGTTAGATGTGTGTCATAAGACACTAAACAAGCTGTTGTGGGTTCACCTGATTCAAACCATGCATAATGAATAGAATGCAGCTGATATAACTCATCTCCATGATGCACGTTGTCTCATTTTTGCATTTGTAAACTTGCTGTTTAGTTCCATTTGTGCTGGTATTTAAACAATAACAGCTAAAAGCAGAAATAGGTGTTATTTAAAAGAGCCACTAAGAGTCTAACCTGGGATGCAGAGTGATATCGGAGTTATTTTGGTATTGACAGACATATAATATTGGAATTGGACGTATGAGTAGAGTTAACCAATATTTTAAACCAATGTCACTGGTTTAAAAAGTCACTGCTTTACTGATTTTACTGCATTCGTAATCCTGATACTTTTCTCTGTAGTGCTAATCCAGGTGTATTTGAGTTTTATTCCAAAATACTGCATGTTTATTTCTACAAATTTTGGCTATAAAGAATAGTTGACATTCTTTGCATAATGTGCATTCTTAGAGGCATAGTGCCTTTTCTCTCAAGACCTAGTTTTATTTTTCTGATAAAGGTGATATTATTAATATTATAGCATTGGTATGTCCACTCCTAACAAAAAGAAAGAAAAGAAAATGAAAGAAAGTGGTGTTTAATGTGAAACTAATACACATTTTCTAAGTGTGCACCATAACAAATGTACAGAAAATCTAGTGGGTTTTGCCATCAGTGCCAGAATTCCCATATCTGTGCATCTGTAATTTTACATCTTATTGCTGGATTCATTATCATCTCAGCATCTTACTTAAACACCCAACAGAAGACTGCCATGTTTTTAAACTGTAATCTCTGAGTCCAACAGACATGAATTGTCGATTTCTTATTCATATACCACTTCCAACATAGTGACTGAATTATCACAGTTAAAGTATAACCATGGTTATAAATTAACAATTGGACTAGCTGTGTAGACACGATACACTTCAGTAACTGCAGTGTGGCTACATGGTAGAATAGTTATTGATGGGATAAATCATTCAAATGAGACATTCTCACAAAGGAAATGAATCCTATTGTTTATTTTACTATAGATATACATGTTCTAATTGGCAACAGTGCTTTTCCAAAAACTTGGATTTCTTTTTTTTCCCCACAACTCAATCCCCTTTTCTGAATATGTCCTGATTGTGGGTACTACATCTGACAATATCTGCTTTGCATTCTTTTCCATTTCAGACTAACAATCAAAAAGGGGAGGTCACACAATTGAGTTTTACAAATGTGAAACCTTACTTGAAAAAAAAACAAAACAAAACCCAAAGAAATTCATATTGCAGCATGCAACATCCTAACAGTGTAAAAAATAAATAAGTAAATAAATAAACAGGCACAAAACGATCTGAGGGGCAAATGTCTGATGTTTCATCATCCTCTTGCCTCAAGGACACTCCAAAAGTCAGTCTACAGAAGTCCAAATGCTGACTCCGGCCCTGTTTGGTCATCTCTATCAGCTAATGGCTAACGTTTCTACTTTTTAGGAGCCTGATCCTAGATCAGTTCTTCAGTGTTTCATCAGACACACATTTTTTGCACCCTTAACTGGCAGCAGAAATCTTCTAGAATTTGCTCATTGAATTTTCATAGAAAAAATCTAAAAAAACAAACAAAAAAACATAGCAAGTAAATACAGCAAATTCTATCATTTATAAAATACACCTGCTTCGAGATAAATGATATTTGTACATTATATATGCAAAGCATAGACAAAATATGCCTTTTAGTTCCTGTATCTGCTCTTGTATTGCACAAACTGGTATCTTTTGAAAACATACAGTAGATAGAAAAGTGTCCCTGTGCTTAATTTGCAGGGTGATAGAATACATATCATTTCAACCCCGTGTGAATTGATCAACGTTTTGGATATCAAGGCAAAAATATAGACTGTGGACAGAGTCATTTGGTACATTCCATGTACATGTGCTGAGGGGTTTTGTGGATTATTGTCAACATCCAGATACACTACCCAGATACAGCAGATTTCTTGCAAGAAACGTTATGCTTTTTCCACCATCAGTTTTAAATACCATCTGACACGTCAAGTTGCATTTCAGTGAACACACACTTTATCACACTGAATGCCGGGTAGGTTGTGTGCGCACGTGGATGCGAATGGAATTTGTAGGGACTTTGAACAATCAAACAATATAATATTGAATATTTTCTGCAGATGTCCTTGTTACTGTCTGTGTTTAAGATAGTAGCGCTTAGGGGGGAATAAGGTATAAAACAGCTGTGCTGCTGTACCATTACACTGTAAGCTTTGATGCCTCTGTATTACTGTGTCCAAAAACTAAGAAACAAGTGTTTTGTCCTTTTCCGCCTCTTCTTTCTAAAGTAATTGGACTAGACTCTTTGGTTTTGTAAGCAGGTCGAGAGAGATGCTAAGCGCTCAACAGAAGGGGGCCTTAGATCCCCCTTCTCTGGATGTCAAACCAAATCTGCTCTGCTTCCACCACATAGAACCCATCTGGAGTTATTAGATCAAGCAACTAACAGCAATTGCCTCTACTTCATCCCCCGACATAGAAGCAGCACTGCATGGCATGTTGAAGAATGTATACACACACACGCACGCACACACGCTTAGACTAGCTTACAGGCACTCAGCAGATTGACATGCACACTTTACAGGCGAACACACAACTTTTTTTCTGTGTAATATATGGCTCCTCTCCTGTGCAAAAGTAATTTCACCAAAGGCAGTTCATCACAAGTATCCCAGTTGCTATTGTTAGTTTCCTCATGGTAGGTCTATGTACGCTTGGATTTAAGATGAACAAAACAGTGGACAAATGCTATGACGTCTACTTGTGTGTAGCACTGTACACT
Source organism: Brycinus macrolepidotus (assembly GCA_037974445.1). Taxonomy (NCBI): domain Eukaryota; kingdom Metazoa; phylum Chordata; class Actinopteri; order Characiformes; family Alestidae; genus Brycinus; species Brycinus macrolepidotus. The sequence goes on along the minus strand of JBBPCZ010000007.1, from coordinate 21,318,685 downwards.
GTAGTGCACATCTGAACACAGGTAGTGCCAAATTCAGTACCCTTATTAGCCCACTACAAATTCCATACCATAAACTGTTTTTTTTTTTTTTTTTTTTTTTTTTTTTTTTTTTTGGTAAAATCATACCGTCGCTCAGTCCAGAGTGTCAAAACAATGTTTCTTGTATAACATTTATTTCTTGTAGTGGGTGACATTTTGAAGACACAATATAATGTCATTAAAAAACTTTTTCCACATGTAATGCAAGCGAACCCCATACACATCTCTTGAAATTCTCAAACTGTGAAGTCTGTGAAGACAAGAGAAATAGTTGATCCGAGGGGCTAACATTTCTTTTTCAGGCCCACAAAATAGTAAGTGTATGTTTCTCTCGGGGAAAATGTTGCATGGTAATGTTGACTGATCACTGTAAAATATCTGTGGTGATATTTGCTAAAGATTAAGTCAATTCATTAGGAATGATTCCATTTTTCCTTTGAAACACATTCCAGTGTGTTTTTCTCTGTAAAATATCTCTTGCTCTAGCAGTCCTTAAAGGACTTACCATTAATAGAACATCTAGAAATCAGGTCGCACCAGCTCTTCTATAAAAATTTGTGGCCCTTTGTCCATGGTGGTTGCTTGTATTACACATTTGATTTGGTGTAAGCAAAAGTCAGACATAAGGGACTAAAATATTATTGCCCACCACAATAACAGTTAGTTAGCATTGTTATAACCATCAAGCATTAAAAAGGTTTACTGTGCCTTTTGATGAACAGGAATCTGTTGCAGGGGTTGTGGGAGGAGGGGGGTAAGTTCTACCAGGCACAGTTGGGGTCTATTGCTACAAAAAACAGCCCTTCAACAAACCTGTTAACCTGACCTGAAAAACATACTTAAGTGGTTTAATCTGTTAATGAGTCAGAGATACAAAACAAATGTGTTGCAGTGTTTTGTAATGGAATATACAGTGGTGCCTGAAAGTGTGTGAACCCTTTAGAATTGTCTATGCTTTTGCATAAATGTGACCTAAAGCATCATCAGATTTCACATAAAAGTAGAGAACATGATTAAACAAATGAAACAAAAATATTATAATTGGTCATTCCATTTCCCTTATTACATGTCAGTGAGTGGCAAAAATATGTGAATCTTTGCTTTCAATATCTGGTATGACCCCCTTGTGCAGCAACTAAACGTTTCTGGAAACTCTTCATATCGGTATTTTAGCCCATTCCTCCATTTTTGGAGAGCAGAGACTTGCCATGCAACCCTGCCATGCACACAACTGTTGTTCAGTGTTGCAATCATGAACATTAACATTAACCAGTGTGAGAGAGGCCTTTGGTTCCATTGTCCCATTGATTGAAAAAAACTTGATTCTAATTTCACTTTCAAATTAAATGCTAATCCCAGAGGTTCACCTACTTTTGCCATTCACAGACATGTAATATTGGACTATTTTTCCTCTATTAAAAATAATCATTTTTGTTGTTTACCCCGGTTCTGTTTATCTACTTTTAGGACTTGAAATTGGATGTTTTAGGTCAGATTTATGCGGATATATAGAAAATTCTAAAGGGTTCAGAAACTTTCAAGCACCACTGTAAGCCATGGAGACAGCAAGTGGTTCCTCTTACAGATGAGTCTGACATTACATTTTTTTTAGTTTTAAATATACATCTAAATCAATTTTTGAACTTTACCTAGAAGTAGCAAATTATTGCTGAACGCAGTATGTGCAAAATAAGATTTTTTTTAGCCATACAAAGAAAATAGTCATTACATTTCTAAATGATGCAGTTTCAACATGCAAAATAAATACTTCACAATTGCAATAAATCTACTAGATGTTTAAATGTGTAGCATGTTTGAAAAGAAGCATGTACAGTCTTTTGGTAGCCATTAATAATAGACAGATGTTATGCACAAGAAACTGTTGCTGAGGCATGTTTGATTGTCTTTTACTAGTCTTGATTACATCAACTCGTAACCAGACCAGGCTATTAATAAGAGACTGGTTTATATAAATGGGAACATAAAAATATTCTACACAACTGAAATAAAATGAATGTCAAATATGCCCACCTATCCTCTTGCTCCCCATCTCATCGCTAGTGACACAACCTGGACAGAGGTAATTTTCACACTTAGCTGTATCAAAAATGGTTTTAAAAATATGATAGACTGGTAACATTAACAAGGCTATATACCACTATTCTCATACTCTTGCCTCTTCTACATAACGTGAAAACTATTGTTGGAAGGAAATCACACCAATTTAAGTAAGACCTTTAATGAATCTCAGACGGTCAGGCATACTTTGTAAATGTTGATAAACTGTATTTCTTTCAGTCTAACATATGATTATTACATCTGTGATATAACTGCAGGAACTGCTGCAGAATCTCGCTCATGCATATAAACTGTGAAGCAAAGTTGATGTGAGCTGTCTACGTGATTTACACTTCCTCCTTGTATATTCAAACAAAACGTGAACCACAGGAGAATTTAAAAACATCAACTTGTCCTACAAAAACGTTCCAGTCTTGATGTCACAAGACTGAGTTTTGTATGTCTGAGCTATGTTACATTCTGTAAACAAAAGAAAAAAAAAAGAAAAAATATTAAAGTCTGTGAACATTTCTGACTTAACGTTACAGAAATGTCTCACGGTCTCTGTCAGGTTCAGGATAAGGTTTGCTCAGGTCACTACTCCTGGGCTCCGTTATTAGAGCTTGGAAAAGTTCACTAGTGGCTCTTGTCACACTGTCGTAAGACGGCGGAGAGGAGGTGGACGACAGGTCCTCTGCCTCAGGTCCATAATTCTCCTTCATCATGGCGGCTATGAGTCCTTCCTTCTCTGGTGGACTGCTGTCCTCTTTGGCAGCTCCCTCAAAGTTGATCTGTCGATACAGGAATGAGGCTTGCTTCAGCTGCCTCCGGACTAGATGCCTTCTATAGGCCCTCTGTATAACAACAGCTGATACCTCCTCCTGCTTACGTCGTAGTGTTGTGGTGATGGGTTCATAGGAGATTTTGGATGGGTTCGCCATCATAAACTTTTCCTCCATCTGCTGCTTAAGAGCGTCCATTTCTCCTGATTCACCCAGCACACGCTTGGTGAAGGCGAACAAAATGTCCAAGCAGTGAATCTTGTCACCGCTAACCATGGGCAAGTCCATGGAAATCAGCTTGATTTTGTTGGGCTTGGCAATACGCAGCGGCTCTGAGAGTGTATCAGCAAAATCTGAAAGCTTAGCGTACTCAATGAACTGCGTGGCCTCAGGGTCAAACTTTTCCCAGACCTCATAGAACATCTCAAAATCATCCTCACTCAGCGGCTCAGTGCTCTCTTCTGTGGCCACGCTGAAGTTCTCTAGGATAATTGCAATATACATGTTCACCACAATGAGAAAGGAAATGATGATGTAAGTAACAAAGAAGGTTATGCCCACTGAAGGATTTCCACAGTTGCCCCGAGCATTTGTGCCAGTGTGTGGGATATTGGGGTCACACTCCTCAGGGGAGTTATTTAGAATGGGACTGAGTAGGCTGTCCCAGCCAGCAGATGTTGTTATCTGGAAAAGGCAAATCATGCTGTTGCCGAAAGTCTCAAAGTTGAACATGTCGTCGATTCCACCTTGTTTCTTCACATAGGCAAAGTTTGCCATGCCAAAAATGGCATAGATGAACATGACCAAGAACAGCAGGAGACCTATATTGAACAGTGCAGGTAAAGACATCATTAAGGCAAAGAGTAACGTTCTGATTCCTTTAGCTCCCCGAATGAGACGAAGGATACGTCCTATTCGGGCCAGACGGATCACTCGGAAAAGTGTGGGTGAAACAAAGTATTTCTCAATGATATCCGCAAGAACAATACCTGCAAGAAAAATGAAAAAAAAAATCAGTCATCTGATTAAGTATAAGAACTATATCAATACCACTGAAATATGGCAGAAATTCAATGATGTGAACAAATGTCTGTACAAGCATATCTGACTTAAAAAAAGATGTTTCTTTAGCCGTCTAGTGTAGATACTTCCCAAACATATTACAAAATCAAACTGTCCAACCGTAGCCAAACACGCAATCACCCCTGTCAAGCAACTGATGATTTACCATGTGCTAACACAGTTAACCACCCCCCCACATCTGTTAAACTGTGCCTTTTCTGATTTGTGATCCTCTCTCCATAGACTAAACATGGGTGGAGGTGTTTAGTTTGACCCACAGTATTGCCCACTTGAAATATGGCCAAGGAAGGCACTGGGCTACACAACCATACGTCAACCTTCTGGCTCCCTGGCTAACAACTGTCAGATAGCTCAAACCTCAATCACTGCCCAATCACCTGGGCTGACAGGCTTGATTGCTGCAATTACCTTCACCTTAACTGAGGCACCCCTTTTTCAGGGATGGTCACTCCATCTGCTGCTAACCCCTTGGCTTTGTTCAGTCCCTCATCAGGGACATGTGGAGCATCCCCTCTCAAAGCTGGCCAGGGCTTATTACTTAAGCATGGTCTACCCCTTTCTTGTTAGATATAGTGCTGCACAATTGCGCTGAAGGTAGACCTTGATAAGTCAAGCCAAGGGTATGTTGGCTTCACTGTAAATCTTCTCCATGTGGCTAATGAAGAGGTTTTTCACCCTCCGGGGGATTCCTTGATTTTGCAGCTGTGGTTAGCTGCTGCATAAGACAGTATTATTTAATATGATCAAGCAACATGAGCTACACTAAGGGCTCTGTCTTCATAGGTGTACATAGACTGTGGTATGCAGTGTATACTACAACCCACTGATATTTTTGACTTCTCATTGTGCGTTCTCGTAATTTTTTGTCCTGTACAATAGAACAGGTGGTGAGGTGAAAATTTAGTCACTGCAGTAAGGACCCTGAGAAACGATATCTGAACCCAGTACAATGTATTTTATCATGTGGTGATTTTATCAGCTTTACGTGCGGACTGGAAATTAACAGCTTTTGGTTGAGTGTAACAGTACGGAACAGCTTTTGATCAGTAGTGTTTCTGTTCATGCATGTTTGAAGTTACAAGGAGATTTGACTTTAGATTGACAGCCTGTTCTCCTTGCAACCCAATGAGCTTCATGAGGTCTCAACCAGGTTTTCATCTTTTAAAACTGCACGACTGATGTTTCACAGTATTTTCTGTATTTTTCTGATCTGAAATTTCCTTTTAGTTTAAAGTCTCATGAAAGAAGTTCCCCTGTCCTCATCTGGGATCTCTGCAGGCTGATGAATACAAGAAAGATCTCCTTCAAAGTATATCAACAACCATATACCCCTAATTTGTAATGTCTATTACTTCTTGTCGTGGTCTGTTGTTTTGTTCAGTTGTCCATAGTCATGAGGCAAAATCAGTTCTATACTGACCAGGAGGATCAGGTCAGTTCTGTACCTTGCTTACTTACCCACAATGGAAAGGATGACCACCACAAAGTCAAAGATGTTCCAGCTGATGGTGAAGAAATAGCAGCGAAGGGCAATAAGCTTGATGATGCACTCAGTGGTAAAGATGACAATAAAGGCAAGGTTGATGTTGTACAGGATCGACTGCATGCGAGGGGACTGTTCATCTCTTTCCACCATCATGGTCACCATGTTGAGGAGGATAAGCAGCATTATCATGATGTCGAAAGCTTGTTTTGAGACCAAGTCAAAGAAGAATCCTTGCACTGAGTTCTGGATGGGAGAAAATTTTCATTCATATTATATTTTTATTTAAAGATCTGTTCACACAGTTACATGAACTTATGGATATGGTCTATGATCAACTCTAATCTAATTTTACTTCTAAAAAGATGGATACACAAAATTAGATTTAGACTTGGTACACTAGCTAAGAGTGTACCTTTTTTTTTTTATACAAAAATTCATTTCAGTGTTGTTCAGACTAGTGACAAACAAACTTCCATAAAGACTTCTATCAGGCTGATGAGTGCATTAAGTATACTAGGTGCAAGTTACCAAAATCAACAGCAACTCACCAAAGGCCTAGGAATAGGTTTCTGAGGCTTTTTTGATCCTAACTTCTTCATGGCATTGTAATACTTTTTTTGTTCTTCAGTCATGAAGATGTCTTGTCCACCTAAGTACAGAAGAACTCCATTGTTATTGTTGATATCTAGTCTAATTATCAAACCTTTTGCACAGTATTGGTCAGTATGTGGCATAAATGAATCATAACACAAAATACATATTTGCAACCTCTGATTAGGACAGAAAAACACTCAACGTTTTTATACTTATCTTTCGTTTCTGTTGGTTGAAGTTGTCAATGATCACACCAATGAACAAGTTAAGGGTGAAGAATGATCCAAAGATGATGAAGGTAACAAAATACAGGTACATATACAGGTTGATCTCCTTAACTGGTTGCTCTTCCACCTAGACAGAGATGAAGGTGTTATTCATGTTTTATTTTCTACAGATTATCTACTAACATTGTGTTCTCCAAAACTAATATTTTGAATAAATATAAAAAAAAATCTCTAGTGACTAAATAATTTAATGACTAAATTTAAATCATCTTGCAGCTGATTTATATTAGTTATTTATCTTTTACCTATGCAGGCGAAATGCCATTACAATTGTATTCTCCACTTACACGCTATACTTTAATGTGGCTCACATGCAGGTTCATACTGATCATAAATTAACTGTAATAAATAGGATCCCCCCCCCTTTAAAAAGCAATTGCACACTTACAGCTCGTGAGTCCACTGCTGCATACATGATTTCCATCCATCCCTTAAAAGTGGCCTTGGCAGAGAAACAAAGAAAGAATTAAGATATTTTGATATTTTCATATACGCATTCGTATACGCATTTTCTTTCTTTCTTTCTTTTTCTTTTTTTTACTTTAAATTCCATAGTCATGTCTGGTCCTTGCTAATATTTAATATATACTGATTTGTTTTCTTCATGTTTTCTTCCTCACATGATCATTCTTCCTTTCAGGGCTTCAAAATCACCAAACCAAAATCTGTCTTCCTCTCTTAGTGATGGACAGCTTGATGTCCACTACTCAATAAATTAGTATTGATTATTTATTCTGATGGGTTAAAAAACTACAGAAGAAAAAATGAAATAAGGGGAGCCCTCTTTCAAGCCAAGTTGGTGATTATCGGAAAAGAAATAAAAAATCATACAGTTGGTCCTTTTTTACCTTGGTTATCAGTAATTATAGGCCTTTTGTGAATGGCCCAGGACTGACTATTTCTAGATGCAAATGGAAGGTTTGTATTGAGTGAAGTCAGAGGAAGGTGATGGAAAGGAGCTAAGTAACTTGTTGCTAGGCTACCGCACCAACTAAGTTAAAATGAAGAACGAAGTGCATGCACTCTCGCTGAGAACAAAATTCTGTATAATGGCCCCAACGGCAGCTAAAAATAAAGTTCCGCTGACTTGTTGATTGATTCGTACTCATGGACAGGCAGAGGTGGGCAGTGGAAAAGTAGAAAAGGAAAAGAAAGAGGAAAAAGGAAAAGTTTCATACTGAGTGGTGTGTGTGTGTGTGTGTGTGTGTGTGTGTGTGTGTGTGTGTGTGTGTGTGTGTGTGTGTGTGTGTGTGTG
>JBBPCZ010000007.1:21295620-21308612 GCA_037974445.1 Brycinus macrolepidotus | reverse complement strand
GAATGGGCACAAATTCCCACAGAAACACTCCAATATATTGTGGAGAAGAGTGGAAGCTGTTCTAGCTGCAAAGGGGGACCAACTCCATATTAAAGTCTATGTGTTTGAATGCAATATCATTAAAGTTGGTATTGGTGTAATGGTCAGGTATCGCAATACTTTTGCCCATATAGTGTTTAAATCTTTTAGATAGTACTGATGTAGTTAGCACAACATGGATTTTAATGGATTTGGCAAAATAATTGAAGACACGGGAGGAAACCTTAGCTGAAGTGTTTTAACTGTTATTTTGTTTAAAGTGAGTATATTTACCAATTACCAGCTTATGTGAATTCATACTGCACGAATATGAATGAAATGAACAAATACCTATACACTCTACATAATGGATGTCTTTCAGCAAGTATGATTTTATCTCAGCTTACTGAGGAGAATTAAGATTTTGAGCTTTTGTTAAGAAAATGGGCAGGATTTGAGAATTAAAGATGCTGAGACAGACTGGGGTTATCACAGTGGAGTTTTTTTCTGCAAAAATTCTCGCTCTTCACTGAAAGTAAAAAATGGCTGCAGATGACAGAAGTGGCAGATGGAGACAGAGAGAGGAGAAACTCTTACCCTCATGCCTTCAAATCTGGATAGAGCTCTTAGTGGCCTGAGAGCCCTGAGGGTCCTAAGTGATTTGATGGCAGCGAAGTCAGAGTAGCCTAGTGTGTTGGCTATGAGGCTTACTAAAGACACCTAAAAGGGGGACAGAAAGTGGAGGAGACAGAAAAGATAGAGACGCAGTGTTAGCAAGCTGACAAAACCTGCCAGGCAATGGGAACGAGCACTTCCTGTGAAAGTAGACGGAGAGGCCTTCTTCGATCAGGCCTATGTCTTGCTGGATTAAAAGAAGGTAGCTAGGTTAAAAATCAGAAGTAATCAAATGAATTCATTTGTTTGACACTGCGTCAGTTATTTTTGATTCCTTTTCCCCATGTATGACCAGCCCTAAAGAAAAAAAATTGTAAGTTTTGGAAAGCCACAGAGAAACCAGGTGGATGTTTCCTCAATAGGCCCTGGGTGAACCTGGGAAATGAAAATGTTTATTCAGTGGCCTAAAAATGACTTATCTGCCATAATCATCGTTAACAATGTGCTCAGATTGCCGGCAGTGGCATGCCTCGGTCAGAGCAGTCCTTACCCTCATGCCAGCAAAGCGAGAAACGGCCCGTAGCGGCCTCAGTGCCCGAAGGGTCCTTAGGACTCGCACGGTGCCAATTTGGTCATAACTGAGGGCACGCGCCAACAGGCCAATCAGTGAAATCTGTGTGAATTGAATTATAGTTTGTTCAGTTAATGACAAAATTTCAATAACTAAACTTTTTTAATAAAAAGGTCTACCTATCATTATTATCACTGAGGTTTATTGAGAGTTCTCAGTCTAAGATGCAGAAAACCTCTGTTTTCACCTTTTAAGATTAAACCCAAGCCAGAAAAGTAAGGAGAGTGCTTTATGATAATGAATTTTATTGAGATAAGGGCAGCAGGGCTTTGAGCCCATAGGGAACAATCACTAAAACTGCCTAGATAACATTCCTAATGACTTATGAACAGTACAGGCAGACTGCTTTGGGATTGTGGGAGTAAACCCCAGGTTTATCTCTTCACCATGAAGACTTACAACAAAAGCATTAGAGAGGCATTTGGTCTCATGTATAATAATTGTGGAGACATTAAAACAATGTTGAAAGCTATCAAGCAACCCATCAACCATTTGTGTTCACATACATATTATAAAACATGCATCGATGCAATGGCTTCTATGCCCATGCTATACAAAGTCAAAGTAATTTATATTGCCTCTGAGCATTGAAATTTCAAATATACACATACTCTATGCACTTAACTGTCTTCAGTGTGTGTTTACCTTCAGGCTACCAAAGAACCGATTTGCACCAATGTCTATTGAGACTGAAAAATATAGTTAAGCCATAATATTGCAAATGGTGTTTCTTCACTGGGTAAGGAGGTAAAGAGGAAATTTGCACTTACATCAACAATTAGAAAGTCCAGCCAGCACCAGTAGTTGGTGAAGTACTTCTTAAAGCCATAAGCAATCCATTTCAGCAACATTTCCAGGATAAAGATGTAGGTGAAAATCTTGTCTGCATACTCGAGCATGATTTTGATCACTTTTCTTTGTTCGATGTAAATGTCTTCAAATGCCTAACAAGAGAGGAGAAGCAACAGAGATGAAGCTGAGGTCAGAGGGAAATGGTTCCTGTTGCATTTTATGTGACGGTGGAACATTAGTTTCAATTACACAAGCTAATTCCAAACCTGTTTGTCTGTATCACTGGCTGGGAGTGCCTGTGGAAGCTAAATATGCATGCTTGACGTCCTGTGTTCTTGCTAGAATTGCTTAGCAATTGCGTTGTGCATTGATGCACACAGACAGGGAGGCAAGGAGGAGCACAGCGAGCAGCTGGGTCTCCAATGCCTTCCACATCCGAGGCCCTGCACCAAAGCCCCTGCTAATTTATCACTGCTGTGGGGAGGACCTGATCAACCTGGCTCTTCTCTACCACCGCATCTTCTAAATCTGTTCTGTTCACAGTGAGGTGTAACACTTAGTGCGTTCTTATGCTGCAGTATGGTTCAGAGCTGCTCATGTGAGATCTTGCATGCTCTAGGGCACAGTAGAGTTTGTATAGGGAGTCATTAAGAAAATCAGTACTAAGCATCTGTGGCCATTTGCCTCTCCATTGGTTTCAGCCGACTTTGCTGTTTTTGGTCTTTGTTTTCTTTTTTTTGTTGCTGTTTTTTTTTTGCTTACTTTTGCTTTTCACGTGTGATCATTCAATTCCATGTCTGAAAGAGCAGCTGTTTGCTGAGGAGGTGTTGGTAAATGCCACCAAAATACCATCCAGTCTACTTCACACCTGGCATCCAGGCCTTCCGACCGACCAGTGACATTAGCCTCTCTTTGTGAGTCACTCGGCAACAAGGCACTCCTGCGCTGTTAAGAAGGTTCTATACCGTAAGAAAGTTAAAGGTTTTGAAACATTACACGGTAGCTGTGAACTTTTTTGCTCTGACATTTGTCGACTCCTTTGCAAAAGCACTCCTTAAAAGGGCCACGGTTGGTAGGATAATACTGAATGTCCGTGGGTTGCATAGATCAGTCGGCTCCTGGCAGTGCTCTCAACACTCGGTCTTTGTTTCACTTCAGAATCCTCTCTCCCACCTGCTCCAGATTTTCTAAAATGTCCTGTGGCAAAATCGATCACTTCTGGCAACGTAGACGAAAAAGTTGGTTTGCAGTAAAGTAGGAAAAGATTATTTTGCAACATCTGTAGTGGCCTGTGGCATCTGTTGAAAGTGATTAATGTCAGCTGAAAGCTGTACTTTTGTTGCCCTGCCACCGCTCTCCCATGGAGACGCCTGGTCCTGGAAGTTGACCAGCCAGCAGGCAGTTTGGCACCCCAGCCAGCGAAACACAGAGCCTGCTGACTGTGCCCTTGTAAACTGTTCCAGGGTCAGCATGATTATGTAGTTTGTAGTCACTGAGATTGGGGCAATTCAGGAGGGAATAGCTTTCAGTGGACCAGCATGAGTGCAGGATAGACCTTCCTATTTCTGCCCTAAAGACATGCCAGCTATACAGTACCAAATGTGAAGACTAAATCTGTAAACAGGTTTTTCCTGACTGGTATTTTGAGTGTAAAGGTTAAAGCAGTTGGGTTTAGATGCGAGGCTAAGATGAACACTTAGGACTTTCAGTTAACCCGTGATGTCAAAAACATGATTTAATCTTGGAAGAATTACCTCTGACTTCTAACTCATTAAAAAAAGCAGAGAAATTCAGTTGGAAGTGCAGATTCTCAGCTTTCGAGTTACAATTCAATTCATGTTATTACTGATAAAATGTAGATATGTGTCTAATCAGGGTATAGTTAGATTTAAATAGTATAACAAAACAGCAATAATAATGACTTTTAAGGTTAATATTTAATATGTTCTTGTGTTGGTGGAGATTTGTGTTGGCAGTGCTCACCAGAGCACCACTGCTGAGCAGGATCATGAAGATGATGAAGGTTTCGAACCAGCTGTGTTCCACAATATGATAACAGGTCTTTCTCAGTCGCCACCACACCCTTCCCAGGCCCTCGTTAGTGTTGATCTCGCAACACTGAAAATGACGGACGCACACTAGTAACAAAAAAAAGGAAGAGAGTACACATCAATGATCAGCAACATGTTAATTTTTGAGAATATGAAACTTTAGAAACAGAGAACACGTATTCAGAAGAAATACAATGAGAAGTGAACGTCACTGAGCGGAACTGAACAAGCTTTTGGGCTCAGACAAAGGTGCATGTCTTCAGTAATTACACAGACTCTGAGACATGGCTGTTATGTGACATGATCCCAAGTAGCATCAATGACTCTTTAAAAGCCTTCCATCTATAACAATAGGTCGCTGCCATGAAATCACATTTAAGCCTCCCATGGGTGTCAAAGCAGCTCCATTACCGGTATTTGAGCTTCTCCAAATTAACTTATTGCCTGTAAACTTAATAACAGGATTATGGTAACAGGGTCGCCTCAACTCAATTTGTACTGACGCTCCAGCTCTCTATTGGAAGCCTTAGCCATTTTAGCACCCCGGCATCATCATTTGTCAGGCAATTAAACATGCCAAGAACACAGACTACCTTAAGAGCACGTCTTAGCATTTACGCAACACTATTTCTAAATGTCACACTGCGGGCTTTTATATGGGGTTTTTTTTCCGTGTTCTTTAACATGAGTTCATGTGAGGGTTTGGGAAGAGCAGAATATTGAGAAGATATTGGGCTACTGTGCTAAAATGTCTGCATTTTATTCATTTTAATGCATTTGTAACCCTATCACATAGCTTTTTCCTACTCACACTACTCACTGTCATGCTTCGCTATATCATTCCTGGAAGGGCCGATCCATATTGTCATTTGAGAATTGTAGAGCAAAGTATATGGCGGCAAATTTGAATGCCTCCTTCCCTTGACATCAGATTGTCTTCCACCAAATGGTTTTAAGTACGTACGGTCTGTTTCAAGCACTTTTCTCTCTCTCTTTTCACTTCTCTCTCTCTCTCTCTGTCTAGCAGATGTTGACTATTTTCACTTTTTCCTTATTCCGATAAGAACTTTGAGCTTAGTAGAGTAATTACATAGAATACATTTCAAAATTGCAAAACATTTGCTTTTTTCCACCTAGAAGAGAAAAAGTGCTTAATAAGACTCTGTTTTCCAGTGAAACTACACATCAGCCTTAGGACATCTGTTGAAAATCTGTCACATTTAAAGTAGCTAGTGGCAAGTTAATCTTTGTCTAAAACAGATTGGCTGTCCACGCAAAAAGTACTCTGATATGGAACGAAACTCTGTTTAACACTGTCAAATAGTTTTTGACCTTAAAATAAAAGGATTTATTTTCAGTTATTTAGCAGTTTAAATTCGTAATATGTGTAATATGATATCTATCTAATTGTACGTGAATTTATCAAAGTTTTCTTCTCGTCTATTTTTTTTTACAGACTTTTTGTGAACATTATATGACGTGGACTTTATACAGATAAATACAACATTCTGACCACAAAAATGATGGTGTTTGCAAGGTCAAATCCTTAAATATCTCCATAATCCCTGTTTAAGTGAAATCTGCTCTTCATTGGTTTATACACTAAAACACCAACTGCCAAATGCTGTTCTACTGCTGGTCTGTTGATTACTCAGCATGGTTGAGTACATCTGATTTGATTGGTGAATCATTGGATTCGACCAAATTGAATATAGAGCATCAGTCTTCAGAGTAGAGGGTTTTCTTCCTCACAGGCATTTCCAGATTTTGCTGAAAATTTCAGATTTGCTAATGTGGGACACTCAACTGAATGCCCCATTGCTCTTTTAAATGTCAGCTAATTGTTTGTTTTCTGTTAAACAGCCTCTATTTGGAGATGCCAGAATGAGCAGCATGTCCCCGCCACATATGTATTGACCTGTAGTGAACACCTGCCACCCTAACCACTGGTGTTTTTGTCAGTATACACAAATACATTCAGAATAGTTCATTTTAGATGAATGGTTATTGAAATGGATCATTTGAATCAAAATCTGAAACAACCTCTTACATCTCTGCAGCTGATGCTGGGCTGTGATGGCATGAAATTTTCAGTGTATCACTAAAATGCCTATTGAAAGAACCAGCTGCCTTTAACACTATGTGAAAATGTCATCACTATTGCTATAGAAGTGGTCCAGAATTCAATTGTTTGAGATAAAATGTCTTAACATTAACATATTTTAAAGCTAAGAACATATACCCTAAGAAAGTACCATTTTCAAACTAATTATATTCAAACAAACACATTTATTCAAATATATTTGTATTTATATTTATTCAAATATATTCAAGCAAATGTTTTGTTTTATTTGTATTTGTTTTATGATTCACATAATTTTCATTTAAAAATTCTTCCCTGAGAGTACTGTTAGACAATCCGAACATTTTGGTAACACATTACAGTAAGACTACTATTATAAAGGGTTTATAAATGATTAATAATCAGGTTGTTAATTATGTTGTAGACAGTTTATAAATCATTAATACGCAGTAATAAACAAGCTATAACAGTTGTCATGCAGTGATGTAGGCTCACTATTTGGCAAGATGTCAGATCTTACTAGTTGTTCAGCTTCTCTTGTCCCTTTCTCAGGCAGAACGTTAAGCTGTCATTTTCATCAGGTATTTGTTAACATGCTACTACCACTAAAACACCAGATTTTGCCAGATAGTGAGTCTGCCTCCATGTATGACAACTTGTTTATAACTGCTTATTAATGATTTATAAACTGTCTACAACCTAATTAACAACCTGATTATAAATCATTCACAAACCCTTTCTAAGGGTAGTCTTATTGTAAAGTGGTACTAGAATTTTAAATTTGTACCATAGTAAACACCACCCACCAGTGTTTCTGGCACTATAAAATCTCCTTACCATCAGGGAAGCAATTGTCAGGATCCATGTCCTCCTCGGCCATCTCGGAGTATTCATCTTCCTCCTCTCCAGGCTTCCTCAGGTCAACTGTGCTGCCCTCTGATAGGCTGATGTCATCACTCTGGAAGCCAAGAGAACCAATCAGTCTGATTGCTTCCATAGCACTTCTAAATGACAGCTTTTACATGACACTTCTGCTGAGAGGCAAAAATACAGCAATGATGTCTAATAAGCTCTAGATTTCTTGTCTTTATTTTTACACAGACCCAGGGAAGAGTTGAGCTTTCTGCTTGTCCTTCGCAAGGAGTTTTGCTAATAAGCAAGAAGTCCATTTTAGATCTTGAGTACACTGCCCAACAACACTTGATTTAAACTCAAGGGTTAGTCAGCCAGAGTAAAGGCTGAAAATCACAGCTCCTATACCTGACCTTCTGACTACAAGACCTTTTGTTACTATAGTGCTATAGAAAAACACTTTCTCTGATGTTCTGCACCAAGGCTTTGTGATTTGGTCATTTGTTTGGTGTAAGATGATTACATGACACATCATAAAGCGTGAAAAAGTAACTGATCCTTCAGATGAACGAAATCCAATTATACACATAATTAGGATAAGCTGTGTGAATTTACATGAGCCATGTCCACTGTAAATCCATTAATCATCATTACATTGGCTCACATTGGTTTCCCCAGACATTTTAAGCCACATCAACAAAAGTCTGAAAGGGTTGTCTGATACAAGAGCCAGAAAATGGTTCAAGTCTTGGGTGGTACTGTATCTTCTCAAGAGTTCTCCAACACTAATGAGTAAAATCATTCATGGTACGGCAAAACTCCTACCAGCAAAAAATTAAATAAGGAAACTGCGAGACTCATTAGGTACCTATAGCTAATAATAAGAAAATAAATAAGATGAAATGGTAAAATATAAATAATGCTGTGCAAAGTCTTCAGCAGTCACAAAAATTATTCAAAACTTTTTTCACACTATATATAAAACGCTACATAACATTAGATACAATGCAGTAGAACATTTTTTGTTTTGTTTTTGAATGAAAATGTTGGCTACAAGAATACGGTTAGAAGAACTGCTCTTTACTTCTCACTGCACTACAGCCGGTGCATGGATTTGTTAAATTCCATCCACATTTAATTTAATGAAGGACTGATTAGTTGAAGCAGGTACTGGAGGGTAACTGTGAGTTGGAAATGGCTAAGCTAACACACACAACCACAAAGTATTGTTTTTTTTGTATTTTTTTGTTTTTTTTGTATGTTTTTTGAACAAACAAATGCTTACTCAGGCACATAGTTTACATACTTTCCTAGATGGCAGCATGGCAGAGGACTGTATATCATAAATATTGTTTGCATGCTAAGTGGAGAAGAAAGCTGGCAGGGCTGTGTGTGCGGCAGGGCGAGCCTGTTAACGTGAATGTCTGATGAAACCTAATATACCCCTTGCCCTCTCTTGTTTGTAAGACCCTGTAGGCGACAGTTCTGCCCCTGGTTTCCCTGGCACAACATGACTAGCCAGTGCTGTACTGCACATGGGATGAAGCTTGAGATGGAAAGTGAGAGCAACTTATTACAAGCCATGCATGTTGCCATTGTCATATCAAAACCTTTTTAAAAATGGCCCACTTCTCGTTGCATTAAATTACATTAGGAGCCAATTTTCCAGGCAGTAGTTGATGAGTGAGGATGGCGCATGTTTGGGGAGAGAACAGAAAGAGAAGGAACAAAGAGAGGAGGGGACTTGGCAGTTGTGGAAATGATGTGCATCACTCCTGACATCAGGCTGCTGTGTCTCAGCTTCACATTAAAGCAGAGGGAAATGTGGCGTGGCAGTGCCTCGGCACTGTGGAGGAGGTGAGAATAGGCCCGAATCCGCACCGACCAAGCAGGGCCGGAAATGAAGTGGGGTCACGGCAGTGCAAGATTGGAAGAATAACCCAGACGTGGTAAATTTCTGCTCTTCACTGTGTCTCTGGAAATCATCCATGCAAATATAATGGAGGGCTGTAGAATGTATCATTTGTTATTCATTACTGCAATGTTAGATTTTGCAAAAGCTGTATTGCCAAGGTTTGCAATATGTAAATAAGCCCTCACACGAATCAATAAATTTGCTCTGTGCTGTGAACATTTTTACTCATTCTCACATATTCCAGATGAGCTGCGGTGGGTGTTCTGATGAATCAAAGCCCTCATGTCATACAACTAATTCCGGCCAAAACATTGCAGGCTAGTCTTCAACTACATAACTCACACCGACATGGTTTTAATATTGTTGCAGTCATATCAAGACCTCCAAACTTTTTTTAACCGCATTTGAAATGGCAGTTGCTCTTTGTAAGAGATTTGTTCCAAAAATGCTTTAAATACCAATTTTTTTTCCCCCATGATACATGCTGTTAGATGTAAGTGTTATATAGGCAGTTGTTTTTCTTTTCAAAAACCTATTTCTAAAAATGTTAGAAATGGTAAGTATTTTGGAATAAAATTGGAAATTTCATAACACTTGAGCCACAAGGACTGTCCAGCAACATAAAAAACTGAAACTATCCAGCAGCAGCTTCTAAAGAAAGTCAAATTCTAAAAAAATTTCCAGCAATCAGGTCTCCTAAACATGCAGCTCATGAAAACAATTTCTGTCAAGCAGTCTCAGTGTGCTAAGCATCCTCTGCAGAGTAATCAGGCAATCAAGTAATCATCTCTCTGTTTTTTCACCATTTCTTCACCATCCTGGGTTGACAAGCTGCACCTTCCTCTGTATTTTTGTTTCTGAGTCACAGTACTACATTTCTGGACAACCCCTCGTTCTGTCTGAGGTGCTTGAAAGCCCAGCTGAAAGAAGCTTAGACACCATCTCGTAATGTACCTGTCCATTCCTCTAACAATAAACAGAGCCTAGCAAGCCAACCTTTACTCCAGTTACACACATATATTGGAGGCTTTGGGGATCAGGTTTTCCAACTGGCGGAGAGAGACAAATGAAAACTCACCCATTGTGTGATTTAATGTGATTGCATTGTAATAGAACACGGTTTCAGAGTGCACTCAATAGAGTAGGAATAATACAGTGCCGAGCACATGATGATGATATCATTGCCTGTTGTACATAAGGGCTTTTAGGCAGCCTTTAGTGTGGGACAGCACGAGGGAAGTCAGGGACGCTAGGCCATCCTCATCCTTATATAAGGGCTGTGACAGGGCTGTTAGCATATAGCCCTTAGACACATCCATGAGCAGCCGCCAGTTTATGGCCCATTCTCTTTGGCGGGACATGCATGCATGGAATGCCAATGTTGAGCATGGTAGAGTTGCACATTCCAGCACCACTGACCACCACAAAAGCCCTATAAATATCTTCCCAGAGGGGCTAGGGCCTGCAATGTGGTGTTCACCACTGGAACTCAGTGAAATCAGACCTTCAGACAATGTATAGTTGGCTGTGCTGTCAGCTAGGCTCTCTGCCATGCTGGATCAGGGCTTATAAACGCAGCATTTAGAGCTGCACCCTCAGAGGGGTTTACTGCTGGGCTGCTAGGGATGGCTAAAGACAACAAAGGAACAACAGCCAGCAAAAGAGGCCAACAAGAAATCCATCAACTTCACCCTGGTCTACCTTGACCTGATAAAAATTTGTCAGAGAATTACCCCAGAGCCTGTATACCTCCATTTTATCAGACGTTAAAGGGCTTGATGGACCTAGGTTGCGATGCCAAACACTAAACATACGTCTGACGACTGATAGACTGCAAAGTACTAAAAACATCGATAATACAATCAAATCAGATGATGCCATCAGGTTATTTGAAACTAGAACCATTCTTTAGAGTATCCAAGCATTGCAGGCAGAATTATAGTCAGCAAATGCTGTATGGGACATATCCATTTGGCTTGTTTATGGAACATACCTCTGATCTAATTTGCTGAGACTTCTACTCCTGGCGCCATGGTGCATGCAGCACAACAGCACTTTACAAACTACCGCGGTGACTAATGTAGCTATCATACCTTAATTATTGCATAGATCTTAACGCAACTCCAGGGACTTTAGCAAGCACATCTTGTTGTCATACTGGCATCTCAGATATCTAAACTCCTTTATGAACATGAAGCCAATCACTATTGCTAATTAGTCATTATGAAAACTATTAATGTTTTATTGTTTAGGGGTTCAATTAAGCATTGTAATGTGTGCTGACACATTAGTGCGGCACAGAGCACAAGGTTTACTGATGCAAGGCACAGGTGAGAACTCCCCCCATGCATTGGTCAAAATAACTTAATCATCAAAAGTCTAAATGGATAATCACACCTGGGCCAGGCAGAAATAATGCTTGTCTGAGCAGAACAACAATATATCTGATTCAAATTATAGCTCATCCGGATTTGAATTGCAAGGCTGTTTCTGGGAATGTTCCCTGTTATTCTGGAAAGATTTACTAAACCAAATCCACGATACAGACACGGACAATGAAGGAAAAATGATGCCAAGCAACTCAGCTACTTTTTATGACTGTGCAGACAAACAAAACCTCCAGGGCAGACTGAAACATGTTGTAATATGCTTTTTGGTCTCTTGCCTCCCCATTTGACAACATGAGCCCCAATTAGGCTTCTTTGATTCTTGCCTGAGAAGAAGGCTTGTAAAAAGTGTCCAACTTCATCACTCAGGTTGTATGTTATGAAGTCAAAACAGGGACAGTGCAAGCCAGAGGCCGCTGAGGGGTAACGGAGGGTTCAGTTATTCAGCCAGTACCATCCGGTATTACCATCAGTTTTTCTCATTGAATAAGGAAAAATATGAAAAAAAAACATCTTTGTTCAAGTGAATAGAGTGGGTGCACTCCAGTAAACTGGAGTGTGGTCTAGTAAAAAGCTTGACTGAATGAATCCTGTGGGGCATGCCTGTTTTTAAGATGCAGATGAGTCTTGACTCTGACTGTCACAAGTTCTCTCTCTGTCTCTCCCTTATCTGAGGCCATTGCCAGGATGTAATAATGTAGTTCAGGTGTATGAGCTCTGTCTGGCTGTCATGCTCTGACATTACGACGAGACGGTGCTTTCCTTGCCTGAACTGTCTGAACACTAAGCCCTGTCTGCCACCTACAAAAGGAAAGAATAAAACTCTGTAGGAATGTATCATTGTGCCCATTCACAATGATTCAATCACAGCCCATCATGAAATCTCAAACTTTGCTACTATCATTTTGATTCTATTATTTTGGTACAATTTAGTATTGCTATTAAAAGTACACTGAATGCACAAATGTGACTGGATGAATCATTTACACAGTTATGGTGTGTAGAGAATAAAAGTGGAGTGTATTCTTTATAGAGTAGCATTCTTATTGATTAATCATAAGAATAATCAATTTTAACTATTTGAAAGTGATGCAGTTGGATCACCACTTTTAGTTTAATGCATTTTTATATCCCTAGATCAAAATGCATTCATTTGAATAAATTTCATTTGATTTTTAGTTTTTATGCAAGAGAAAAGCTGAAAGAAGGCTAATTTGAGCTCATGTTGTCCAACAGAATGGGACGTGCCACCAGGACACACACATGGACGTGTGCATTTGTGCATGCACATACACACACACACACACACACACACACACTCACTCTTAAGAAAACAATGTGTGTGTGTGTGTGCATGCTCATAAATGCACACATGCCCATGTGTCTGACCTGGTGACCATTCTGTCATTTATGTCTCTAGTGATTACGAGGGGGAGAGACACAGAGAAAGAAAGAGATATGGATGGAATGTAGTTTAAATTCTGCGTATTTGTCCTGAGGACTGCCACAGTCTATTCAGTTTGGGGATGCCCAAATAACCTAACCCAGGAAGGTAGAGGCACAGCAGCTTAGAGCAGTATAGTAGAAAAGGCAGATGGGAGAGAAACACACAAGCAGTTGAGAATGGGTGGAGGTGGGGGGGAGGGGG
>JBBPCZ010000007.1:21271671-21295348 GCA_037974445.1 Brycinus macrolepidotus | reverse complement strand
TGGGGTGCAGGTGCACTGAAAGATAAAAGAGAGGGAGGGGGTGGAGGACAGGTAAACGAAAAGATAAAAGATGGTGAGGCAGACAGAATGAGGCA
The DNA here is from genome assembly GCA_037974445.1 of Brycinus macrolepidotus. Taxonomy (NCBI): domain Eukaryota; kingdom Metazoa; phylum Chordata; class Actinopteri; order Characiformes; family Alestidae; genus Brycinus; species Brycinus macrolepidotus. Next base: position 21,295,253 of record JBBPCZ010000007.1, on the reverse strand, counting down.
GAACAGGTGTAGGGAAAGATTAAAGTGAGAGAACAAATATCAGCTGGCTCGGAAACTTGTCTAGACACAGGTGTGCGGGAGGAGTGTGGTCACGTGCTGCAGCTGGGGAGGTGAGTTGTGGATAATGTCCTAGATTAGGCTCCCTGTATCACAAGGAATGACTTTTCATAACATCAGCAAAATGCACTGCTGTTACAGCTCGTTCTTGGTAAAGTTTCACATTTATCGCAGATAATTCACCACTGTCTTAACCGCATAGTAACATTATAAAAGAATGTAATTTTTTGGCTTTTTTCTAAGTTACTTTAACGAGATCGGATATGACAGTGATCATCTGGAAGTTTGAAAGCTGTTTCTTATATATATATTGTATTTTCCTTTAGTATAGTTTATCATTTTTGTAGAACTGAAAGAAGCCTAAACGATGACTTTCATACACCAAAAGGTTGACTGAAATACATTTGACATTTCAAAATGCTGAATGCAGTGTTACTACAACGAAACCCTGTCATTACACTACACATACATCAGGCATACGCTACAAAATCCTTCGGTATGCGCAATATTTATTTAAAACCTTTTGTTTTTTGTTTTTTTTTTTTATTTCTGCATTCATTTTTCTAATCACTAAAATATATTTAGCATTCAGAACTCCATATGGTAGATCTTTCATTATATTGTTCCTAACTAACAAATTCCTAATTTGTATTCTATTATTATTATGGGGTTTTATTCTCTAAATTGAGCTTTTAAAGTAATGGACTACAAAGACATGTCACTCAGTAATGTGATAGGCTTCAGTATTTAATTACAGCGGTCTATTAAATAATCAGTTAATCAGACAATGCAGAATCCATATTGAGCCATTATTTAGTTATTCCTATGGCTTTTGTACCAGCATGTTGGTAATTAACAGCAAAGGTGCATGTAAGTTTGTTTAATTGACCCTTTGCATGTGAGCATCCACTCAACCAAAGAAGTGTGTGTTTTTGTGTGTGTATATGAGAGAAATGAGACAGAGATCATAGCTATGTTAATGTGCATTCAGGTACGCATGTCTGTGTCTGTGTGTAAGTGATATCAGGGTTCAGTAGATCAGTGGTCTATGGTATTCTTCGTTCTGTTTGGACTCCTCAGCACAACTCCGTGAGCAACGTGACCATTATGAAAGAGTGCGGCCCTGGCAAGGGCCGTCTGCTTACACAATCGGGTCACATGGGGGGTCTGCATGAGGGAAAACTCCAAACACACCGCCAGCACACCGCTGACACCACACACAAGCCAGCACTGACAGGCTGACGTGAGGGCCAGCATGAGCCTGGGGCAGCAAGGGCCAGCGAGCCTCTGATCTGCTGATAACTATAAGAAGAGAGTGTGTACATTATCAAAGCCACAGCGGGCAGCTCTATACCTACAAGCTCTCATGCACAGTTTCTTGACTTACAGATTCACTGTGCGAGTGTATAGGTGTATACTTATTCCAAGTAGTTTTTATGTGAATATATTTGGCTTAGTTGGCATAGCACTAGAGCCTACTGTTAGTAGTTATTAATGTTACATATTAGTGATGTAATGGCTCTGAACTCACTGAGAGAACATGCTGTTCCATGTCATATGACAGAGCATGTAGATTACAAAGGTGCAAAGCTATGCCCCACTTTCAAATTGTAGATTCTCTGTCAGAGATCTCAGTCCTCTCTGTGGGATGTGCTGGACAAACTAGTCAGATCCATGTAGACCCCACCTCACAATTTACAGGACTTATCCATATATACTGTATATACCAATCAGCCATAACATTAAAACCACCTGTCTAATATTGTATAGGTTTTCATATTAAAAAAAACAAAAAACATGGACTCCACAAGACCTCTGAAGGTGTGCTGTGGCATCTGGCACCAAGTTCTGTAAGCTGCAAACTGAGGGCTCATTGGATCGGACTAGTTTGCCCAGCACATCCCACAAATACTCGATCGGGTTGAGATCTGGGGAACTTAGTGGCTGAGTCAACCCCTTAAGCTCTTTCTCATGTTTCTCAAACCATTCCTGAACAATTTTTGCAGTGTCAGGGCCCATTATCCTGCTTAAAGATGTCCTGCAATTAGTAAATACCATTGTCATGAAGTGATATACTTTAACTGCAATGTTTAAATAGGTGGTATATTTCAAAGTAACATCCCCATGCATGCCAGGACCCAAGGTTTCCCAGCAGAACATTGCCCAGAGCATCACACTGCCTCCACCAGCTTGCCTTCTTCCCATAGTGCATCCTGGTGCCATCTCTCACTCAGCTAAGCAACGCACACACGACCTACTGTCCCAATGATGTAAAAGAAAATGCAGTTCATCAGACCAGGCCACAGTTCTGATGCTCACAAGGCTTTTGTAGGCACTTTCAATGGTGGACAGGGGTTAGCATGGGTCCTCTGACTGGTATGAGGCTACACAGCCCCATATGCAGCAAGCTGTGATGCACTGTGAGTTCTGACACCTTTCTCTCATAGCCGGCATGAACTTTTTCAGCAATGTGACTTGCCCATGCGCATCAGTATACCTCAGGCACCCCAGACCCAGTTGCCAGATCACCTGATGTCCTTCCTTTGACCACTTTTGGTATGTACATCTTTGTATGTATTTCATTTAAAAATATTTATTTATTTCTTTTATTGTTATGTAGTTGGGAATTGGGAGTGGTATCTGCTCGAGGCAAAAAGACTCTGGAGGATGCAAAAACAAAACAGAGGAGAAAATAGCCTTTCTGCGTGGGTGTTTGGAATTGCAATTCATGTGGAGAGAAAGCTCCAGCCTGGCTGATAGCCACTTATTAGCCTCTCTATGCTTAGGCCTCTCTGGCCAGGAGAGGAGAAAACCCTGCACTGCCCTGGAGGTAGAGAGTTGGCCTTGTGAGATTGCTGTATCTTTGCAAGTCTGTATTGCAGCAGAAAGGTGATTGTGGGCCAGTCTGGATTCAAGTACACACCTTGGTGGTCCCACATGCTTGCCTTTAATGGATTGTCAGGCAACTTGGGTGGTTTATTGCTTTCTTATAGCTGTTTGGAAGTGCTACAAAAGGCCATTATTGTCCTATCTGCACAGATCACTTTGCTAAGGCACCTTCAACATGAACATGATGGATGAATCTGTCATTGTAACTACAGTATTGCTCTTTGAATGTCTATAGTTTTCGAAGCGATGGTATGAACATTGATATAGGACACCTCTTTTCTTTTATTGAGATACCTTCTTCAGCTGACCCGGGCCAGCTGTATTTTTGTTGGGGTGGGATGGGGGAGTGGAGAGGATGTTTGGGAGGGGTGATCAAAGTTTTTTTGTTGACCCAGGGGTGGGAGGGTGCAAAAATGGCATCATGGCCAAAGGGCAAGCTGCTTAAGTACCTAAAGCCCCCCACTCTGCATGGGCCTGTGCAACATTACATTTCTAGCTGAGATTTAGGCCTTGATTGATAAATGAGAGAGGAGAGTTCTCGATGTTCATTTCAACGTTTTTTTTTTTTTTTTTTTTACTTGTTTGCGTGTAGATTACATGGAGAACACATGCTTAGCTTTTGTCTTGAAGAGGTCATCAAGTGAACAGAGGCAACAATGAGGCACTATCCTGTTTCATGAGCTGCTTATTGTCCACAGAGCAGGTGGCAAAAAAGCAGCGCAGACATATAAGAGAAACCTGACCTGTTGATAGAGCATTACTTAATTGTATGTTAGGCAAACGGATGTAAGGTGGGGATGTATGGTTTATTTGCTCTCAGCACACATGACTCTATAACTGGAGGAAATAATGTTCTGTGATATTTGAATAGATCAGTATAGTACTATAAATGACTTAAATCCTTCATCATGTTTGATGCTATCAATAACAATAGTGGAGAAGTGTCAGGAATGCAGCTTAAATTTTTAGACCATACAATAACTGTTTATGAGTAGAAGAGGAGATATTATGGACTGAATTTGATTAAAAGATATTGTTGTCTGCAGGGGCGTGATGGGCTTAAAAATGTAATGGGATTACAAAATGTATAACCATATTCAGAATGCCTTATAATGACACAAATTTTGACCGTTAATCTTTACTGGACTTGAGGTGAATCTGCTTGCTTACTTGATCTGCTTAACAAAGTTACTTCATAGATAGCATAGATAACATGGTTAAATCATTTGGATTTGTGTGCTTCGGTAGTTTTAACACGCCAGATAACTATGTTTGGCTTGGTAAGGCTGCAAACGAGAGTAATTTTGTGTGCATTGTTTATTATCCAGCTAAGTTATTAGCTGTACCCAACTAGTTGGTTTTTGCTTGCTAGAGGACAGACCAGTGGCTGCAGTCACCAGGTTGGCTAAACTATTGGATTTCATGAATCCAAATGATCAACTAAATAAAAATAACAGTTTCCTAGCTATGCCAGCAAACTGAACAACTAGCTTTCAGGATGCTAAAGACACGGCTTAATAATGCTTAATTACAGCAAACTCCACAACAGCCATCAAATTAATTCAAAGCCAAGGTCTCCCCTTAAAATGGGCATCACAGCTCCTAGTGACTAGCTTTGCAGGTGTAACATGTAACCGCTCTCACCTGTGTGCTGTGGTGGATTCCAGTGTGTCAAGAGCACTCAGCGTGCACAAGCCATATAGTGAAGAGGTGACTAATGAATGACCCTATTTAAGGTTTGGCATTCGTCCAGCAGAGAGAGCACAAGGGTGAGATGTTTACCAAAACGCTGAGGTTAAAACCCCTAGTCATTTCACTAAGCACTTTGAGTGTCTCATTATATACAGATTCAGATGAAACATCTGATAATTTAGTCTAGACATTGTAGCATATGTAGTCTGTGTACTTATTTGTATTTTCCATTTTCCATTTTTATTTTCATTCCATTTCCATTTTCCATTTTGGGCATTAACAAGTAAAGAGGAATAACATGTTTCATAAAGATGAGTAATTGACTGTAACTGTCTACAGTAATTTCTTATGGATCAGCTTTGAGATTTGATCACTTAATTACAAAGTATTCTATATTTAATTTTCAATGCTATGCTGCTTTCTCAATTACTTTGGAATCATCTACAGCTCTGTTCTTGATGCTGAACACATCTAAAGTTTCTTAAATTTGCATCCTACTTATTATTTAAAACCTATGATGTCGTGGAGTACTAGCATCATATTAGAATCATTTTCTACCCTTGTGTGCAACAAAACTGTTTTATATTAATGTAAAAAAGGGATTACAAACTAATTAAAAGTCATGCACTTTTGAAACACATTACCGGGGCTGCATTTGGAAGGCTACATAACACCTACATTCACTTTTTTATATAGTAATAAACATTTATAACGGACCATTTCTGGTAGTATTAGTTTTTACAACACTTTCTGGGGTGAAATGCCGTAAAAATTGCCAAAAGCCACCTTTATGACAACAGACACTTGTCAGAAAAAGCCTTTAAATATTTATGTAGGTTTATTATTTTGAAAGGCTGTGTAGATGTATGTAGGTGTCATGAAGCCTTATGAATGTTGCCCTTCAGTAAAGTCTTACCAAATAGTAGTGTATGCTATCTACAGTTTGGATTTTCCAGGATCATTGAGCAATTGTCTCACCGGCTTGGTTTCCGCTTCCTCCTCCTCATCTGAACTTTCACTGGCCTCATCATCATCGTCTTCCTCCTCTGGGAACTCCACATCCGACTCGCCGGGTGCTATGGGCACACTGATGGTGAGATTTGGATTGGTCATGTAGCTGTCATCAGTGGTGGTGCACTTGTCTCCAGTGCGAGCAATAACCCCGGCCGTGCCATTGCCCTCAGCGCGCTGGGCCTGCTGACTGAGACGCTTTAGCTTCAGCATGGCTTTGGCCTCCTTGGCCTTCTGCCGCCGCCGCTTGAAGTTGCCGTTGAAGAAGTCGCAGAGGGCCCGACGCAGCCAGCCTATTCCTCTCTGAATACGAGCAATGGCGATCTGCATGTTATTCATCTCGCCATCCTCATCCGGCGCAGAGAGATTGTCAGCGCTGAAAGAGCTCAGCAGCAGAGCAAGGAAGAGATTCAGCACCTGAGGAGACACCAGAACAAAGAACATTATACAGTGAGACAATACCACTCACTCAGTTCCCTGCTCTGCCTCTTTTAAAACTTGACTGCTGCAAATTCACCGATCAAAGGTTCACAATTTCTGACAAATCGTGGGTTTGTAATCCTCTGAGCTCAGAATGATTTCTTCTAATTACTTTTTAGGAAGTGAACCAAATTTGAAAGAAATTTCAAATTTAACATGATTTGATTTGATTTGACAGTACGAGTTTTCTGGGGGGATCTGCATTACGACGCATGAATGCCTTTTTAAAACATGTAGCAGCCTCTCAGATTTAGACACAAAACCCAAGCTGGGTATGGCCCAAGTTAAAGTTGTTAGTGAGGGGGCCTGGGTGTACTATGACAACAGACATTTCAAGCAGGGCTCTAAGTGGTAGCAGCACTGCCAACATTGTTAAACAGCGGGTGGGATGAGGAACTGGTTTTAAATGTCACATTCAACTCTGACACTTATAGACGAAGGCCAAAAAAGACATATTCAACAGACAACTACGTGTGCATAGCTGTATGTGAGTGCGCGTGTGTGTTGTGGGTGTACACAGAGGGCACAGACTGATTAGGCAGACGCAGCAACCACATCCTCCATCATAGAATTCTGTTGCTTCAGTAATCAAACGGTAACTATGCATGCTGTTCTGAATTTCCTCTCAGTAATTATGCACAGTTATGAATGAAAGCTACCTACCGACAAGAACCATTTATTCAAACAATGCAAAACTGGGAATTGCTTGATACACCAATTATTGATATGAAAGTTTAATAGCTTAAAGACTTCAGAAAACAGCCAAATCCTCAAAGTATCTGATGTCAAACATTTTTCAGACAATACATTTAAATGTCAAATATACTGTCAGTTTTAACCCCTTTTAAAACTGATTGCTAATAAACTACTACTACTACTACTACTACACACACACACACACACACACACGCACACCATGGTCAGTGAGGGGAAACAAGTACTCAAGTGCTTATTATGACCACCATGGTCATATAGTGTTTGTCAAAGGATCCACATTAATCCACATTAAACTTGGCCTGCTTATAGTCCCCTGTGGCTGAAGGGGTAGGCACAAGGCAATTTTTAGGCAATAGTTCAACAACGTTTCTCCGAAAATTCCAGGAAGTGCATGACTTCTTCATGGAGTAGCGCCACCTAGTTAATAATGTCAGTGCAAAACTTTAGCGCTTCACCAGCCAATATCTTATCACATAAAAGTTAAAACTTTTGAAATTTCATCCACAGCCACATAATGTCTATGCAACGATATTTTTTAAAAATAAACTGTTGGGAAATAATTTACAGGCACCACAAATTAATATTACTAATACTATGTTGTAAAGTTGTTGTTTAAAAATACAGTTTTGATACAGCTATGGTAAGAAGTGATTTGCTTTTCTCGGCATCGTGGTTCAGTTTTGGCCAATTAGGCTCTGCAAAGCATTTCCCAAATTTGAATGTTGAATAGTCAGGAGATTTGCTACAGGCTATGCAAGCATCTTCATCTTTAAAAAAAACAGTTATTTTGGCTTCTATCAATTTACATATTGGTGATATATTGAATTATATTCATCAATCCATTCATGTTTCCTTGGATGATCTATAATTCTTCAGTACCATTTGCAGAGAAACAGCCCCATATCATGATTCTCCCACCTCCATAAAATATATGGGGTTCTTGAGATTAAGTGTGCAACCCCTCTTTCTTCAAACAGAAATCTTGCATAGCGCACTTGTTTGGGATGATTATTTGTGGTTCCTTAAACTTTCCACTTGCATGATATCTAATCATTTGTACTGTTGGAGATTTTGCAGTCGTTATTAGGGCTCTAGCTTTTGCCATTCAACTGTTGTTTAATAATGTTGTTTTTGAGAACTTCACCGCAATTGCTGTCTGTTGCATGAAATATTCCCAACCTCTGACAGTAATATTAGCTGCAGTCAGAATACTTCATGGGTGGGAATGTAAAGCAGATCTATGCACTGGAGGTACATTAATAACAAAAGCATTTTCCTTTATCTCACTTTCAAAGCACAAATTAAACTTTTGGATCTGAAATGGTTTCCTTCTTAATATATTCAGAAGCAAAATGAAACATTCATTCTACATTGGGAAAGTTACAAGCTCCTCATTTGCGTAAATCTGCTCCTCCATAAGTAGTGCCTTTGCGTGTCTTGAAGCCAGAGGCAGAGTGAAGCACTGCGTACCAGACCATATGGCCAAACGAGCTTAATTAAAGTTCTGCTCTCGGTAGAAAGTGGGCGCAGGTGCCCTATCGGGTATCTGAGGGCTGCAGCCGTTGCTATGGCAGCGCATTGTTTCGGTCACCTGCACAAAAAGGGTACTGTGGTCATGTGGTCTCATGCAATGCTCTCATTGTCTGGCTCCTTTAGTCGCAGGTTATCGGTGCAGCCAGGGGAATGTGCTGCTGGAGGGAAAGCAGCATTCATTTCAGAGCTAACCTGCATTACAAAACCCCCCAAAATCATTATACTGTTCTGTCATTCTCCTTCTTCTCATTTAAGAAGAGTTCTTTCATGCTAATTCATACCACATACAGATACTCTCAGCCAAAATCTATAATCAGGTCCCAGCTGAAAAATGCATAGAATTCATTTGCTTCAAACGATACATTATTTCCACATGAATAACATATATTAGACCATTAATTTAGTCATTCAGTTTACTTACTTTGACAGTAATTGATGCAATATGTTTCCTTCATGTGGAAATTCATGCATTTAAATTAAAGAAATTCAGCATTGCATTTTTCAATGGCACAATTTTAACACAATGTTGTCAGAAAGAACGAAGGAATTCTGTAAATCTAAATGAGATTGCGCAGGTCCATTTTTAAGACATTTATACTAAGATGTTACCAATCACTGTCCACAGAAAAGATAACAGACAGCTCAATGATACGTCAACTGACAGTGTAGTGTGTTCCTGATAAACAAGGGCCCATTTTATTAAGAAGACCACCTCTAGTGCTGTCCCATAATACAGAACTACAGCAACTCTGCTAGTTTTGGACAGTTAGGAAAAGTATCAAAAGGAAAAAAAAGGGATATTAGCAGGTGTCCTGAGCTGCTGGCTCCTCTCCCTAGAGACCCATCTGTCATGGGGGCTGCACAGTGGCCTGACTCCTAAAGCCTGGCCCCCACTAGCCGTTCCTGCCACTGTTAGTGACAGAAGTAATTAGGAGCCTGCACCCCCTATTTTCTGCTTCACTGATCAGAACTTCTAACACAGATGCTTGAAACTCTAAGGATAAGAGTGAGTGTCTCTGCTGTTTACCTGGAAACATCTTATTAGTAGACACACCTTCTTACTAGATTTTCTAGATTTCTAGTTACTGTAGTTACTGTTTTCTAGTTACTAAAACACAATTACAACTGAGTGTTGTTCAAATTTCTTGACTTCAATACTTGTTTTTAAGGTTTAGTTTTTTTTTTTGATAATCAGTGGTATTGAAGTAATTCACTTTGCTCCACTAATGTATTGGATTTCAATACAAATCCCTAAACACAGTGCTGCATGCAATCCCATCATGTAACTTTAATTCCTTGGGGTTAGATGTGGGAAATAAGAAGAGATTTTACAAGGCAGATTCAAACCTATTATACACAGTGGGTAAATGCAAACAACCAGATAGTGTACTAACTGTAATAAAAAGTGATCTTTTTTTAAAAGCATTTTTAAAAAATTAGTGCTACTCTGAATACTGCTGAATTTTGCCAGCTTGAAAAACAAAATATTGTAAAACAATGCTTCTATGTTTCTATGTCTTCAGTTATTGGCATGTTCTGTTTTGCTGTATTGCTCACCCCAGTGGAGGAACTGATTATTTATAAGCATTATATTGCTTTGCTTTTGTTCATACATGTAACTGCTCCTAAAACCATCATATCCTACTAATATATTTAAAAAAATTATGACACTGATCCAAAGCTTTAGATGGATACCTTCATTCATTCAACATTGTCTGCAGACATAAATGTCATTTGAAGATCAGGTCATTTGGTCACTTGGCCATTTGAAGCACACCCACACAAACACAGTTTTCTTGTGGTGACCCAGTGCTTCAGTTTCACTTTCTTTGTGGATCATGGTTTCCAGTTCAGTGTTAAGTTCACTTAATCATGCTGTAAACCGTAAATTATTTGTAGGCCTCTTGCTGACTGTTCAGTTACTGATGTACTACTGACCAGAAACCAAGAGGTCACTGCAACCTTGAGAGGCGACACAAGGTAAAAAATTCATATGTAAAGAACCTGCCTCACAAAATCCTGTTATTTACAGCAAGAGACATAGTAAACATAGTAAACATAGTAGTGGCTTCAATTACATCAGAAACTGTCACTGATAATAATTTAGTTCATGTTTATAATTACAAAGTTATGTATACACACTGATCTGCTTTAAAATTAAAACCACCGGCCTCCATGGATCGGGCTAATTTGTGCAGCACATCACACAGATGCTTGATCGGACTGAGGAGGAATTTGGAGGCCAAGTCAACACTTTATTCATCAAATCATTTCTTAATCATTTTTTAGGGATGTAACAATACATTGAAATATTGTGATACTGCAAAGCAAAAATGTGAGAATATGAATCATGATCATGTGACAATGAGCATTTTAATAATAATGGTGTTTAATGTAACTGCATTGTTCACAGAGTTCAACCAGTGGCAATCAACAACCAGTCTAGCATATTCATGTCATACACCAACCAGCTCTAGTTTCATTACTAAATTGTGCAACAGAATAGTCATTTTCTTTAATTCAAATTTTATTCTAAATATAGTTAAACTGTTTTAACCATTTTTAGTTTGTCAAAGTAACATCCACATGAATGCAGGACCCAACGTTTCCCAGCAGAACATTGCATTCATCATAGTGCATTCATCATTGCATCATAGTGCATTTTGGTGTCATCTTTCATTGTTCCATGGTCCAGATCTGATGATCTGCAGCTATGGAGCCCCATACACATCAAGATGCAGTCCACTGAGTCTTCTCACGCCTTTCTAGCCAGCATGAACTTTTTGAGCAATGTGTGCAACAGTAGCTCTTCTGTGAGGTCAGACCAGACAGGCTAGACTTCACTCCCCATTTGCAGCAATGAAACTTTGACATCCATGATGCAGTCACCAATTAGCTTGTTGTCCTTCCTTGGACCACTTTTTGTTGGTTCTAACCACTGAATACCAGGAATGCCCCATAAGACCTGCCATTTTGGAGCTTTGGAGAGCAGATTTCTTCACTTGCTGCCTAAAATATGCCATCTCGTGCCATTGTAACGAGATGATCAATGTTATTCACTTCACCTGTCAGTGGTTTTACAGTTGTGGCTAATCAGTGTATTTGTGTTAGTTTGCATTTATTCTAGTGTTAGAAATAAACACACACACCCAACATAGTTTTAAACATTTTTGGGCTGCCCAAGGCTTTTGTGGAATACTGTAAATTTTCTCCAATAAACAGAATTGAACTTAATTACAAGTGAATTGCTGGCAAAGTTGTATTGGCAGGTTATTTAATTTCAAATCAAAAATGATTCTTTACAACTAAAATGGGAACAGAGTTGACTCTGTTAGTCAAGGTAGCTGTGTTACATAGTGTGAGAATGTGTGCTGAAAGTTTGAGTTTGATGTTTTCAGTGGTAACAATTAAGAAAAAAAAATTCAACCAATACCATTCATACATTTTTCATCTTTCTGCTCTTATTCAAACCTTATTCGAACCTTATGGCTGCTGGTGGCCTGGCGGTAAGGCAATCAGAAGGTTCTGGGTTCGAATCCCAAATGCTTGTGTCATCACTGAGGTACCCTAGAGCAAAGTACCGTCTTCACACACTGCTCCCCGAGCGCCCCTCATTGGTGGCAGCCCACTGCTTCACTTAATGAATGGGTTAAATGCACAGATAGAATTTCACATTGTTCACACTGTGTGCTGTGGTGAGTTCACGCGTGACTATAAGAGGTCACTTTACTTTACTTTACTTTACTTTATTCCCAGTCAAAACAGGCCCAACATTGTGTCACAAAATCTGAGCCAAATAACTAGTCATCCTGCAGCCACTGACTGGCAGTGATATCTTCTGTAAAAATGACAGCTGATGGCCCAGAGGGTGGGCTACTCAATAAAGCCACACAAGAAGAATTCACAAGCAACAGTCTCTAGGCTCCTTGGAACACTTGCTGACATTGCACACCATTGCTTCCTGCTAAATGGCATATAGATCACCACATTACATAACTTGCAAATAAAAAATCTGTGCTATTGGGTCAATAATAACAAATACCAGTTTTTGTGACATGCGAATATACAAACAAACTCTTTCACAAAAGTGTGTGGTTTCTGTGTTTCATGGTTAAAAATCTGGTAGTCAAGTCTCTTTTGGAAAAACCCAATATGCTCATTCTGATTCAGTTGCCTACAAGACTACTGGCTTCAAAATGGCCACACAATCAATGTGTTTATTTCCCCTCCAAAATGACAAGCCTGGCAGTCATGGTCAGCTCTGATCTCTTATACAGGATTATTCTTAATGGCACTGGTCATATGAGGACATGAGATGTGTATTTTAAATATGTCATCACACATCTAACAAGACCTTATTTCTTTGAATTGGCTTACTCATCATGAATGTACACACAAAGTAAATAACATCTTGAGTTGCCAGATTGCATAAAAATGTTATATGAGATTATTCATCATCTGTCATGCGTTGTTTGAAATTGAAGCTGATAGAATCTCACCAAAATGGGATAAATATTAAAGAAAAAAAAAGAAAAAAAACCTGCAACAGAAATAGTAATGGCTACAGAAATGTAGCCAGTCAGCCAAGTCATGCTTGGTTTCTGAAATTTGCCCATTTTCTATTTTGCTCAGTACTGATGCAACTAAGGACAACCTATCTAACAAGATACGGAAGCTTATACCTCATCAATAAGCATCATGAAAATGCATGCTTTAATCATCACACACTTGTTTCAAAACACCTTTCATTTTTGGACAAATCGTCCCATTTAAGATCTGGGAGTGGTCTTTCTTCTCCTCAGATAACAGTGAGAAGTGAGATGTGCCCTCTTTCCAGCAAAGCCAAGGCCCTTATGGGGAATAAATCACAGCCTGGCCACCAGCATGGCATTTCAATATGTGAGATGACTCCCTTCCTCCACTCCTTTTCATCTACTGGCCTTGGACCCCCAGCAGCAACATCGCTGTATTAGACATCAGAGAGGCTGCTTTCACTCCTTTGGTTCATCAGGATTAAAAAACAAAACAAAAAACTGTGATATATTTCATCCATTACAACTGGAAAAAATTGCTCCAATTTGATTCCACCTGAGCCCACCCCATTTACCTAATTGTGCCAGTTAGCTGCTTGATTTGATGCAGTTTTCGCACTCACTGAGTTACACACAACCTGAAGAGATCTTCAGCATTACACTGTACCAAAGGCAAAGCGAACTAGACAAGGATAGAGCGCACAGTGAATCAGACCGAGAAGAAGGTCCCCTGTGATTATGGTGTCTATATGTGAATGATAGCCCTACGTGCCAGTATAGGGATTAAAGCAGAGTGGAGCTAGTGCAGCACAGCCACATGTGGTGGGCTGGCTGATTTGAGAGGCGCGCGGAGGCGGGGGTGGAGGCTGGACCGCTGTAGCAGTGGCCAGATGGGGAGGTCAGCTGGGGATGGAGAACCAAACAGACAAATTAGGTATGTTCAAAACACTAGGGAGGCGTGACAAAGCAGAGGGCCTGAACAAGAGAGACACTATTTAGCCAGAGTTGTTACCTCAGAGGCCCCCTATGTATCTCTTTCTCTATCTCTCCCCCTCTCTCTCTCTCTCATTCTGTCACCTGAACTGAATCATCTTGTATGAAGTAAACAGGTTCAAACAGGTCTGAATGTGGGCTGAACTGATGCATCTGACTTGCAGCAACTTGGGTGCATTTGAATTTTTCTCTTTTTTTTTTTCTATTTTATGTTTTTTTTTTTTTTCACCCGACAAATTCTTTTGCTTGCATGGACATTTCTATTTCTCATTTTAATATAGATTAAATTAATATGGAAGAAATTAGACTTTGAACTTCTTATTTGAATTAAATTCACTTTTCAGAGACAAATTTGAAAAAAAAATCGTAAAAAAATATTTAAAAATAACACGCTAGACTGATAAAAAACAACTATGATCACATTTATCTGGTGCCATTCATATTTATCAAAGACTGTTAATCAGAGTGTTAACATGTGATTGCAAATGTAAATGCATGACTAGGCTTAATTCCTGGGAATTAATTCTGTGAAACTGGCCATTAGTGTTTAATATCCGATGCCAATGATTATCGCTCTGTGCATAATAATATCTGTACATTATTATAATATCTGTGCAAAAATTGCACAAACTAGAGAAAGTAAAATTAATTGCATCACAACACATCTATACAATTAAACAGTGTGCACAGGTATCTTGTGGATATGTTTTATTATTTTTAATAATTTATTTTCTAGAAAATATGTGAAGTTTATAATTAACATCAGGGCATTTTGGTTAAATTAGAATGAAGCTAATGTCATGCAGAGAATATGGGTTATTGATCTGATCCTTTAGGCTTAGACCACTTAATAGCTTCCCAGCAGAAGTAAGTTCACATCCCTGGAAAAGGAAAACTCTTTAAAGTGGTCAGTAGCAGCCTATCATTATTAAAATGACTGCTTAAGTCTTCTAACTCCAGGGACAGCTCAGAGGGTGGTTGAGTGGAACTATGAGATAACATGTAGGTTTATTTGAAGAGACTTTCTAAGCAACTGTGTTCTTTCCAACTAGGGGAATATATACCTCTTACACATGCAACAGTCTTTTGACAATTTTGATATAATTCATGTACGAAAGTCTGTACAGGATGGTATGCTATATATGCTGCTATAAACATTGAGATTTTTTTTCATTAACATCCCTAAGTTTTACCTTTACAAAAGGTTGTAATTTAAAAGTTTCTTCAAACTATGTTCATGAAAACACAGTTTCATTATGAACTGACCCTGCAATCTTTCATAAATAGCTTGAAAACTCAGTGAAATTAAATTTCTTCAAGTAAATAACTGAACCACTTCAACACCATATGGCAACAGTTATAAAGAGAAAATGCATAAAAGACAGACAGCGAGGCATTGATGACTGAAGCCGTGGGTGTTCTACTGTAGGTGCGATGCATGAGATGCCCTGGATGAATAATTAGCAAATATCATTATCACTGTTATATCAAACTTCATTTTTCTTTTTTAATATCATTTGGAAGCTCCAGCAGCGCTTTACATTGTGTAAGCATCATAAACATGATGAAGGGACCAACATAAATGGTCTAAAATGACCTAGAATCAAATCTCTCTGGATGAAAGGCCATTTTTTTCTTTTATTCTTTCTATGAAGTTACTATTTTGGAGATAGAAGGATTCATTATGACAGCGATTATATGCTATAGACACAAGCTCTTTTCTTGAAGGTGATGTAAAACCAGCTCATTCCTTCCCCTCTGAAGCTGGTCATCATGAAAAGCCAGCTCCCACCAGCACCCAGCAAATCAGGCCAAGCACTGAAGATCCTTTAGCGTTATGTGCAAGATGCTAAAACCCCTGCAGAGTGGATGGCTTATCCTTGAGTGAGTAGTCCTGTATAATTATATGTGATTAACCTGTGGGAGAGACACCCCAATATGCTCCACTTCTTCAGCAGCTGGCAAGCCAAGACCTCACATTCAGAACAACTGGGGAAGAAGTAAAACTTTGTCGCCACACTTCCCCCCATCCCCCCATGATGCTTATGGTCCCTGATGAACTCGTGGATCAATGGTGTTGCAATTTCAATTATCACATGAAGGTTACCAGTTGATCTTTGTGAGCTCACAACAACGTTGTGGCGCAACTGAGCTGCAGTACGTTTTTCAGCTATATAAACAATGTAAAAAATGACTAAAATTAACCCCCTAAAATGTTTGGCTTAGTCCACATTAGTGGTATTTAATGATCTGTACCTTTTCTGTAATGGTGATAATCTGAAATTGAGGAAAAGGCCTACTAAGCAAGCATGTAGCAGTTTGTGCACATTTAGCTTTAAAGAAGCTTTATGTACCAAAAACAGTTATAATTCCTTATTTATAACCATGTACTAATGCGCTCGTAAGCAGCTGCTTTTAAGACTGATATATGTAAATGACCTTTGTTCAGACTGGCTGTCTTGTATTATGCCACATTCAAAAAGCAGTTCAGGCTGAAACACTCCTTATGACTTCATTGTGAATGGGTGGGGCTAAACTGCTATGACTGGATAGATGGATATATTTAAATATTTTTGCTTTCCATGACATTATTAAAAACAAGAATTCAAACTGCTTTTTTTGCAATGTAGTTTCCATGTATACACTTTATGGAGTGATAAGTGAATGGTGTGTTTTGAAAACAACTGACACACTAAACTTTACTTTGAAGTCATTCCAATTTACATAATGCAAACTTTATTGCAAAATGCATGATTCATAATGCGTATTAACTTGCATTCACAACACATACACAGATTCACACATTAATTTCTATTTTTGATCAGAAGCTACTAGGAAAAGCTGTGAGGCTTGATATTCAGTGTTTCATTACTACCCTAATTGGACGATCCTAAATCTACAGCAGCAAAGCCTATGTAAACACGCTCTCCCCCTGGCGTTGATGGGCTTTGTATCGCTCATGCACATTTATTGCATTAGGCACACTTGTGGCTTCATGCCAACATTTGAGCATGGGATGACTCAGCCCAAATGCCCTGGGCATCTGTGTCCATGGCCGGAAACCGAGGTATTCAGCCCTACATCCCATACTTTGTTTGTGTGTGTGTGTGTGTGTGTGTGTGTGTGTGTGTGTGTGTGTGTGTGTGTGTTTGTGTGTGTGCGTCTTTGTTTGTGTGTGTGTGTATGTGTTTTGCGGGGACTGGCTTCATGCATATCTTTCAGCTGTGGCTACTGTTCCCCAAAATGAAATCTGTCAAGCAGGCATTAGTGCATGCAGAGCCTTTAGCTTAGCTCTTTTCCAGTGAATGACATTGATTTTAAGGCAAGCCGTTTCTGCTTCAGGATCTCATAGTCATCACACATTTCTGTCACTGCCCGCTGTATTTTTAAATCAAAAAGTAAAACATGACTTGCTTTAAGTATTCTCAAAAGGGGAAAAATAACACTTACAGGCCTTACATGCATGGAGAGGACATGTATCATTTCCAAGGGATACTTTACTAATTACAAGTTATGACGCATACAGACTCCCTCTCTCTCTCTCTCTGATTTAAGTGTAGTCTATTAAAACTATGCCACAAGCAATTTATTTGCATTAAAAAAAACAAGATGCACAGATGCTTTTTAGAAAATATTTATTGTGCCTTTGAGAAAAGGGAGAAATAAACCATGCTGCTTCTTCACAAGAGGCTCTTGTCTTTGCCTTGGATGACTTGGCAGCGTTCCTTGTCTTTAAGCCTTTACATTATCAACACATTGTGCTTTCACTGGCTGAGCAAAATGAATTATGTTTATCAAAGTGGCGATACCCAACAGAGGCTGAGACACTACACAGCCTGCCATCGTGGCAGTAAACGCAATAAAACTGGGCACTGAACCATAAAGTCTTCCAGTCCACTTGAGGCCTTTATAATGAAATAATGCACTCCAGAAAACATTAAGTACCCATGATAGCTAACGATGCCATTTAGCTGGAACACAGGAGGAGACCATTGATAGGAAGGCAAGCTCTTGGAGCAAGAGGCCTCCAGACAAGGAGCAGAATTATGCCAGGGATATCTCAAGCAACCTCTTGCTCAGAAAACATCATAAAGGTGTTTAAGTTCAGAATTTTGGAAGATTTAAATCATACCAAAAAAGTACTGAGTGCACCTGGCCTTCACCATTTAAACTTGAAAAACATTTTATGATTGCATTTGTGTTAAAGTATGTCATCACATGTGTGATTTTCAGTGTGGTTCAGTGTGATTCTGCATCGTTTTCCTGTGTATGAGCACAGCAATCAGGTGTCGACCAAAACAGCATCACGGAGACCCTTGAAAGGAGGTGGTCTCAGTCCAGTCTGGCCTCAATCCAAGCCAACAACCAGGCGTACTCCGCAAGTTAGAGCTACCCTACAGGTAGATTCAGACAGATGGCCAGAAAAGACTAAACATAATCACACTTACTGAACATGTCTTCGGTTTAACATGTCAACAGTTTAACATGTCATTGTACATGCACAATATTAGCTTCCTTCTGGTCAGTCGTCTGAAGGCTGTATGTCTTCTTTGAGGAGTGTGAAGCAGTATAGTATTTTGTGTAGTGTAGTATTAAGATTTGGCATTCTGTTGCTATAGTTTTGGTATTGTTTTGCCTGGTATATTGCACAGATAAGCACCATGATTTGGAGCAAAAGCAAATGTTTCATTGCACTGCAACGTTTCTCTCACAGAGATATGCACTAGTCCAGGACACAGGTTCTTCTTCCTGTATTTACCTTCGTACTCCCACCCCAGACACATCTGACCAATAAGCTGAGAGATCGCTCTCATGTGGTTTGAAGTTTGGTTCGATTGGATTTTTCTGTGCAAAAACAAATCAAGCCAATGGGAAAATTCTCCAAATCCACAAACTTATCAACTTTGAACTTTGATCAGTTCGAACCAGAACAAATCAACTATAGATGTAAAACTGCCTTAACTTGTCAGTGAATTGGTGTTCTCTTGTGGCAGGAGCTAGACAGTTCAAACCTCAGGCTGCAACCCTAGCCAGCCAATCACTGCGATTAGGCTAAGCTCCAGTGTAAAACAGGCCGATGCAGGAAACTGTCATTCTGATGCTGTTTGACATGAATGACTGCCTGTCCAAAACATACACATGTACACTTACAGCTCCATAAATAAGCAATCAGAATTAGTAATCTAGGATCTAGGAGTTTTTTGGTATGTTTCTGTCTGCTCTTTATGGCAGGGTCTCTATTAGGAATAATAATCAGGAATAATAAAATTGATTACAATATGCTTTTTTGATCATATCATATCACATGTTTACTGTTTTCCTGTTCTTTATTACATAGATATATCCAAGAACTATAATTGCAATATGACATTTTAGCACCCCCTACCTCTATTTTCTACATTGTTTGTAGAAAATTTTCTACAAGCAAAACCATTTGGACATATTTAGCTGTCTATCTGATATGGCCACTTCATGACACACTGACTCTTCAGGAAAGTTACTTGGGTTTTTATCATCGTTCTCTTAGGAGCTTGTTTTCCAACTGTTTTCCTGCTAGGCTAAAGTACAGTGGCTTGCCAAGTTTAACGTTTTATCCAGTTGCTTGCCTTTCACATGTGTATAAATGGGAAGGATGCATAAAAGCAACCACATAGGCCAGAGCATTTGAAAAGTCTTTAACCTGTAAAGCAGCCCTGTGATCTCATTGCGCAGGTAGCTCCTGTGCTGGCCGTCTCAAATGCCTTCACTGGAGATGAGAGCCTAACACAAACCCAGCAAGCTCCCCAGACCACACACTATAAATAGAGTATTATCTATGCAACACAACATAGGCAGCTGACCGGTGTTGTCAGAGTACCTTTGTGAGACAACAGGTGGTACTTGTGTCAGTCAGTCAGTCAGTCAGTCAGTCAGGGAGGGAGGGAGCTGCCCACAGTGACAATAAGTGTAAATATGTTCCTCGTTATTCTTAACGGCCCACACTTAAGGCTACCTGTGTGAAAAAAAAATGTGTCCCAAATTATATAAAATGTCTTTCTAACTATTCTTTCTTGGATATACATTATTTTTCAGTGTACAGACATAATAGAGGATGCATGAGGAGTCATAAATCAATTAAACCGGACAAATTATTAGTAATGTTTCCATATTAGCCCAACATGCATTTCTGATTTGACTTAACCTCTAGTTCATCACTGTCATTGAATCATACATTGAATAAAAATCAGTCTCCAACTATCCCAAGCTTGCTGTACTAATCAAAGCGACTTAATTCGAAATATGATGTATTATAAGCCAGATACACTTGCACACCAGTGAAAAAAAACAAACAAAAATCACTCACATAACATCCGTTTCAGAAGCTACTCTTAATAAAAATAGCATACGGTGTTCACTGAATGGCCTAGTTAACTAGCCTATCTTTGTGGTGTTGTTTGACTCCAGGGGTTAAACTACTCACAGCAGGCATGTGTAACATCACCATCCGGACCTGTAGACCACTGCTGTTCTGTTTCCATCTGCTCCAAATGCTCGCAGCGACCCAGCATACCCAGAGAGAGCTACGTGCTGCTTAATCCTTAATGGAATGCTACCTTAACCCCTTTGACTTTTGACCCTTTAGATAGTCCGATTCTCCCACAACATACTGTCAACCACCTGTGGCCCAGACATATGGATGTAATGGGCACCATATGTGCACAGGATGTATGATCTTGCCTTCGATTTTTCGTTTTAGAAGTAAGCAATTCAGTACGGAGTCATTAATTTCTCTAATCAATTTTACAGTCAACAGACCATGAATTTTTATGGATGACGCAATCAATTATATTTATAACTGAGTAATCTAGTACTTATTTTTAGGATTTCAAATAAGACTCAACAATAAAAATGGATTTAATGATCAATAGCAAACCACATATAGCCTTTTAAAAATGCAATACTCCACTGGAACTATATAAACAATAAAAAACATCATGAATAATATATAAAAGCACTATTTAGGGAAACGTGCAAGAGAAAGCAGTCTGAGAACTTCATGTCATTAGAGATGCACAAATATGAGAGTCCTTGGCTGATTATATATGGTGGCATTACTGAGAAATGTAATTTCTTTAGGGTTATAAGCACAGTAAAATCAATCAAATGTAGTTTTTACCCCATTTAGCCCTGTGTCATCTCAACATTCCAGAATAGAATAAATATGTGATAAAACATCAATTCGGAATTTGGTCAAAGCTAAATGTCTGCCTGATGCTGATTATTTTTCAAGCAATTGTCCCTCAATAGTGATGTGATTCTGATATTGTTGTGATTCCCTAAAATTGCCAGCCAATCACTGCTAATGCAGTGATAAGACTGAACTTTTTAACTTTTTTTTTTTTTTAATCAGTCTGAGTGTTTTTTTTTCTCTCTCTCTTTGAGAAGGATACCACAGAGGAAAACTGAGAAAGTAAAGGCTGGCTACGAGCAACCACAGGTCAAGTTCCAACGCCATAGACAGAACATTTAAAAGCTAGAGGAATGAAGAATGCTAAGGGATGCCCCTTGACAGTGGTAAGGTGTTAACTGACAGCAGGCCTACAGCGGAATTAGCGCTTAGAGGCAAAGAGGCCGCAACGGCCTGCAACCAATAGCAGGACATGATTACAGGAGAGACACCACGCATTCACTGTAACATACACTCTCTCTTATACACACACACACACACACACACACACACACACACATACACTAATAGCTCACAAAACCTGAGCATCTTTCACACACGCTATCGAGGAGCACAGCTGTCAGCAGCACCTGAGACAGGTCAGAGTTCATCAAAGGATTCAATTTGAATGGTTATTTATTAGAGTTGACTGAGTACGATGCGTTATACGCTCTCTCTGGGATGTTCACTGTAATACCTGGTTAACTAAAGGCTGATTTAACTGAAATCCAGGAAAGTTGAATCATTTTAAGTAAAACAGAATATAAATCCATGTTCCTCCTCCAACACATAAAATGCTATATTTGTGTTGGAGTATAATTTTTCTTATTTATATGGAATTTTAATTCAACTTTTTTTTATTTTTAAATGAATTCTTTTTTTGGCATCGTTTCCTGGCACACTTCCACCCTAAAAGACTTAATGGGCATCTAGGAAGCCACCCATCTGATAATGACACTTTCACCTCTCCAGTTACAGAGCGCTGCTTTAAATAGTTATGATTATTCACGCAGGTGCATTGACCGGAAGCATATCTACGCCCATCTGGGGTGATGACAGCAAGCCCACACACACACACGCACACATGTGCGTACACAAAAAACATTTTAGCCTTAAACTTTCTTAATCTCTCTCACACACACACATACATGAAGATGTTGTACAAAAGTGTGGGTGGTGTCGGAATTATTCGAATGATAAGTTGCTACTAGGAAAGCTTCCACCCTTAGGTTTTTATCACAGCTGGTGTGGTGTTGCGTGTCAAACACATGGCTTCAGCTCCTTCCTTCACCATCAGTACAGTACAGCCCCTCAAATTAAAGGCTGCTCACGCATACCAAAAACATGCTGCTGCGAAAGCAACTAACGGCTAAATGGCCAACAGAGACACAGAGATCCGCATTTTTCCCAAATGAAGCACTAATTCATGATTGCACTGAATTAAAACTATGGGGACAGTGTGCAGTATGTGAAGTTTGCAGCTTTAGGGCTGTGACACTATGTTTGAAAGCCAAAAACAGCTGTTGTTCTCTTGCACAGCACAGAAAAGCACATAAAACAGATTTTGGATCTTTTAAGAGTATTTTTGATGCTTCACACCAAAGTTTATCATGTATTTTAAAATGTGCTAGGAAAAACAAAGACACATTGTTTTGCAAGGTCTCAATTTAAAAATAAAATCTCAAGAAAACAATTTTTTGAGATCTCAAGGAAACAATGCCATAATTTCAAGAAAGCAATCAACAAAAGTAAGTTGAGATCTCGAGAAAACAATTACATTTAACTTATTGCAAGAATAACTGACAAACTTATTTGAAGTGAATTTAGATGGTGAAGCTAACAGTAAGATTACTGGGTAATTGTAGGGGTGTAACATTACACAAAATTCATTATTTGTTAATTAATGAATTTTGATACAAAAAATTTAATTCAGTATTGACACAATAAAGTCTCCAAAAATAAGGAGTGGCTGACAATTATGTTAATGTGTTAATGTTTTCATTGCCATTGTCCATTTATTAGAGCATTCGACATTTACAAAAGTACGTTATTTAAAACAAAAGCTAGCCCCAAGCTAATACACTAGCCACAAGCTAACATGCTAATCACAATACAGTATGATGCAATACAATATGTTATGATAGGCGGCAATTTGAATGTGAATGTGGTTTGCATGTAGCAAGGTAAACAAACAACTGGTTTGAAGTGTCTCAGGAAACTGTTAAATATAAATGAAATGGGTCCTCTTTCTGTGGATATGCTATTCACAGAAGCAAGTTCAGGTGTGTAGGGTTTGCTCTATGCTCAGGTAACACATCCACTGAGAGTAGAAAAGGTGATTAGAGACTGAGTGGACCCTGGCAGTGGCTTACACTAGAATCAAGTACAAATAAACTATAATGACCTTTCTCTCTCTCTCTCTCTCTCTCTCTCTCTATATATATATATATATATATATATATATATATATA
>JBBPCZ010000007.1:21259362-21270644 GCA_037974445.1 Brycinus macrolepidotus | reverse complement strand
AAATGTATATGTATATATGCCTCTGCAGGGATGTGTGTGGTGGCATAATATATAGATGCCCATTACACTCAATGGATTTTGAGGAATGTCAGCCCTCCATCTCTCCTCATTCTCCTTCTTCCTCTATTCCAAGTGGAAACAACGCTCTCGTTTTGGTATCTGGGGGGCGGTCACACCTGTTATCCACATCATGTGGCAGACAGGCAGAGGGAATGGAGCCTGTTGGTGTTTATATTACAAAGCTAACACTGAAAAAACTGCTTATAAAAACATCCTCCTACTAAAGACTGTGCAGGTAAAAACCCAAATCTTCAAACTACTTGCCTGTGAAATCCACAATAATTAAAAAAAAAAAAAAAACCTGAATAACTACAGAACTAAGTAAATAGCATGTTTGAACATGCTGCGTACAGATCAACAGTTAGGATATCTGACGTTTTATCAATTAACAGTCCCAGCCATGATTAAATAGGTTATACTTAGAACAGAGGGCAAACATGGTGGGCAGACTGAAGACAGCCAGTTCAACCTGCTTCGCTTCACTTGAACCTTCGCTTTAGTTCAAGTATGCGACAGATGAAAGCCATAATTAAAGTAAATGGTTTTTTTTGGTTCTAGCAGACGAGAGTGACACATGCTGAACACTCTTACAGGTCTACAAATGAGCCACATTTAAAGATGTTACATCTCCCTCTGAGCCCACAATAGCCAGTTCATGACAGCAGGACAGAGAAAGAGTGAGAGAGAAGGGAGGAAGGATGCAGGGAAGAAAACATGCATTACACAAGTACGTAAGCAAATGATGCTGTACACCGGAGGCGGC
Source organism: Brycinus macrolepidotus (assembly GCA_037974445.1). NCBI lineage: Eukaryota > Metazoa > Chordata > Actinopteri > Characiformes > Alestidae > Brycinus > Brycinus macrolepidotus. The sequence continues at coordinate 21,269,821 of JBBPCZ010000007.1, read as the reverse complement.
CCCATGGAGAAAGATAATATTAGCTGATGCATGGGGCCGGGTAATTGGTGCTGGGTGCACTTGCCTTACAGAGGTACTGAGACCTAGTGCGAGGCCAAAGCCGGAGAAAGACACAGGCTTATTAACACCACATGTCCTGCGAATGCCCCACCTTCAGTGGGACCCAATTAGGAGTTGAAAGACGTAAGCAGATACACAAAGCTTTGCAACAACTCAGCCTAGTGATGGAGAGGATGTATCAAGGGACAGTCCTGAACTTATATTTCATATAGGCTGATAAAAATATTGACAAACTGTACCTGTAACAAACAAAAGGTAACATAGGTTCCTAGCTGGAAAACATAAGGAATAATATGTAGAGTTCATTACTGTTTGATTATTCATGCTACATGCCACAGCCTAGATGTAAACTAATATCTTCAAGAGCATACCTCTGTGCGTGTCCTTCTCAGTCACTGGGGTGACTGGGCTAAATGATCTAAAAATAGTTGCTGTAAGAAAACTAGAACCTTTTGATCATGTTTGCTTTTTAAGAGCTTATGACGAGAAAGGATAAGTCAGAATTGTAATATTTTAGCAATGTGACACATCCGTATTGTGACAGAGGTCCACAATTAACAGTCTGGTACAGAAGCAGCACCTGTCTGTACATCAGTTAGAATGGAAACTCCTCGCACTGACAGCCTTGAGGACGCATCATTACGCTGTGCATGAGTGGTGTCCACTTTCAACCCCTGGAAATTCAGTAATTAGTGTGATTGTGTCACACGACTGTTCTTAATTTATTATTATACCTCTTATAGCTGAATTTGGCGCCACTTCTCCTTCTACAGTTTTTGAAATATGGGCATGGTTCCAATGTCAAATCTTCCATTAATATCCCCTTCAGCGTGCATGTATTCAGATTTTTGATCGGTTGATCGGGCAGAGTATTTTAAAAATAGATTTTTGTGGTTGAGTCCCTTCTGTAATATATGGGGAGAGAGAGAGGACGGTTGAGTCACCTTTAAAATGTATGTCGGAGAGAGAGAGTCTGTGATGTCACAGGTACGGAGCCCGGAAAGGGAAAAAAAGTGGAGAAATGCAAACGTGGAGAAAAAAATGTGGAGCGAAACACACAGCAGACTCATAAATGGACTTCAAGACACTAAAGCTCAGGTCAGTTATAAAAAAGATGGACTTCACTTTTTGTTGTGGTTTAATTAAAAACCAGATGCATTTTCACTAATAATCAGCCCGCGAACATGCCTATGTGTGCTTTCAGCTGTCCTTACCAATAAATGGCTTGGTAAGAGCTGGTGAGATCATGTCCCCCAGGGGTGCAGCAGTAAAGCGCTGGCCTCTGAATCAGAAGATTGCAAGTTCGAATCCACAGTGCAGGCAATTTTTTTTTAACAGAAACTTTTTTTTGCCCATAAAACCAAAGTTTGGGTGTCTCCAAACACTGGTTTTATAGCAAGCACGCAATCACACTTCACATTTTATTCGGGAGCTACTATTAAACTAATATATAAGGTAGGAAAGTCAGGAAAGTGAGGAACCATAGTCTGGACCAGCCAATAAGACCTAATTCTACCAAGCTAACACAAAGCTTCTCACTTTTCTAAGTTATACTGATGGTTTCCTAGACATGGACAAATCTTACACTAAACTGAAACACTGCCAGCAGTGAATCACAATTGGAACTTCTTTTCAGCCTGGGCTTAGTCTGGCAAACTGGCCCATGTAAAGTGTAAAGTATTTGATTAGTATTGTATTAGAAACTATTACAATATTTGTTTCACATTGTACAAAGGTATCCTATTGCTCATTTCTGCATATAATAGCTTTGAAAATGTTGCAATGTAATTAGCTCTACATAATCAAACACATTCTCATATATTCAACTATTATACTCAGTACTGATCATTTAAAGGTGAATGCTATTTTAAACTGTATGTGAGATGATGGGGGAGTTACATTTGAGCTATGAGGGAAATTCTAACAGAAAGAAGCATTCCAACGTACGTTAGCATCTACAAAAACACCTATGTCCCTCCTAAACAGTCAACTAGTGCTCTTTTACAAAAAGCTGTATCAGGCACCTAACTGTTAGGAGTCCCTAGAGTGAGAGAAAGACTTTACAGGAAAAAAAAGACTTTAGCATGGGCCATGCCAAAGTCTTTAGCCACGGGACACATGGAGGTAACATCTGATGAGAAAGAACGAATTGGAAGGAGACAGAGGGAGGACAGGTGGGACAGTGAGAAAAAGAGAGAGTGACAGACAGAGAATTGAACCAATGAAGAGGGTCAGGGAAAGAGAAAGACAAAGGGTGTCAGATAGTAGAAATGGGAGCTGCGTAGAAAGGTGAGTGTAGAAAGCTGTGATCTGCTAGAGGGATCCTGCAGGGTTCAAGCCTCTTAGCTATGCTTGTTGACAACAGGGAACGTGGGGAAGACTGTGTTTGCATGGGCCAAACAGAGCCAAGCTGACCTAAGGGAGACACAATCTGTCTACCCGTCGAGATTGCAGATCTAAAACCACTTAAATCAAACTGGAGAACTTTAAAAGCCTGTGATTTAAAAGCTTCAGCATCTCGAGCCTGTTCTAGGCTTGTAATTATCAGCTTGTACATCACAGCACAACATCAACAGTCCTCCAGCTGAACATAATGAAAGTTCATTAGTGGGATGCAATTAAAAAGCAGCTCAGAAACTTACCACCAGATTCCCAATCACCATGACCAGCATGAAGACCACGATGCAGAGCGGCTGTCCAGCCACCTCCATACAATCCCACATGGTCTCAATCCATTCGCCACACAGCACCCGGAACACGATAAGGAAGGAGTGGAAGAAGTCTTTCATGTGCCACCGTGGCAGCGTACAATCCTTGGAGATCTTGCACACGCAAAGCTCATAATTCTTCCCGAACAACTGCATGCCCACCACAGCAAAGATAAAAACGATGATGGCTAGAACCAGAGTGAGGTTTCCTAAGGCACCCACAGAGTTCCCAATGATCTTTATCAGGGTGTTCAGGGTGGGCCATGACTTAGCCAGCTTGAAGACTCTCAGCTGTGGGTGAAGGGTAAATAATAATATGTAAAATCACAACACACAATTGTATTATCATTACATCAACACTTTTCCACTCTTTAATTTATTGTACAGTATAAAACCTAAATAGTTTGTGGTATACAGATTTTAGGTGGAAAAATGACTGTTCGTAATTCCTTTGCATAATATACTGAATAAGCTGTAGTAGGTACATAAGCAAAATGCAAAATCAAAAAGTTAGAGCAATTATTTTCTCTAGCATTATTAGAGTAATCCAAACTATCCAGCTTTTATGGTATAGGGTGCCCAGGTTAACTGTGGGATATGCCTGTATGTACCCTGACCATAAAACAAATCCTTTAATGGAGAGACTTTACCAGTCTGAAAGATCGCAGGACGGACAGGCCTTCTACATTGGAAAGACCGAGCTCCATCAAGCTGAGGCAAACAATAAAGCTGTCGAAGATGTTCCATCCCTGTTGGAAGTAGTAGTACGGGTCCAGTGCAATGATCTTGAGGACCATCTCTGCGGTGAAGATTCCTGTGAAGACCTGTAGGTGTAGAAATAAAAGTCAGGACTTTCTCAAACAATTTTATGTACATTCTTGGATCACTGTGGTAAATGTATTTATGTTGAAGGCACATTTTACCTTGAGTTTACATTGCACTGTCACTATTTCTGAAGCTAAGTGCAGGTTCAAAAACATGTAATTCCTTCATCTTATAGAAGAATGCATTAGTATTTGGTTTAGGCATTCACCTGTACATGTGCATTTTAGCCAAACTGTAATTTCTAAATTATTAAATTATACAGTTTCTTTTACAAAAGAACATAATCGATTAGCCTTTTGTATTAATAGATGGCAAGAACAATGGACATCGCTAAGGAGGACTGGTGCATTAATGAAAGCTGCACTGTCTGTGACAGGTCTGCAGTTTGTTTGGCTTGTGTTTTTGAGTTGTTGTTTTTTTTTTTTTCTCGAAGAGTGTGTCGTTCTGCTTGTTGTAGCTCAGGGACAAGCTCATGGATGTGACACGGGATACGTGACACAGGCTTTGGGGGAGGTTTGAACACTGCGCATCACAGCTGGAGCTGGCCCTTTTAAAGCTGGTTAGCCCTGTCACTGGTCAGAGCTCTGAGAAGCTTTGCAGACTTCGATATTATATCATCTCTGTGCATGCTCAGCTGCTCATTTCTACCATGCCTCACATCTTTTAATCACCTCTTTAATCTGGACATTAACATGTAGACCTGGCAAAAAGGCCTATCTTTCAATTTCTTTGAAGTTGTTCTTCCCCTTCTTAAACCTCACAGTATAAATGATCATCCTTTCTAGTGTAAAATGACTCATTTTGCTTTCAAGAATGAAATCTTAATACAGAAAACCAGCTTCACAATAAATTTTGGATTCACCAAGGACAAAATGTTATTACAGACACTGTATTCACATAATATATTGGTTTCACAATGGACTATATAATTAACACAGACATCCTATTCACACAATATTGAGTTTAACCATATTTTGACACCATTTTTGGCACCATATTTTGGTTTCATCAAGGACAGTATGTTAATAGTGACACTATACTCACAGTAAAGCCTTGCTCTCTCATCGTCTGTGATACCCATCTTGTTTTGAAGGGCATAAACATCATTGATGCTTACTACACTTGAAACATATATCAGCTCTGCATGGTGCTTAAATAAGCAAGATGTACAAGCACACAGATTCACTGTGACTGGGATTGGAACACCATCCTCCATCGCCTCGAGTGGACCACTGTCAACACTCACCTTTCAACAAAAAAGAGCCGTAGTCTCATTTCCATCTCCACAGAGTAATTAGCTCAGCATACTGCTCATTAGCCTTGATAGGCTGCTGCCAAATGTTATTATAACACTACACTGAATGGAAGGGGATGTCCTGATTATTTAAAGATTTATAACAGAATTTTCATATTTCCTTAGGGCATTCCAAAGCACAACAGCCTGGTGTCTATCACAAAAACCTGTAATGCAAGTGATTCTCTTTGAAAAGGCAGTGCTCTAGCCATGTCCACACTGTATTTATAGAAGAGTGAGAGAAAAAGAGACTCAAATACAATGAGTATATCAAATCTTGAAATACTATAGCATTGTTGCACTGAACAAGTGCTTTGCTATAATATGAAGAAATTAAATTGTTCTATTTGATTCAGGTCAACTAAGAAAGACATACAATAATCAGCCGTAACATTAAAACTACCTGCCTAATATTGTGTAGGCCATCAAAATACACTATATGGACAAAAGTATTGGGACACTTGAACATTACACTAACAGGCAATTTAATGACATCGCATTCAAATACATAGACTTTAATATGGAGCTGTTCCCCCCTTTGCAGCTAGAACAACTTCCACTCTTCTTGGGGCACAGTCATGCTGGACAGTCATGCTGGAATAGAAAAAGTTCTTCCCCAAACTGTGTCCACAAAATTGGAAGCGTGGTGTTCTCCAAAATGTCTTGGTATACTGAAGCATTAAGATTGCTCTTCTCTGGAAGCAAGGGGTTTCTAGCCCAAACCCTGATAAACAGGTCCCAGTACTTTTGTCCATATAGTGTAGATCTGAAGCATCAAGCCATGGGCTCCACAAGACGTCTGAAGGTGTGTTGTGATATTTGACACAAATATGCTAGCAGCAGATCATGGATCGGACTACTTTGTCCAGCACATCCCACAGGTGCTTAATTTTATTGATATTTGGGGATTTTTGAGGACATGTCAACATTTTAAACTATATGTCATGATCCTCAAACCATTTCTAAACATTTTTTTTGCAGTGTGGCAGGGCCTGCTGAAATGGGACAGTGCCATTAAGGAATACTATTACTGTGAAGGGGTGTACTTGGTCGGCAGCAAGGTTTAGGTAGGTGGTATGTGTCACAGTAAGTTCCACATGAATACCGGGACCCAAGGTCACACTGCCTCTGTCGGCTTGTTTTCTTTCCATAGTGCATACTGGTGCCATCTTTTCCCCTGGTATGCGATGCAGACACACTTGGTCATCTGCATGATGTAAAAGAAAATGTGACCAAGCCACATTCCTCTATTGTTCCATGGTCCAGTTTTGAGGCTCACATCCCCATTGTAGGCATCTTCTCCAATGAACAATGGTCAGCAACGGCACTCTGTGGCTACGCTGTAAACAAGCATTGGTTTATCATGCTTTCCAAATAGTTAAGCTTATAAGCAATGTGTGATCTCAGATTCGCAGACATTACCAAAGAAATGTTCCTCCAGTCTCGAAGACTGGTGAAACATGAGGATCTGCCGAAGTGCAGACCAAAACATGTATGACTCATCATAAGGCTGACTCAAGGTTGCCTGCCTGCCTGCCTGCCTGCCTCTCTCTCACTCACACTCTCTCACTCACTGTCTCTCTCTCTCTTCTCATCCGGTAGAAAGACTCGTTCAAGTGCTTTACAGTAAACAGAAGAAAAAGAAGCCACTTCCAATATGTTCTGTGCATCCCACATTTTAAAAGCACAGTCACTTCGGGGGGGCATGGGTGGGTGTTACGCCATGCTTCACACACACAAGTCTGACTGAGGATGGCCCAAGTGTGGAGGGTTAAGCAGTTGCAGTAGAGGAGGAGAGGAGATGCTCTGTGACATTCTCGCTGTGGGATGCAGTGCGCCGGCAACCATGGGGCATCGCTACGCTGTCTACAACAGTCAACATAGTCCACTCAGGCAGACTAGACAAGAGGAATTTGAGGAAATTTTGGTGTGCATGAAGATAACTCTAGAAATGGGTAAAGACATAGGCACTTAAACCAAGCGTAAATACTCTCTATTCCTGCTGAAAACAACAAAGACTTATCTAAAAATACTCATTTATGATCACATTGATCTGAGCAGCTGACCACATCTGCATCATGAAGGTGGAGAACGTCCATCACTAATTATATAGTCAGTATTATTTCAATGCCTTTGACAATCGCATGATTAATGAAATGGCTGAGTTAGAGCTAAATAACCAAAACATTGTTGCATTTATTTCTAACACAAAGGGTACAACAATACTAGAGATGTCAGCACCATAATAGAGGTATCAGGACTGCTACAACCAGCAAGAAAGGGAGCATATATTTTTATAGGCGTGCTCTGTCACCCAATATGTACACTCGACCAAACTGCTGAGGTGAGCTGTGCCACATCTACACCTCGATAAACACCAGCCGGCGTGTTCAAATATCGAGGCTGACCGAGTGGATAGAGACATATTGATTTGAGGACCGTTGCCCTGACATGACTCTATTCAAGACCGACTACTCACAACACAGACACACTCACAGCACAGCTTGAGTGCAATGCTTAAAACACATTAACATAAATGTATGTTGTTGTTTGCTAGACATTGCATAAGGCACCACACATACGTAGAGTGCTTCGCATCTTAATGGCATACTCAAAACAGACAAGGTCTCCCGTCACATTCTAATGTCACCCCTGAAGTGTATTCTTCTGCAGCAAAATCTCTCTCTTAATGAGGTCCCTGGGATATTTTATTTTTTATTAGAGAAAAACATTTGAAAGTATTTAGCAGTTTTATCTATTTCTGTGAAATGGAAAGGTGTTTGGGCCTTTCTTGAAATGCTCTCAGCTGACCCTTCTTTGTAGACAAATACTGTGTGCAAAAAAAAGAAAAGAAAAAAAAAAGCCTCACAAGGGAACAAGCCTGCCTCTTGCAATCACTTTGTCTTCAGTAATGAACAACCAACTTCAAAAATGCTGTCTTTGCATGTTGCAAGCAGAACAGAGTCTGATATAATGAGCGAGCTGCTGAAAAAGTGGGAATGCCCCCTTAACATGACAAGTGTGGAGTCAGACAGGGGCTGAAAAAATAGATTCTCACAACAAACTTTGTTCTTTATAACAAAATCGCTTACATATTGTTCTTACTCACCAAACAAGCCATTCCTGTGACTGTCCCTGCCCACCCAGTTTAGGCTAATATACTAGCGAGCTAATCTAACACTCACCAAGTTGCCCACCGACAGCATCCTGTTGAACTCATCTGTCATGGGGTAATGCTCCAGAGCCATGAAGAGCGTGTTGAGAACGATGCAGATGGTAATGGCCAAGTCCAGAAAGGGATCCATCACCATGAACTTGACCCACTCTTTCAGCTTGAGCCAGCCAGGGGAGCACGTCCACACTAAGTACTTGTGGGCAAAGACGTACCAGCAAGGATGACATTTCTGCTGGGCTTCCTCCAACTCTGTACACATATAACACAAAGGTTTGATTTTTTAAAACATATGTAGAGAACTAGTTCTCCAAAGCAAAAACAGCCAGTACTTCACCCAGCTGTGACACATCCATGGATGACTCTTGAATATAGGGTCACATTATAATTCCCTTGCAAAGCCTTTATAAAGTCGTATAAGCCAATAGTTGGTAATTAACTGGTTGCTAATTACTACATTATTAAACAACAATTGGATGACTTAGGCATTTTTTTTCACAGCACTTTCATTTGTGTATTATGCTTTATAAAAATACAATAAATTAGATTCCCACCATCACAACTATTATCTGGTTACTGAATTATGATGCCAATTATAGATAATTAGCTTGCTACTTATTATTGCATTAAGCCGTAACTGGGCATTTTGCACTTCATGGTCTTATTAAGCCTTATTAAACCCTAATAGCCTCAGTCTTGTCTTGAGCTCAGGGTAAAGAGAACCTAAAAAGCTAAGATAGCAAAGAGTTTTTTTTAAGACCAGTATTTGAATTACATTTTTGTTTTTCCTTTATTTCAATGAGAGTACAGCAGTGTAAAAACAATCTAATTTTAACTCAGAAGAGATAAGAGTGTTGTGCACAATGTGCTCCTGTTTTAATTGGTATGGGCCCAGTTAGCCCCGAAAGACTCTGATGGCGATAGTTGAACTCCTTGTCTGTTCCAAGAGCAGTACGTTTATCCCGTCCACCTTCTCTGTCACTAGTAAAAGTGCAGACTGTATTTGCAAGAAGTGTCAGGTGATTCTATTCTACAACACATGAAAATGGCTTCTCCTTTAGGGGCATGGGTTCTGTAATATGTTCTGCCCTCATCCCAGTGTGGCATGGTGTCGAAGCCTACAGCCGGCTTTGGGAGATAAACTGCTGAATGTCCAAATGATCACCCCAAAACAATGTGGGTTTCTTAGACAATTGGTCTACGTATGAGGATGTCCTTGGTCTCTTGGGTCGGGATGGTTTCCACCCTCGCTGTTCTCAAATTGCTTGAGGTTCCCCAAAAAACTGACGAATGTCACTGCCACCTTTTCTCTTTCTAATAAAGAAATTTTTTTCTAATTAAAAAAGTGATAATGATCATTCGGTCATACGTGAACACACCACAGCACAGCACACAGTGTGAACAGCACGAAATTCTTCCTCTGCATTTAACCCATTCACCAAGTGAAGCAGCGGGCAGCCAGGAACACAGTGCCCAGGTAGCAGTGTGTGGGGACGGTACCTTGCTCAAGGGTACTTCAGAGGTGCCTAGCGGGCTTAGGAATCGAACCCACAACTTCCTGATCGCAGGGAGAACGCCCTAACCACTAGGCTACTAGCTGCCCAATATAATATAATATAACTGTAATATAATATAACTGTAATATAACTGCTTGCACGTTAATCAAACAAACAAATAATTCTACTTATCATAATTAAGTAGAGACATCCACTATATTACATAAATATGCAATAAATGAAAGATACTAGTGTCTACATAAATTACACATGCAGAGCAAAATAAATGACATGCTTTGTGAGACAGTATACTTCATGTTTCCATTTTCTGAGATTACTGACACTTTTTTTTTTGCCAAAATATGATTTATTTCCATGCATATCTTGGCTGAAATGAAGTGTTATTACTGGTACGATGTTACAATAATGTGTGCTAGCAACAATTTATGGAAACCCTAACAAATCCTAACTTTCCACAATACTGTCAATTGGAATCTGCTCAAAATGTACGAGCTGCTTCATAAAATGATGATTTTCATAATACTTTACAAAAGTTAACACTCATAATACATTTGAAAGTAATGCAAAAGAGGGTCAGAATTGCAGTGCTGTAATACATTTTTTTCTACCCAGGCTTTATACAGAGTTCTTATAAGAATTTTGCCTCTTTCTAGCAAGTCTATCATAAAGTAATAATTGTGGGCAATTTAAATATTTATTTAGCTAACGAACACCTCTTATCTCATTTTAATCACTGGTGTTACCATAGATAACATAGCATGGTATTAATATGGATAACATAATAAGATAATAATGTAACATGATGTTAATATACACTCAACAAAAATATAAACGCAACACTTTTGTTTTTGCTCCCATTTTTCATGAGATGGACTTAAAGATC
>JBBPCZ010000007.1:21243799-21259262 GCA_037974445.1 Brycinus macrolepidotus | reverse complement strand
TAGATCTTTAAGTCCATCTCATGAAAAATGGGAGCAAAAACAAAAGTGTTGCGTTTATATTTTTGTTGAGTGTAGATTATGTAACATAATGATCTGCGATTACCGTGGTCTGTAATCTCACCACAGTAATCTCAGATCATTATCTCAACACATATGAGCTTGATCTTAGCCGTAATATATGTACGTCCCCTCGCTAAATATCCCAAATGTTTAGAGAACATGTTTTGTTTCACATAACAAAACATCTTCTCTAAACATTCCATCCTTTAAGACGAAAATTTGGACAGAAAAGCTTGCTCCATAGTACAACGAAGACATGCCTCAGAGCAAAATGTACAAAATTTGAGCGTAAATGGCAGCTGACCAAACTGGAAACATTCCACTCTGCCTGGTAGAACAGTCTTACAGACTACAGTAGGACAGTTAACGCAGCACACTCAGCCTATCTGCCCTTTCTCACTGAATCTAACAAAAATAATGCTAGATTACTAGGTAGCACCATTTCAAACCTCAGTCACCATAGTCTGCAGCAGCGATGATTCAATGGACGTCTTAAACAATGAAATCAAAGTCATGCTTTAACCCAGTTCAACAGAGCTTATTTCAGTGATCTCCTCTCCAAATCGTCTACTTATACACTTGTTTCAGTTCCCTCAGGCTTACTTAAAGAAATCCTATCAGTAATAATCAGGCCTCTTTTAGCAATAATAATCTTCTCTCCTCTCTGGTTATATGTCAAAAGCTTTTAAACTATCAGTTATTTAAACCACCATCAAAAAACAAATGTTTATCTGCAAACATAGGACCAGCTTCCACTGCTACAGATGACACACAACTGTATGTATCAGATGGTGGACTTAAATTACAGAAAAGACAGAGGACTGTGTAAAAAGAAATAAAATACTGCATGTTACACAGCGTACTCCAGTTCAACTTCAAAAAACACAGGTCCTTATTTTAAGGTGAAAACCTGCCAGAAACAAACTGTCAGGTTTCATTCCAGATCTTACTAGTTTCTTAGTTTCTGTGAAAAATCTTGTTGTCACTATCAGTTCTGATCTATCTTTCAATTCAGGTAATATTACTGGAATAGCCTTTCTTCATCTTCCAAACACTGCTAAGTTAAGACACGCACTATTCTTATACAATACAGAAGATAAAATTACTGTAAAGCCTTGCTGTCACAATGTTCCAATATGAACCTAAACAAATTCTACTGGTCCAGAATGTGGCTGGGAGAGTCTTCACTAGAACCAGGAAATCTGACCACATCACTCTGATATCGGCAAAACTATATAGGCTTCCAGTCAAATTCCATTTTGATTACAAAATTCAGCTGTTGACACACTTAGATCACAAGGTGCTGACTATTTACTGGTTCCAAGAATTATGAAAGCTACAGTAGGAGAAAGAGTCACCCAGGTTTGGATTAATCTGCCGGTTACTCTTCTAGGTGCTCTCATACACCTTGGCTCTTTTCTTTTTAGCTAGCCTGTTATAACTAGGTCTACCAGAGTCACTTTTTGTACTCTTCACATTTATATTTTGTAACTCAAACAGAGCTAACTCTGATTTTTTATTGTTTCCGAGCAGCCCACCCCTTCATCTTAATTGATCATCTGGGTTTCTTGCTCACTTGTACTCTAAACTAGACTGACCACCATCAAGATGTCTTACTCACCTGTCCTCCAGACCATTTCAACAAACATGAATCACTATGCACTGCTCACCCCTAACCAAAGCAATTATTACTCACTCAGACTCTAATGTCAGCTGCTACTACTAATTACACTTTCTAATTGATTCTGCTACTATCGACTACTGGTCTGTGGTCTGTGGACAGTGGTTATGTCTGTATACGTCTGCCTTTTATAACTTGTTAGTCATCTCAATAGTGATATTCTTTTATTCTCTCTTGCTATTCATTGTTGACCAAAGGAGAATGAATTCGCCTTTTGAGTCTTGGTCAAGGTTTCTTCCTCCAGCTTTAGGCAGTTTCTCCTTGCCTCAGAAACAATCCTTTTTACCCCCCTGCATCTGGTTAAAAACAAAACAAAAAAAACAGCTAGCGTTGGCCTAATTGGTGTTGTTCGTTATTTTTTTGTGTTACATATTGCATAGTAAGCTAGTAAGTAAGAGATTAACTAATGTAAAGATATAGACCTTTTTTTTTTTTTTATTCAAATTCAAATTAACATCAAATTAAACAAACTTAAATTCACAGAGGTATACAAACACTGGTGGTAATGTAGTATTGCACTGGCAGTTATGGAGAAATTATTAGCTGGAAAAGTTAATCACCATTTATTGGCCTGATAGGACTTAAGAAATACATTTGGACACAAGATGATTTGTAATACATAAAAATGGTGGAAAATGCTTTGCTTCATGTAGTTACTGTGTATTAATGTAGTAATTACATTATTGTCCCCTATGTCCCCCTCTACTGAGTGTTACCAAAATGTTTTGGCACAGTTGGCACAAAGCTGTCTTCTGTTATACTTTGTCAACAAATGCCTTCCCTGGGAACATTTGGCAGTAAAGACTGGGTAGGTGGGACCTCCTTTTTTCACATTATAGTAAGTCATTTACCTTTAAGTCAAACACTACTGAGACTAGGCATGACTTCTTGCCTTGGCTATGACTTGAAGATACAGTAACAAAATTCTAGATTAATTTCAAATTAGCAGGAACATTACCTTTTGCTGCTGAAAAGTGCCTATAAGAAATAGGTCAAATAAGACCAAAATTGCACACAAAATGCATCAAGTAATGTACTGGGGTGGAGTGTGTTTGGTGGAAACTGTGGCAGATGCATCCGTTTCTAATGAGGAATGTGATAAAGATGGACAGCAGGTCCATTTCCTTGACTTGGGAGGACTAATGTGCGAGCTAACTCCTCAGATGTGTTTGTGGTAGTGTCATTCTCCACTGGGAGTGCAGCCACCCTGTCAGACCTCATTTCATCCACTCCAAGGGAAATTTACCAACCAGCAGACCTCCTGTGAACACCATGGCCATCTTAGTTCTGCTCAGAACATAAACATATACTGAACATTTGTTTTTTCATCTATTTCTTTTCTGAGTGTGGCTAAGGGTCAAGAATCTAAGGATGCAATAGAGAAGAGTGAACAGCTGTAGGATGATGGACATAAGGAAGACTTGCATATTAATCTAAAATGAAATTAGTAATACACAGAATAAGCAGTCAAATAATCATATAACGGGTAACGTGAGCAGTCATGTAAAAAAACCAAAGCACATTTGTTACATATAGTACAATGCTAGGCTTCATGGTGTCCTGCCATGTCAGCTTTTGTATCTGTGATAATGAGGATTGGCATTTTCTCATGCTAGCGGATCTAAAATAGGCCTACTCTGTTGTCAAATCCATTTTGTTAGCAACTTTTCCGCTGACAAATTCACAATTCGAGACCATACTTTTTATAAGGGAGTCATATTCTAAACGTGATTTCATTATATTTCCAAAATAGAAATTGCTTCATAAAGCCTCAGTCAGGGATTTGCAAATTTGATTTGGTTCCATTACATTTATCGTGTATGCACATTGATTCTTGAATACAATACCTTTTAGATGTCTCACTGATACAACACTGTTTGCCAAAATAAGAGGGCAGACTGGAAAATGTTTTGCCCATAGCCATCACATGTTGTTTTTTTCCATGAGCTTAGTGTAACACATGGAAACACAATGAAAACTGGCCTATTTTGAAAGTGTAGAAAAGTGCTTTAAAGTTTCAGAGTCTTCATACAACAGAATATTAGTGATTTAATACCGGTTAAATGAGACAGGGAGCATTCCTCCACCCGCCTCTACTTCAGCAGGACGTAGGTAGACAGGCACTGTCTTGGATTCAGGTGGTTTTAAAAGTACCACATTTTGATCTATTGCAAAGAGTTAAATCTCAACAGCCTAAGAAGAACAGCTGGTGTTTCTTCACATTACATTACATTTATTTAAACCTGTGTTCCTACATGCAGGCAAGGTCTACACTGTCTACAAAATTGACCCATGGTGGATTTGAGAGTCTGCAAATGTAGAGATTTTCAACAACATGACCATTTCCTGCATTATTTCCAGAAAGATCTCTTATGAGATCCTGATGAAGCTGCAAGCAGACTGTTTCATGATTAGCTGGGTTTAAGGAGGATAACACCTCTCTCTTGAAAACAACAGAGAGTGAATTCTCAGGGGATGACCTTAACGCGGAACAGATGGAGATGCCCTTCTGTCCTTACGTGCTCTATGCTCATAAAAGCAATGCACGGATATTAAGTCTAAACAGATTTTTTTTTTCTACATTTAAGATTGTTATGCAAAGCAAAATGGATGAGATCAACACTGTTTCGCTATGTACAGTGATGTGACAAACTGTAATGGAACTGTATGTCAGTTGATTTTAACATGCAATGCTTTTAACTGTAAGACAGTATACAACATCAGATAAATAAAACTAAAATAATAAAATAATAAACAATTTCCTACAGTTTTTACAGAAGTGTCCCTAACAAACTGATTGTGTTTCCAAAGTAAGTCTCGAATGTGGAATCATACTGGGGCTAATGCTAAGGAGTAAAATTTCCACTCAGAGTATCTTACCCTCCATGGCGTCAGTAAGGTAGCTAGCAGCACTTAGCGCTCTGTCTCGGCCCTCTTGGGAGAGCTGGGGGAGGAGCATGCTGCTCAGTTCGTTCAGTGAGTTTGGTCCCTGTAGAAGGCAAAGGGGGCTGTGGTCATGTGAATGTTACAGCTTAAAAACAACAAACCCCTGGCAGTGTCACCTTACTGTACCTTCTTCAGGAAAAATAAACTGCATAATACTCAATTAACAAATCAGTTACACTGCACTTTCTTAAGCAGTTGGCTAACTGGCAGTTTGCGGCATGATAATGCACATTTTACATTCTCTTACTGTTCTTTGTTACAGTAACAAAGAGAGCCTGGGGGAAAAAAAAAAATATATATATATATATATTCATGCTTTTTTCCTAGTTTCTTTATTAGAATAACATATTCTGTTGTCCAGTTTCATTTCTTGGCATTTTGGCAAATTGCGGCATGACAATACACATTTTAAATTCTTAAATTCTTTCTGCTCTTTGTCACAGTAAGAAAGAAAGCCTGATTGACACGCATTTATGTATATATATACATATTTGCATTTTTTCTAGTTTCTCTGTTTTGTAACAATATTCTATTGTTGAGTTTTATTTTTTGGGCAAAAAAAAAATATATGTAGTGTGTCTGTTGTGATGGGATTATGGCTTAGTCACATAATCGTGTTTTTTACTATTATTATGTTTTAGGTGTGCTGGAAATACAGTTTTAACCATGACACCATTTTTATGCATATCTACAGCTCTGCAACAACACTGTGGGTATCTTTTATTGAAGATTACACTTTTGGTCTCGGTTATACAAAGCCTTGTCTTAAGCAATGACCCTTTGCTTTTAAAAACAAGTATTTAACCTGCAGGTAGTCAAAGGTATGACGCAAAGGCAGTTCGTCACTGCCAGTGCGAACACCCACACACACTGTTTTGGCAAGAGGGAAACCCAGTGATCCTTTCTCTTCTGTATGTGTGAGAGAAAGACAATGTGTGTGCGTGATTGTGTGTGACGAGACGCCACAACTCCTATTCAACTGTTGCTACGTTACCATAGCTGCATTGCCAAGACAACAGTGTATCTTCCCCCTTTCCCCTCACTCATTTCTGTCAGATAGGGATGAGGTTGTCAGGTCTCTTGAGAGTGCCTGATTAACTCGTGAGCCTTTCAGGACTTTCTCTTTAGAGCAAGAACAACTCTGCATGCATTTACAGTTTTTGCCTGACAACAAAACACAAGTACATTTTAAATTGCACATCATAATAAATGCAACCAATCTAAAATCTAAAGTATCTTTTATCTTTCCTTTCACTGCCTTCTGTTGTTCCTTCTTTCTAAAAGGCATCCTATGAAGAACACTGCAGTTTTTTTTATGTCGACACAGACTGTGTCATCATATTATCAATGTTAACCAGTCACCATATGGCCAAAAGTATGTGGACGCCCAACCATCATACCTATAGGAGCCTACTGGACATCCTAACTGGACTGATGTTGCACAAGATGGTCTGGCCCAGAACTGACATCGCAGTTAATCCAGTTCAACATTGTTCAGTTGGGTGGAGGTTAGTGCTTTCTGCAGCCTACTGGAAATTCCCCACACAAAACTCATGAAATCATGTGTTTATGTACCTCACTTTGTGCACAGGATCACAGTCTTGGTGGAACAAGACAGGCCCTTCGCCAAAAGCTTGCCACAAAGTTGCAGGGTTAAAATAGTTTTGTGCACTGTTTGGAAGTATTATCTGTTGCATCACTCACTACAGTCTTCAGCACTCCATGCCCCCACTCTGGGGAGGTCTACAGCTTCAAGGCTCTCAGATGCTTTCATTTTACAATACTAGGACTTACAGTTGGCTCGGGCAGGACTAAATAATAATTAGGTGGCATCCTATGACCATGCCACGTTTGTCACTAAGCTTTTCATTAAGACCCATTCTACTGCCAGTGTTTGCTTGCAAAAACTGTATGACTATGCGCTTAATTTTATACACCTATTAGCAATGTGTGTGGCTTAAACGCCTGAGCTCAAAAATGAGGATTTCATACTTTTGGCCATTTAGTGTATACTACTTTATTTCATATATGAAGTTTGCATAAGCTAATTGCTAATACGCCATGCACTGCATTTATGTGAGTTGCAAATAAGTGTATGGAAATGAATGCACCACTGAGCCATGTGTCAAGGCAGATTTTGTATAGGCTGTGATTAGGCTCTGTGTCATTGAGTGCATTGACCAAGCTGATTCAGAGAAGTAAGCTCTTGTTTTTCTGGAAAAACCCATCATGTACTCAACACGACCACTCATGCTGAGTATGTCTTTGAGTTCAGAGTGTGTTTGTTCAGTGCATGTAATACTGAACATTTATAAAGATTATGGACCATTCATTATAAAAAAAAAAAATTACATTTAAAATGACTTAGAAATATTGTGTGTTCAAGAAGTCAAAAACAGTAAATAACGGTAAATGGAGTAGGGTCAGAGTCCTAATGCTGCTAAAAGATAACGTTAAGTGTGTGCACTGGTGCTAAATAAAGCAATAAGTCACTGTATAATGAAATAATTTGTAAAACATGGCCTCAAAATGGCTGATTGCTTTAATGAAACAGTGACTAATGCATTACGATAAAATACATCAATGTTAAATAAATAGGCCATTCTTACACCAAGCCATACAGTTAATTAAAAGTAAACCAAGCTTAACAAGCAACATAATAGTCAAAGATTGTTCAGTAAACAGCACATTGGTTTTTAATAATTTGCCTATATTTCAGCTAAAATAATTTACCTGATGTGGGCAGTCATACGGTCACATTCAAAAGTTTTAATACCCCGTCAAGATGCATGTTTTGTACTCTTAATTGCTACAATTTGGGCTGTAGTGTTTGAACAACATACAGTATATGGCTATCATCCCAACTTAATGGGACCAGGCTTTTGTCTAGCTGCTGTAACTTCACATCTGGGATAGAGAGAAGGTAGACACCAAAAAATTTTTTTAAACATTTGTTAAAAACAAGGATAGAGCTACTCACACTTTCTTCTTTGACCTTCTCCATAGTGCATGCAGGTAATGGGAGAGGGCTCAGAGGTCCAGGGCCCGAGATACCGTTCTGATCCATGGCCACAAACAGCTTGCCATTGATATTGAGGCTGGGAAAGAAGACCTGGGAGCCGTGGCTGCCTGTGCTTTGAGCACTAGTCCGTCGCCTGTGCCAGGGAAGGACAATAGAGCCAGCCCGACTGTCTGAATCCCCGTAAATGCTGAACTCGTCGTCAGCATCCGCCTCTGAATCCTTATTCCGTGGCCGGAAGTTGAAGATACTGACCTGACTCCCTCGTCTTGTCCTTGAGGACAGAGTGCGCACCAACAGAGCATGTGTTTGCTGGGGAAAAAACAATACAATATTATCTATACCTGTTTTCTCCTCCCCTACTGAAAAAGCCATGCATTAAACTTACTTAATTCAAATCTATACCATTTCAACTTCCAAATAAAATAAAATGTGTCTACAACATAAATGTTGCCAAAATTGAGCAACATGAAAGAAAAATCATATTTGAATCAAGCAAATTCACATGCTTCACATACCTTTACTCCCTCTATGGCATCTAGCTTTGGTGTTTTTTCATCGCTGTTGTTCTCTGCCTCCTCTGAAAGAGGCCTCAAGCTTGTCTTCCTGCTCTTGTGCTCTTTGTCGTCTTGTGGAGCCGAGGGAGACAGGTCAGAAACCAACACTGACTCCGTCTCCTGAGTTTTCTGAGCTGCCTGTAAGACAGAGGGTGGAAAGAATCATTGTCAAAATTACGATATGCTTGACTGATTTAGTACTACCTAAATCTAACAAGATCAGACCTCTTGAAATAAATCCCTACATATATTTGTACCCATCGCAGTCAAAGTAATATGACAATAGTACTTACACATTCAGCGCTATAAGGCAGGGGCTCTCAAATGTTTTCAACAAGAGAAAACAAAGATTAAACCACATAATATTCTGCCATAGGGTTAAGCTTTGTTTTCTCTGCCTGAAAACATTTGAGAGCCCCTGCCTTATAGCATATAGTGTACTGCCATTAATGTTGTATGGTTTGGAGACAGTGGCACTGACGAAAAGACAGGACGCAGAGCTGGAGGTGGCAGAGCTGAAAATGTTCAGATTTGCATTGGGAGTGACAAGGATGGACAGGATCAGGAATGAGTTTATTAGAGGAGCAGCTCGAGTTGGAGCTTTTGGAGGAAAAGTCAAAGAGGCGAGATTGCGTTGGTTTGAACATGTGCTGAGGAGAGACTCTGCTGGGAGAAGGATGCTGAGGAAGGCCTAGTAGGAGGTTTATGGATGTGGTGAGGGAGGACATGCAGGCAGTTGATGTGAGAGAGGAAGATGCAGAAGGAAATGGAGACGGTTGACCCTAATCGGGAGCAGCCGAAAGTAGAAGAAGAAGAAGAAGAAGAAGAAGAAAAAGAATATACTGCCATGTTACTTAGAGACAACCATCATTCCCATTACAGTATGGGAACACAAAGATTTGTCTAATAAACAATATTCTATGATATGATTTTTGGTTCAGTTTAAGGTCACATCACAAGTCAGTGAAACAATATCAAACAGACACATACATGCTGTTCCTTTTTTAGCTGTTCCATTGCCAACTGAAACTCTTTTTCTTTCTGCCATGCCTCAGCAATGGTGGCCTGGTTTTGCTCTTCATAGGCCATGGCCACAACCGCCAAGATCAAGTTCACCAGATAGAAGGAGCCCAGGAAGATCACCACCACGAAGAACACCATGTATGTCTTCCCCGCAGACCGCAGAGTCTGGCAATCAAAACAGTAGGGTGAAGATGAAATGACCAGACCAATTTAGATAATAATGTTACATTTTCATTGCTGCTTGTGTACACTTGGGAATCTCTTCATTATCCTGCTGCCTAGGCCTCAAACGTTCTGAATGGCCAGAGGATAGCTCAGCTAGCTAATCTATCCATGAGATGTGTAATAGGCACTGAATTCACATGCACCTCACACATTTCTGTGACACACTCATTTTATTTTTCAGGGTAAACTAACAGAGAATTTTTCAGCATTTCCTAAACAAATGTCCTGTTTTTTTGGACATGAACTTTTGTTTCACTCTGAAACAAAACTGATAAAGTCACACTGACAAAGATTAAGTGTTTCAAAAGATCAGGAATCTAGTTTGACCCCATAAAACCCCCATAATCCTTATCAAATACCCCAACGTGCCACTTTTCAAGAATGAATACTTAAGCTAAAGTTCAAACAGACCTGATGGTAGAGGTTTTCCCAGTAGTCCTGTGTCATGAGTCTGAAGAGTGAGAGAAAAGCCCAGCCGAAGGTGTCAAAGCTAGTGTAGCCATAGTTTGGATTGCGTCCTGTCTTCAAACATTCAAAACCATCCGGGCATTTCCTGTGGAAAAGTAAGAAGCAAGCATTATTCTAAAAAGCTGAATATCACTCCAGCTCCAGAGTTAATCCTCAAAAGTCAAATTACCACAATGAAAGCATGGTGTAATTTGATATTCTCATTTGTAGTTATTAAATTAAGTATAGAAAAGTGCTTGATTTAATTTCATATTTGATAACACTTGTCTTTCTACACAGAATAATTGTTTTATTATGATTATTGTTTTGTGTATATGACTATTATTGGGTGTATAGTCTTTCCTGGAGGATGAAAATATCTTTACTGTATTTCTTGCTAGCTGACATCAAAACAAATAGAACAAATCAGACTTCTAATTGATGTAGAATAAAAACTAAATGTAAATAACTATGTAATTAATCGTGTAATTTCGTTGTGGTAAAATATAACACCAAACCACAGAACTCACATTTACTAATGACTATAAACATAATAAAAAACAGCCAATTCAAATTTTACAACTCAAAATGTACAACTAATATACAGTCCACACAAACACAACATTATGTTGCCCTATCGCTTAATACGTCCATAGGGTGCCCTGACAAGAAGATCAAAGGTGAATCACCCCTGACACCTCAAGCTGTCACAGGTCACCTGATGAGGCGATGGACTGTCAGCATGGGTGAGCTGAGAGGCCAGTGGCGCCTCACAGGCCTTGTGCCCATTTCAGCTCCCCAGCATCCACCCCCCTTCTTCTCCCATCTCTTTGCAGCCTAGCTGTCCCCGGGGCAGTGGCGTCTGGTGCCAGGCTGCTGAGAGTGTGAGGGTGTGTGACGATGGACACTATCGCCCTCGGACACCTCACTGTGGAGGACGTGCTAATGGACGGGCCCCACTTCAGCTGGAGTTGAACAGGGGGCCATGTACCCCACCTCACTGATATCGTCCCGTGTTTCCCCTTCTTGCGCAATGGACAATGCAAATGCACTGCTCCCCTGATTAGAACTATTTACAGTATCAAAGTCAGGCCTAATGAATGCTCTCAAAAGCCAAGGCCCAGAATTACTTTAAATTTATAGACTACTCAACTGTAATTATGCAACTACATGTTTCATTAGACAGCGAGATACATAATGAATTACAATCGCATTCTGTATTGTCATGCTCGAGTCTGCACTTCTGTCTAATTTTCCGTTTGTTTTTCATTTGTGGAAAAAATGTAAAGGCCGGTTTAAATGTATGCGTGTCTTCTCATCAAACTCACATTCTATTTACAGAACATTTATTACTAAACATCTTTTTACTAAAACATGATATGATTACACATATATTAGTATATACAATTGTTAAGCAAAAAAAAAAAAATCTCCATTTGTTTTCAGTGACATTTGAGTGAGAAAAAAAAACAAAATAAAGAGTTTTACCTTGCTTTTCTTATCACTAATGGTAACCTGAACTTCAGATAGCATTGTTTTAACACTTCCAAAAGAAGTCCTTATTTTCTTCTTCTCTGCTTAGTGTTTTTTGTCCAGGAAACTATCCATTACTTTTTTTACTAGTAGTTTTGAGTTGAAAAATGAACTTGACACACTAGAAAATCCCTACATCGACGCCATTAGATTTTACCAATACTTGGCATACCACCATCATTTGCATTAGCAGGCTGTCGACAGTATTGGCATCAATAATGCACTAGACAGTTATCTCAATCGATAATGTTCTGAGATACAATAGAGAGGCATCCTAATGCCGTTGTCATTTAGGAGTAATGCGAACTTTAGCATGGAGTCACTTGGAGAATCTGTCAAAGAAAGTGCTCTCACTCAGGGGAATGGCAGCTGGGACCATATCGCTGAAGCACAAGGCATTCTAACATAGGCTATTTTAGGACCCGGCGAGTACCTCTGTCCTGGTGGTGTCCAGAGAATGAGAAGGAGGCAAAGACAAAGCCAAGGGGATGGACTTTGGGAGTTTGTGTTCAGTGCTGCCGCATGTCAACCAATACACTGTTGTTCACTATTGTTTCCATATAGCTGCACTTTTATAACAATGCCAGTTATGTCAGAAGTCCAATAAGTGCCAAGATGTGCTACAGGTCACTTCCGCTGGATTGCTGCCACAGACCTCAGGATGCTTTGGGGTTGGATTAAATTACTACACTGATCAACATGATTGGCAGCCTGATTGTCCTTCGTATGAATCAAACTGGCAAGTTACAATGGAAAGAGGACTCAAATTGCAATTAATAGACAGTTTACTGCAAGGACAAAGCAGTTGTCGTAGTGGGGGCAGTGAACTTATCAGTGCCATCACACACCTTGTGTTAAAGGGGAAGTCCTGCAGTCTATTACTCACTTTTACTGACAGTAGTTCAAAGTGCAGCAGGATGCAGTTTACTGTCAATACTGTATTTTACACTGTTTATACTCAGCAGCTGCAGGCAGATAGACATGGCAGAAGGAGAGGAGCCTTTAGAAATGACTAGTTACATGTTTTTTGTCCTTCAACAATGATACTTCTACATAATGCTTTTCATTACTACAATGCAAAAATCCAGGCCCTGTTGTGCACAGTCCATAGTACATAGTAGTATATTAAAATTTTAACACACCTACATGTTTTGTTGATTTTCTGAGAAGAATGACCAAAACAAACAAACTTATATATGGCCATTTTCTGCAAATTTTGGCATACAATATAACATTAAAAATTATGTGAACAAAATATCAAATGTACCATAACTTACGTATGGCCTTATTTTATATATTATTTGTTTCTTATATGTTAAATTAATTACTTGAACAGTAATTGTGCATTGAGATGTGCAGATGTGTGTTCACAGATGGGGATGGTACTTATTTTCACTTATAAAATCAACAAAACATGTCATTTGACCAAAGGTATGTATAAATGTAGCAGAGTTTTTCAGTTCCAGTCCTGGAGTGCCAGTGTCCAGCACAGTTTGGGGTGTTCATTGCTCAAACACACAAACTAAAGCTGAGCTGGACCAGGTATATTTCACCAAACCGGGACCAGGACCAGTACTACAGAACCCGGAAATATAGCAATAAAATATAATTCATAGTGCCCAAACAAAGACACAGGGACTGCTTTTTGCCATTTGCTACACAAAAGGCCTCTGAAGTTTAAGTTGTTTCTGTTGCCTTCCTGATCTACACCTCAGTAAATACAGTAGCCGGAGAACAACAAGCGAGGCAGGGGGGGTATCTACTACCATAACTTGGGGTCCAGCCACTGATGAACTTCCAAAGTTGGCGAAAGGCCATGGATAACAGGGAGAGCAGTGACTGACCTCATAGCCGCACTGTTGGGTCAGTGAAAAAGAACATTGGCAGAGCCTACAGAAGCCCTGTCCACCCTGAAACAACAGAGGGAGTGAGTGAGGGGGATAGGAGGAGCAGGGAAAGCAAGCTTCAAAGCCTGGTGATTGCGCCCCTCTGGCCTGCTTAGCACTAAGCTCAGATTTCCATCAAGGTCCACAAGGTGACCAAACACACTGCACCTTCCCCAACACAGATTAGATCACTCCAACAGGCTCTACTAGGCATAAAAATACAGAATGGACAAATAATAAACAATAAATAATAAGACTATTATCAAACATCCTACAAAATTATCTGATTACTGAGAACCCCATTTCACAACTCTTTCCAATGTAATAATTAACATGTACATAGTTGTTTGGCCTTAGATAGGAAATGTATTAACTAATTTACAATTAAACAGTTGGTATGAGAAAAAAGACGGTCAGTTGAGTGCTGCCGAGCTATTTAGAGTGGGATCTGATCTGGCTTGGAATCAAAACCTTGATCTGTCCACTTGGGTGACCTATAACTATCACTAGTGTCATATTTAGAGGTTTCAAAATACAACCTAATCACAGTTTATAAATAGTCTGTCTTGCTTTAATGAACATACTCTAACACCCTGTAATTGCTTGTGTATTCCACTTGGACAGATGGGTGTATTTTTAATACATATGTTTGGGGTACTAAGAAAATATTTGGTCAGCATGGCTTGAGGATATTAGGTAGCAAACACAAAGGTCAGTATATTGCATGTAAGATATTCTGTATATGTTCACTGATTATTTTAGTTGGAGTGACGTTTATTTGTTTATGTTACCCTTATGTCTCGGGTTTACTGCAAATCCACTTTTAGAGCTGTTGTAACGTAATGGGGAGAGCCAAAGCTTTGCTGAGTTCCATGGTTCTGTTTAATCTCCGCTGGACACAGGTCTCAGTCAATCTTCTTATCGTTGGCCGAGGCAGACAGACATGTCCTTTGTTTCATGCTGGCTATGGGCAGATGTTACAATCAACATTTACAGGCCTTGCCATAATTTACAACAACGGACCATTAGGCAGCAAGGCCGTCATGGCTGTTACCCAATAACTCAAGGAGAATGTCATGCACTTTCCATTATATGTTCAATTTCTATTCCCATTCCCACTGGGAGGAAAAAAAAAGACAGACAAAAAAAAACCTGGTTTGGAATTTGAAATATCACATTATCGATTAGTGGCTGCTTTTAAGATAATGTTTTAACAATTTGCAACTGGACCAAAAAGTGTGGGAGGCCAGCACACACACAGTAATAAAAAGCACGTACAGCAATTACTGTCTACTTCTCATCGAACAGCACTTAAAATGCAGGGGAGCGGACAAACTAAGCGTGAAACCCTAGAAGCCTCCGGGAGCTTATGATTCCTTCTAAGTCATCAACATGCCTATTCTCTCTCCAACGCTGTTTTATTCAATTTATTTATTTTATTTTACTCAACTCTCTGATGGCAATTATGTAATTATGTGCACTTGCTTGACTTGTAAATGTCAGTTCTCTGAGGAGAAGACTGTTCTTGGCCTGCATTATGATTTTCACCTTCTCGATATTTAGCCTCTAATGTATAGCAAAAAGGGGCAAGGTTAAAAGGTACAAAGGAAGGTATAAAATAAAAAAAATAAAAAAAGATAATTCTGAGACGAAGTTTGATAGATGCACTAAAGGCCCATTTTTTTTTTTTCTGGTGAGTGCAACATAGGGAGCGAAGTAGCCAGTACATTATCATACAGCAGTAACACTGGATCCTAAAAGCACTGTAGCATTAAGATCATCACCATTAGAGAAAGAGTTCAGAGTAATATTTGCTTGTCCATCTTGTGGTGATCTTTGGGTTATGGTGCTTTTGGGAAGTCAAGCCCGGGCCAAAGTATGTTATTAATTGCATGAACTTTCTTATGGGCTAAGCCAATAAAAGCTGTAAGTCTTAATGGGTTCTTGAAAGGCAGCAATCCCTGAGATAAAACACAGGGACCAATTTGTAAATTTGAATGTGAAGTCTTTGTCACGGTGTGGTCGTACGCATAGCGTAGAGGAAGCGAGGCACAAGCGCGAGACTCCATATATATATCTTTTATTA
>JBBPCZ010000007.1:21231333-21242160 GCA_037974445.1 Brycinus macrolepidotus | reverse complement strand
TTCGAAGCGGGAACGGTGACTCGAGGAGGCGAAACCCCCCGAGACTCCGCGCTGGAAAGTTCAGTGAGCTCCTCCGGGTCGGAGAACTGCACCTCCACCCCGTAACGTGCAGCGAGGCTACGGACCATCTGCCGGACGGTCATCGAAGAACTATCCGTCTGGATGGTGAACCGATTCATCTCCGGTGATTGGGCTGTCGACTCGGCCGGAGGGGCCGAGAGAGAAGGAGCCGCTTCGGCCGGAAGGTGAGTAGAATCCTCCGGGGAGAGAGTTGAGCTCCTCGCAGGGAAACCCCGGCGGGGCGTGGTTTGGGGTGATGACGCGGGGACGGTGGAACTCCGCGTCTCAGCCGGCTCAAAACACGTCTTTCCCGGCGAATCGAGCCCGGACGGGAGAGGGTCTTCTAGAGGAGGCTGGAGGGTCCCCTCGGACGCAGCCCTGGTGACCTGGGGGCGGTTGCGTCGAGACTTTCGGCGGCTTCGGTGTCTCCGAGTCGCGGGGTTCACTTCTCGCGAGTCCTTCGGGACCCGCGGGTTCTGCCCTTTCATCGGACCGCAGTTGGAGGGACACTTGAAAACCTCGGGAGCCAAGACGGGAGGTGCGTCCTCCCACCGGCCGCTCCAAGTGATCCTCTCCTCCTCGTCGTCCGAGTCCGACTCGTACCACCATTCGGGATACGACTCCTCGTCGTCCTCCGAGTCTGCCCAGAAAGTCCAACGGGGCGCCCATCGCCGAGTATTAGGGTCCCATACTCCCATCTGAGAGCTCGCTGTGCCTCTTCTGGAGACCTGCCATTCTGTCACGGTGTGGTCGTACGCATAGCGTAGAGGAAGCGAGGCACAAGCGCGAGACTCCATATATATATCTTTTATTAACAAACACAAAGAACAAAACAAGGCTCGAGGGCACAAAACAACACACTACACATCTACGTAAACCAAGGGAAGGTGAGGGTATGGCAGGTGACTGGGTAGGGGAAGAGAAGGGCTTAAAAGGGGAACCCCGAGTGACCTAAACCAATGAGAAAACACCACGTGAAATAAGGGGGATCCGGATCAGCTGGGATGCCTAATAGCAGTCTTGATGAGTCCAACGGCGACCTCTAGCGGCCGCCGACCAGTCCTGACAGTCTTGTGCTTTTTTGTCATATGGCTTACAACAACTTTTAATACCAGTATGATGATGCTCATTATTATTATTAGTAGTAGTAGTAGTAGTAGTGGTGGTAGTAGTAGTAGTGGTTGTGGTGGTAGTAGTAGTAGTTGTAGTGGTGGTAGTAGTAGTAGTTGTAGTGGTGGTAGTAGTAGTAGTAGTTGTGGTGGTAGTAGTAGTAGTAGTGGTGGTAGTAGTAGTGGTAGTAGTATTGTTGTTGTCTTCTTGTATCCTTAATGATAATAAAATAAATAAATAAATAAATAAATAAAAATAAATAATAAAAATAATAATAACAATAATAATAATAATAATAAACATATGAAGCAGATATTTTGAAGGTTGAAGTAGAATTGTTAAGTGTACCAGTAGACTACATACAGAGGGTCGGCCATAGGAAAACTGTCAGTCCTGTGATGATTTCCAAAACAAACAGAAAGCAGGGATTCTATAGGATTCAGTTGATACAATGGGATTTTTGCATATCTTAGTGTATTTAGGTAGAACCTTTAGTAGTTAAGTGTTTACACAGTGCAAACAGTTTAGGAAGCAACCTGAGATATGTCACAGGCCGTATCCATGCTGAAAAATGTTAAGCCCAATCCCCAAAGACAGGTCCTCTTAATAGGAATACGCAGTGGACAGCTGTGTTAGTGTGTTCAGAGATCATGTACAATTACCATTTACAACACACGCTTTGATGTTTCCATATCCAACATTCCTGTAATGGTAGATGTCTTCTAAATGCAGCTGTACAAAACTGTACACTAGGGGTTTGTTATAGTTATGATTTAGTTCAAATCATTTCAATTAAAGTTAAATTATTTTCTACTCTCAATCACAGTGTTAAGATAAAGAAATAACATCTAAGTATAACATTACAAGGGTGTACAAATGCAATAACACATTGTGATGTATGGATCTGAATGTGGTGAACTGTGTAAATTTAGAATAATCAGGCACAATATTTGCTCAGTTTTTGCCAAAAGTATCGTAAAACTTCTCATTTAAAAAGTGTAAACAATTACAGTCCAGTTACAGAACGTTTCTGTGGTCATCTCAACACACGTAGAGGAGAACGCTAACTTTTTATATATAATTTTCCACGGAAACAAAATGGTAGAATCAAAACATGATGAAATTTGAGATTTGGTGATGAACTAGATTGATTATAAATTCTGAATATAAACTGTTGTCAGTTCAGAGATTTAGACCACCAAATATTACCCTACAAAGCTGTGAGACCAGGACCAGATCTCAGTGAATTATATCACAGGGAGAGGGTATGACATAGTGACTGAGTATCTCAAACCCCTGTCTTTTGAACCATGTTTCTTCAATAAAAAAGAATAAAAACAATGAGAAAAGAAGACCAGACCAGGAAGACCAAACCATCAAATCCCACTTGTTACTCATGAGAAAACATGACTGTGGCTGACTGGTTGCTGTTCCATCCAGTGCTGGGAAGAACTGTTCAAGGCCACTGACTCACACTGCACACGCCCTGGTGCTGAGTCAGGCCTTCAAAGCCGCCTAGCTGTGTTTGCTTTAGTCACACTCTGACAGGAAACCAATCTAGGGCCTTACACCGTCGTCAAGCTAATCTCAGACCCCCACAGTCCGGCTGAGCTGCTGTACATTCAAAGACCCAATTAAGCCATAGACTAGCCACATTCAATTATCAAGTCATTACAGGCATCTTATTTTTTTTTACCTTTTTCTTTTTTCCCTTTCTGAGAGGTCTGAAAAGTTCAGCTAATACTAATAGCTGGCACTTTTTTAAAGGAGAATGTAAACTGACAAAGGAATAGCATGTAATGTAATGTGATATATAATTTTAAACTCACTGTGAATCGGAAATCGTAACGCATTTTCCCATGTTTCAGAGTAAAAGGAAAGTCTGTGAGCTACCTGAGTGTATTCACTTAGTGGTGTGAAACATTACTGGTTAATATTATTTTCCCCTACCCCTGGTCCATGGTGAAGTAATAAAAAAAAAAAAAAGAATACATTTTAGATGGAAGATTATGGGAACTCAAGAATGCTGTCTTTTAAATAAAATGATATGAGGATTCATGCTTAATATAACCAAGGACATAAACTAACAGAAAAACATTTATCAATTTAGTTTTCAATTTAGCCCTATAGTTTTCAAAAATGCACAGTGCTGCTTTAAGTGACTGATTACCCAACAATCACATTTAAGCCTGTAGTTCACTTACCCAGCATCACTTGAGTTTCCACATATTAAGGCATCTTTAGCTCCTTCCACTTTGTAGAAGTTGTCTGAGGGTGAGAAAAATAAGGCATATGTTACGAACATTACATCTATAATGTGCTTAGCTAGCAAAAACTGAGTGTGATCAGTTAGAAACCTAGCTACCACCACACTCTTTCCAAGCAAAAAATAAAACAGGACTGTTGTTTTTTCTCTCTAGAAAAAAAAAATCCTGTGTGCATAACTTCTTCTTAAATAACAACAGTGAATAAATACCACTGTCTTTGAGAATAAGGGCTTAGGTCCTCATGCAATGATGCAAGAGAAGCTACATGGTGAGGATAAAACATACTGTCCTCATAGCCATGTCTCTGCCTCTTCTAAGGGGAGCGACTGGTATATTACATGTATAATGGGCTTGGCATGAGCAACAGCGGCCCTTCTGTCAGGCCCTCCATTTTATCTCCTGCAGGTTTCACACTATCCTCCTTTTCTTCCAGTCCCTCTCCACCACTCCAGGCCTGGAGTGCTTTTAGACGACAGAGGCTGGAGAGGGGATCCGTTGCAGGTCGCGTTTGGCAGGCAGCCCCGGCCGCAGCCTCCAGCTGTCAACATTCCTGGTTTCAGCAGCATGGCCTTAAATGAGTCTCTTATGTGGCACAAGCCACCAAGCCACTGTGTGGCTGCGCTTATCAGATTGCACAATGTTCCTGCTGCCCGAGTGCTGCCTGATCAGGTATTATTGTTTAGGACAATAACACTGTTAGCCCATAGGAAAGAGAAACCATCTGCACTTTAATGTACACAATATAGGCCAACATAGGATTTTCTAAGCGAAACATATTCTCTACAAACTTAAATGAGGCAAATTTTGGTGTTTATTTACATAACATATTAAAAACCTAAAACATAAAATATATGTGGTCTGTGCATAACATCCGCACTTCATATTAAGAGCCAATTATTTTGTCTGTGGTGTATTTTGTATATTTTCTCTGTTTTTACTGTTTATTAATCTTAACCTCTTGAACTATAAGAAATCCCTAGAACTTAAACTGAATGTCATTAAAACAACTGAGTTTATGAGAGTGATATTTATCAACCATAAAGTGTTTCAGAAAGGTGATCTTCACTCTCTATGCTACAGGAAACAAAGACAGTTAGAAGCTTGGGTGGGTCTCATTTTCTGATCAATCTAAACCTGCGCTACTAGGAGAGTAAAAGAAACTGAGGGTGTGTCCATAAATTTTTCATGCATGATATTTCCCTCTAAGAAGTAGAGTCTAGATTGCACTGAAAACCTTATAGGTTACTGGAAGACATTTCAGTCATTATCATGGTATGACAAGGCACATCAGGAGAAATATCCATCTATTTAAGTCAGTGTCCTACATCTTTGTACTGCAGGTCACATTATTGAGTGCCAGCACTGTCCTAATTGCTATTCTAATGAAATGAGACCAACCAAAAATAATACTAAATCTCGTCTTAAATAGATGTCTGCTCACCTAATAGCATTGTCATTCAACGACAAAGCAATGATCAACAGGCCTAAAATCCCACTCCAATTTACAACTCAAAATGTGTTAATCCTCAAAGTAATTTATTATAGATAACACAGAAAAGGTTTATGGATGATACCGAGGGCCTATTAACAATATCTTCTAACTGTATACCGCATTCTAACTGTGTGCCACAAAAAGAAAGTTCATTTGCTGTTGGGCTGCTTTTTGAATGAGGCACCATTTAAGGCAGCCAATCAGAACAGAGGTCATTTACATGTAAGAATCCTAAAGTCACAGTAATACACACATACATAGGTTATAACCACCGACTAAATGCGTTTTATGATTCTGATTCTAAGTGGACCAATACAATACAAGAATAATTTAGGATATGGGCTCTTTAAAGAGCTATAAATACAAGCGAAATCTAACTTTTCTATCAGGCTGAAAACCATACAGTTAGAACCCTGATAGATTCATCAGGAAAAGATTCCAGAAGAAATTAAGGCTTCCCTAAAGCTAAATGGCCATTCCTTACAAAATGTGGAGTAACTGAGTGCATACTATCCTGGCACAGAAATAATGTCAGAAGTATTTATAACCATCTCAGGCATTTGGTTGTAAGAAGTAGTGGTGACAGGACACTTTTCCTTTTGGAACTGACAATTTCACCAGACACATATATTAGCCACATAAGTGTCTGTACGCTGCATGAGGTCATATGAAAATCCAAAACCTCAGCGAAACACATGTTATGAATATGCTTTAAGCTGTGACTAATTAGCAACATCTGAACTGGAAAACTGAAATGTTCTCAGTCTCACTGGTTTCAGGAACTGCCTATGAGTTGAATTTGTCATTGATCAGGCTTTTACTTGAGCATACTGAGTCATAAGACATTTCTATATTTTCCAGTGTTGGCGCAGCAGTTTTACTGTAATTATCTTATTGAACATAACTGTGTTTACTTTGTTTGGCAAATGTTCCAGAATTTGCTTCATCTGTCCATTTTATATCATTGTTTGTCATCCTGAACTCTGTACAGGCCTATACTGTCTTTCAGTCCATACAACAGTTCTCTCTAAAAAGGCACTCAAAAAATAAGGGTGCCAGAAAGGGTTGTATGTATGATGCCACGACACCATAAAATAATCATTTTTGGTTACTCCTAGAATCTTTTAGTGGGTGGTTCTCACTAGAATCATGTTTGTAAATGTGAGTATGGAAAAACCTTTTTAAACCTTGAAAAACATTTGACATAATGTAAATGTTCCTGCAAGACCCATGTGAGTTAAATAACTGTTACATTACGTGAAGTTTCTTTGTACCTTTAAAGGGTTCACAGATCTCATTTACAAAAATGGTTCTTTTGGGAACTAAAGTGATTCTGCTGTGCCATCACTTGAAGAACCCCTTTTTTAGGAGTGTTAAGTTTTTTTCCTCATATCTTCTGCGTTATATCCATTTTACTATTTACACCATTAACCCCTGAAATTAAGTGTTCATATAAGGGCCCACAGTTCAGTTTCTCACTCTCATTACTACAAAACATGCAGTCGTTTCATAGCTGCTATTGAACAGTAAAATTTTAGAATTATAACACATAATTAGCCTAAATTTGTTTTGATTTTAACATTTGTTGTTGCTCTCATTAAAGATGTTTTCTAGAAAAAAGTCTTTACCAGTTTCAGAAAACTAATTGTAATCACAAGTATTCCATCAAACTAAGGTCTCCCTTTTTAGTATTATTGTTATAATGCCAAATATGTTGGTTAATAGTAATAAATCAGAATAGCATCCTTACAACAGTTTCTCTAAGTGATTCGCCCCAGTGAACCACAATCAATACACAGATCAAATGTGAAGTGTCTCAGATGAATCATCAAAGACTGTGGTCACAAACAAGTTTTCACAAACACCTGAAGTAACAAAGGGGTCTGGCCATAGCACATTGTGGGTATTCACTCACAATCAACAACGCATACCTTCATCCGTGATGAACGCCTCCAATGACGGCCAGGTTTTATTATTGCAGAAGAAAGAGCTGTTGCTGTAGAGAGAGGGAACGGTGTTGTTGATACAGTGGGCCGTACTCTGCACACATTTCTGACGCAGGTTACCCATAAAGAGCTGCAGGCCGATGAGAGCGAACACACTCAGACAGAACACAGTCAGGATCATGACATCTGCCAGCTTCTTTACAGACTGAATCAGGGCACCCACAATGGTCTTCAAGCCTAAATAAGAAACACAAGACAGTCAAAAGGGAAATGTCAAATGGGAAATCAACATTTGATTAGCATCTCACTGTGAGTGTCAGAGAAATGAGAAGTGGGAACTGAAAGGAAACTGCTACAGAACTTGTAGTAGATGCTAATTATTCCTCATATGTGGTGAAATATTAATATTACAGTGCCAATGAATTCACAGCATTACATCTTTACACTATAGTTCTGTCCAGTTAGTGAAACTGTCATATAGCATGTACTACACCACAGTGCAAACAAAACAAAAATGCAATACAACTTTACCCACCACCTGAGAACTGAATTTCACAAGCAAACCACTGGTGAGGTTCAACAATAACACAAATTCTATTCTAGAACACAAAACAATGCACACCACACAACAACAAAGGTTAAAACATACTATTTCTGTGTTTACTGAAAATCCCATAGATTTTTAATCATTGACAACAGACGCTTAGGGAACAAACCAAACTTTATGCCGTGAGTCTCACAGCCAAATGCCTGAACCAAGTATTTTTGAGGCTTGTTCTTCTACATGCTTGAATCTTAAATCAAGTCAGTAAGCTTGTGGCTTGTATTTTCTAGTCAGCGCAGTTGAACGATTACTCGAAAGGCAGAATTATTACTTCTTTCATTCTCCAGTGTGCGTCTGCTGTCAATGCTTGGGGCTTAACATGCAAGTCACTCTAGAGCTATCCATGCCTGCATTAGGTGTTAAGCACTAAGGTCTAATGAGACTTTTGGAGTGAGTCAACTGAGCCTGCAACCTGGAGGCCAAGCTGTAACCTGAAACATTTCCCTTAATCCAATTTCACTTGTCTGTGTTCACTGTGCTGTACAACATGTTGAAGCTTGGAAGACCATTGTTTGACACTTCAGTGTCTAATGTCAGCTGAAATCTGTAATGACACTTAAAGGAAAGTGGAGGTCGCTTTCTTAAATATTCATTCCGAGTTGCAGTCTTTCTAGGCAAAAGTGTTGCTCCTTACAACAGTACTGCCTAGAGGAAATTTTTGCTATTACTTAAGTACTAAATTCAGAGAAAAACGTTGAATTAATGAGAAATGAGCACTTCATCAATGGCTGCACCCAGGCCACAAGCAAGACACAGTCAGACTTTCTTAAAGCCTGGATGGGCTGATAACCTTGTAATCAGAGATTCAAAAATGGTATATCATGCATACTATCTTGTTTCCCAACTCAAAAGTCTCATTGCCTACATCTAGCATCCCCGGCTTTCCAAAAGAGTTTTGCTGTTTGAAAAGAAAGGGAATGTCTGGTAGGCTTTTAGCACTCGGGCAACACGGCAGGCCTTAGTGGTTAACGCCCGTCTCACCTGGGATGACCGAGATAGTTTTCAGTGCTCGTAGGACTCTGAATGTCCGTAACGCTGAGACATTGCCCAGGTCCACAAACTCAGTAACATATCTGCAATAAGCGAAAATTGAAGCGCACACAATGACAACAGCACCAACAACAGGCAAACAACAAAGGAGAGGGGGCAAGGGAGGGGTTGTTGTTGGTATATGGCCATGAGATGTGGTGTTGAGGAGAAGTGGGCTGGGTGGGGCTTGGAGGAAGAGTTTTGCTCTGGAGTTGTCAGAGTGAAAGGAGTTTTGCGTTGGACTAGACAAGAAGCGACACTGAAGCCTGTTTTTCCTAGAACGCAGGAACAGTGACCGCTTACCTGGAATTACGGAAATAGTTTTCAAAGCACGGAGGACTCTGAATGTTCGAAGTGCTTGCAGATTGCCTACTTTAATAAATTCGGTTAGAAACCTGCAGGATCAAATTACAATTATTTGAAAAGAAAAAAAAGAGGAAGATAACACAACCACCTGAGAAAGAAACAAGAGTAAAAAGGAATCAAACAAAACAGTGTAATTTTACACATTTCATTATGATTTGCTCCAATGTTGTAAATGCTAGCAGTAGCAACAACCCGCTCTGATTTCGGGGGCGGGATCAAGTCCTCTGGACACAGCTGCTTATCCAGTTGCATCTCTTCTGACCATTACACTGATTGAATTACTGTGGGAGGGGGGTCAGCCGGGGGTGGAGGGGGTGGTGGGGAGGGTAATGGAGCTGATGGTAATATCACATGTGGAGCCAGTAGATGAGACAGTGACAAGGTCTGGGCAGTGTTAGAATATGATTATGTTTGGAAGTATCGCTCAGATGTGCGGCAGTCAAGCACACAAGGGTGGCTATTCTGTTTCCATAGGAACCTGGATTGGAGGGGGGAAGTATCAACCGTTTATCACCGCTCGTATCTGTTTCTCAGTCATCAGTCTGGATTTAATAAAGCTGGGAATGGCGGCCAGCGGCCCTGTCAATGTCCCGACACCGCTGTGACTTATTGACTACAGTAGGGCCTAAGAATCTATCTGGTGCTGCAGTGGCATCCAGTTCAAGGACAACTGCCCCGTTCAAGGAAGAGAAATAAAGCTGTAAAGGCCAACGAGAAATAAGCACTTCATCACTAGCCACACCCAGGCCACAAGCAGGCCACAGTCGAGCAGTCTTAATGCCTGGATGGGTCGACAATCATATAATAAGGAGATGATAACATTGCTTAACTTATTAGAACAGCTGTTCTATGCAATTGGTCCTTAAATGCTCCTTGCCTAGGCTACATTTAAAAAAATAAAGTTCCTGAATGTTTTTTAGATTGGATGTAGTTCTGGGACAAACCTTGACCAAAACCTTACAATTAATATTAGAGTGTTCACGTACTCTGGTGGTTCTTTAAACTTTAAAAAGAGCTAAAAGTCTCTGAAGTGTTCCGGGTGCTGATGCAGGGTGCCCTTTTCCATTGTAACACTGACAGTGTTTTGTCAGTGAAGATACAATGGTGCATCATAATACAAAATGACGAAGTATAAACATAATGTGTCTTATCACATTGCTTATCGATCTATGGGGATCCTCAATGTTTACTAAATGTTTCTAAATGTATATAATCATGTATGAAAACAACTGAATTTCTGTAAAGAAAGCATAAAAACAGAAGAGAATCAAACTAAAGTATTTGAGTTAAACAGACAATTTAAGGATATGTGTACAATCTTTCAAGCACAAAAGTTATTTTTCTTGAACCGAGAACATTTTTGGGAAACTACAGTTTTAAGATTTTTGTTTTTCTTTAGTTTAGTAGCATACTTAATTTAACTGGATTCACAATGAAAGGGACTTTTGCATGCTTCCCTCCAGCTTACTGTTAATCAAACGTATTGTTACAGATAATGCTAATTCACCAGCATCACTTTTAGCAATGTCCTGTGTATACATTCAAAATGGGGTAAACGGACATAATACAGAGATGCATGATGCTGATGTGAAGACAACACCCAGAAAAATGAGTGAGAAATAGATATAATCAAGGCCGTGAACAACACATTTGAATTGCACAAACACTTGGCATGATTCAGAGAAATCAGCTCTTATCGTGGCTGCTATAGCAACATCTGTTTGGGGGTTAAGGTCATGTAGAGGGTAGATGGTTATATTTCCAACCTGGAAGACTTCTTTTAAACACAACACATTTGTGATCATATTTTATCAGTCCTCTGATGCCACAGCTGCACAAGAGAGGTTAATTATGTACTATAGAATGACATTATTCCAGTGTTATTGTACTATTGTTTTTGTTTACTCATGTGACCAGTGCACCCAATTCCAGTGACATGCACTGATAGTATGA
>JBBPCZ010000007.1:21223833-21226333 GCA_037974445.1 Brycinus macrolepidotus | reverse complement strand
TCTGCTCATTCTGCTAAATGATGCTGAAAATTATAATTCAGTCACTGAGGCGTGGGCCTATCCTGCTTCTGTAAATACTGTGCTAGCATGTGGCCCTCCTACATTGTTTTATTTTCATCGTTTTCTTTTGGAAGGGGAAATCTGAAACCTCTGCACAGGAGTGTAATCTAGGCCGTATTATGCTGTGCAACCTGTGACAACAAGGAATTTTCAGGGCTTTTTCTTTCAACACCTCACCAGCACTGTGGTTTTTATTTTAAATGTATTAATGTCATTACTTTGTTATTTTAAACGTGAATACATTATGACACTATTAAGTTTCCCTCTCACATTCTCACTATTACTGTACATGCTGGTACAGTATGAAATCACTGTTCAGAAGAAGGACCATGACTGAACGCCTTATAAATTTTCATCTCTACCTTTCATTTCCTGTGTTTTTAAAAGAAAAAAATTGTCAGATTGGTATCAGTATCGGCCAGTACTCAAGGTTTCAATATTCATATCAGTCCTGGATAAGTGTATATAGTGCTGGATTTAATTTCTGTATAATCTTGTATGCAATAACTTCATTGTGACTGAGAAACAGTAGAGATTATGAGGGTTGTGGTACCCTCACCCTGCATTCTCTCGTATTACGCCGGCCTCCACTGTGGACTCTTGACTGTGAATTAAAACCACAAGAACAGCAGAAAGGCTAGACAAAAGCTTCCTAAGCATCTGCTCACATTCGTAATGGGAAAAGTCCATTTTAGTCTCGCTGCTAAATAAAAGCTGCCAAAATGAAGCTAAGGCTCCATTTTGAAGGGTCAGCTTAGTCAATTACCCCCTAAATCTGCTTCAGGGCAAAACATTACAGTGTTACGAAATGCACTATATGTTAAAGGCCCGAGCTCTCTGAATTCTCCGGAATGGCCTGTCAAGTCTTGGACATACTGGAGAGCATGTGTTGTCAGCAGATTGTCTTAAGGTTATTTCTCCCCTCTGATAGGCTGCTTATGTTGCCTGGCGCAGACACGCTGATTTGCGAATCACATTCTCGCATTTTTCTAATGAGTGCAATCACTTCAGTGCGGCAGGGCTGCATTCTGCCTTCTCTGCGAGGCTGCGTGTTATGAATGTGCTCTTGTGGCACTGGCTAATCAAACATGTTTCCTGGCGCCCACTCCCTCGGGTAATCTGCTATTAGCGCAGGCGTGTGGCGTCTGAGCCGTCGCCTGGAAGTGAGTGCTTTTCACCACTCAGCCGCCACACACACACACATTCACACACATAGTCTTGCCCTTCTCTTTTGTATCATACCTCTGAAATGTGAGATATAGTTGAAATCTGGGGTTTGCGTAATTGTGGGCGTCGCTGCACTGGGTACGGGATGTACAGGTCACACTGTTTGCCCTAAAAGGCAATTTGAAGGAAGGGTCGCCGTGGGTGTACAGACGCAACGCCTCCAGAGTAACTGTTTTCACCTGCTTATCTGCCCGACAAGAGCAAAGTGTCCACTAGCCTAATATTTCTCAACACCCTGAACCAAGGCTAACTGTGCACGCGCTGATATTTTTAGCAGCTGCTGGCAAAGGAAGGGTGTGGGGATGGCACTGAGGCCTTTGGAGGTTTGATCGTTCCATAGCTGGGAATCAAGCCATCCAAACTTGGCATTGTTCACACAAAGGAGCACCCATACATAGCATGGGCCCTTGAATGTCAGAGTCTCAGTCATTTGGTGAGAAGAGTGAGATCACTCACATCCTCATTTCCAGAATCAGACGGGTCAGCATTGTCCATGCCCTTTTGTTGTCCATGCTAACTTTTCAGAATCATATTTGAAGTCATTTCTATGTCTTTGAACCTGCCCAGAGTCTAGAAAGAAACTATTTTTACATTTCACCTACCCTGTAAAACCTGAACAAAAGTGCAGAGGTTGATTTCAAATGTTTGTGACATCAAAACTGCATTCATGTGGTGTGTGGAACAGAACATTATCAGGTGCAGGTTTACAGGTTCGACCTATTAAGCAAGCCAGAGTGCCCCGTACATTGACTTTAGAGACATATCTTTAGATGACTCTCACACAGCACAGATTCTGTAAATGGCACCCAAAGTGTCTCAAGTAATCAATACAGTTTTAAAACTCTTTCCAATACATTTTTGTATTTTTTGGTGGGACAGCAGAAAGGATATGAGTGTACTAAAATCTTTATCGACGCTCTTCTAATAAGATGAAAAGGGCTAAAAATATAGAGTGCAGATGTGGCACTAAAACGGAAGATGGCCTTCCCTTTGTTTAGTACTATAAAAGTCTGTTGGAAAGAAAGGAGAGAGGGAAAACAAGCAACAGGTTAGAACAAAGGTTACATTGTTTTTTCAATATGTTAAATTCATCAAATAAACAGTAACTGTAGATTACACTGTGCAGATGTATGCAACATTTCAAAAAATGTTAAGATACAAATAAAAAGTATCAATTCATATGCTGTACATTTGTAAGATATTTTGATATAAA
>JBBPCZ010000007.1:21196657-21223146 GCA_037974445.1 Brycinus macrolepidotus | reverse complement strand
AGTGATGGTGGAGGGAAAGAGGTCACTCATGTGGAACTGAGCTGACAGGATGAAACCAAAACATCCTGGCACTTCTTACACACATATAACATTGCAGCTCTATGACTATCTTCTCTGCTATATAGCTAAAATCTGTCATAAGAAAGGTGTAAGACTTCTTATCAGCAGGCTTATTAGCGCTAGCTGCCCTTCATGTACAGGCGTAGCATATCCAGGAAGTTCTTGGAGCCATACATCAAAGCACCAGTTAAAATATATGACACAGCTCCCCTGTTACTCAGCTGTTCTGGTCTTTTGTCATGACACTACTCCATGTCAGAAATTCTAACCCCTTAAACCCTAAGGGCCCGTGTGTGTGTGGGTGTGTGTGGGTGTGTGTGTGTGTGTGCATATTTCAATTCCTCACTCTACAGAACTCTATATAACTAAAAAATAGTTTAAAGTAGTAACCAGTAAACTTGTCTTTAGGCTTAAGATCAGTGACTGAATATTAAACCTAGAGTTAAGTCTATGTGAAAGAGCTCACAGTGTAATGTCAAATCTCTGCTCTCAGATAAAGCCATGCTCCAGAAACTTGTGGAGTTTCATAAATGACAAAGAGCAAAACAATAGAAGTAAAAAAGCAGCTCACAAATGAATTACTGCAGGGCTCAATGGGAGGATATGCGCTATCAGGGGACGTTGTTTGTCACCATGGGTGACAGGACCAGGGAGGCTCTCTATCCTCACGCTGCACAAACAGCCCTGCTCGGTTGCTGAGGATTCATGGCTTCCTTACCAGGCTGGATTTATACCATCTCACCATCGCATAAATAATGCGAGTAGTCAACGCATGAAGAATAATTGCGACCAGGCTACATCAGGGTCAGCGAATTTTCCCGCTGCAGCGGTGGCAAGATGTGGCGACAGATCTTTTTTCTCTCTCTCCTTGTTCTCTTTATTTTTTTCCAAGCAATGTCTTTGTTAGCAGCATGCTCACTGCCTTCCTCAGCATTCTGGCCCCATGCCCTTTGTAACCTTTGTAAACACAGTGATTTGTGGCTTACATTGCATATCTTTATGTAACATTTGGGTCACGCTTGCTTCTGTTTATTTCTTACCTCCCTCAGATATTTCCAGTGGGAGATCATCTGCAACCTATGTGTTTATAAGCAAATTTGGGGAAGAACACAGAGAGGAGGGCAAAAAGATAAAGTAGACTCTCACTGCGTTCAGTTAGGCCATTTGGTTTCTGTGTTTAATGAATCTAGCACCGGCTTCTCCAACTTTTACAAAAGTATATACAAACTCCTCAGTCTTGTATGGGCAGGTCATACATTAATATGTTATTATTGTCATGATAATCTGCTTTTCGGAGTATTCCATGGGTATCAAAAGTGTGGCATTTATCTAAAACAATTAGACCAATCACATACAGCCTGATTTAAAGTAACTGCATAAACGTAATAGTAACAAGAAGCTGACTGTGTGTCAGTCCATAATCCAATATGCCATTATTTTTATTTTATTCAGTTATTTTCTGAGTCATTTTTCTTCCTGTTCCTTTTTAAATAGTTGATTTTTCTCAAATGCTAAAACTCACTGTGATGTGGGTACTGTTTTATTGGTACACAGAAAATTTATGTTGTGAATGTTGTGGTACATATTGTGCACTGTTAATATATCTGGAAATTGTGATTTGTGTGGCCATTTCTCCCACCTTTATTGTCTTAGCAGATAAAACAACAGATAAAAGATCACTGCCTTTTGTCTGCTACAACTACCCTTTCTCCTGGGCTCGGCCTCAGATAACTGATTTAATCCTCCTTACAGTGGCCTTGTCAGTGTCAACAAGAACACTTATTAAACTGACAAATGTGACTTGTGCCGGAGCGTGGACTTCATCCGTGCGGGGCACGTGAGAGACGTCTGTTGATAAGACTGTGAGGAGGTCTATTACAGGCAAAGATCACTGACACACTGCATATTCTCAAAGCGCACCATTCAGCTTGAAACGAGATTAAAACATCTAAACATTTCACAACTTATTTGATTCACCAAGGCAGAAAACACTTTGAGAAGGAGAACCTTCTTGAGGGCAGGATTTTGCCTCAGTGTATATTCGGTGGTCTGCACCTTTAGCTTCAGCTATTACAGCACTTCAGCAAGACTGTAAACACGCCAAATTGTCCCACAAAGACAACATTGAAAAAAGTTATCCTCATGGCAAAAATTTAGCTGAAATCCATGAAAATGGAGATTTGCAGGGCTGGCCTGGGAGGAAGCGTGTTTGAAATACCAGCTAGCACAGCAGTGGTAGCATTAGTGCCCATCATCAGCTCAGTGACTCACCCTTTTCATCGTTTTTTCCCCTATTTTTCATCCTTCTCTGAATCAGCTCAAATAAATCAACTACACTCCTAATGCTGGAGAACTTTAAAGTGTGGGCTCACAGTTACCTAACGTATAATTATATGTTAATCATGGGGCATCTATTTGATTACTTATAGTGAATATCTAGTTAATTGCTCCGAAGCATTTTGCGCTTCCATTAAAAGCACAAAATGATATTCCTTGAAATGTTAATTAGGACTAAAAACAAACACTAAAACACTAAAAAAAAAGCATGCCCTTTCCACAAACAGTGCAGTTCTATCATATCTATTTATCAAACGCATACAATGTACAATACAGTGCCTTGCAAAGCATTTAAAGTTACCAATACTTTCAGAATTACAAAAGATGCTGACAAAGTATTTTTTGTTGAGACCTCATACACTCTAACAATTTTCAAAGCCAAAATAAGACAACAGAGCCAAAATATCTATCTGCTTACATTTTAGAATTACTTGTGATTGTAACACTTCACAATAAACCTACCCTTGTAAAGAGTTTATAAATGATTTATAATTAGGTTGTTAATTAGGTTGTAGACAGTTTATAAATCATTGATAAGCAGTTATAAACAAGTTATAACAGTTGTCATATGTTGATGCAGACTCACTATTTGGCAAGATCTTGCTAGTTAGGTATTTGTTAACATGCTATTACCGTTAAAACACCAGACCTTGCCAAATAATGAGTCTGCATCAATGTATGTCAACTGTTATAACTTGTTTATAACTGCTTATTAGTGATTTATAAACTGTCTACAACTTAAGTAGCAACTTGATTATAAATCATTTATAAACCCTGTATAAGGGTAGTCTTATTGCAAAGTGGTACCACTTTCTTTAAGTGGGTTGAAAGTCTTCATAAGGCATTGAACATAAAATGTGTAATAGCTGTTATGGTCAAAATATTGTTTTTGTCCTGTATGGGTGCGTAGGTGTGATTTTATTTGTGTGTGTATGTGTAGAACGATAGCACCCACCCTCTGGTTTTGGAAGTAGAATGGGTCGATATCCTCCAGTGGTACCCCCACCAACTCTGATGGAATGTCTCCGAAAATTCGGGGCAGCTGCTTGCCTGCCTCCAGGTCAGCACGGGGCTTCGGTAGCTCCACGTCGCCCAGGTCCTCCTGGTACTCCCTGGCATTCCGGGCCTGCTCTTCAGTGATCCGCTGCTCGATGCCAGCCAGGGATTCACGAGTGAACCGGTGCAAGCTGTCGGGACCCGGTGGAAACAGCATGGCTGCCATCTTTTCATCCTGAGCCTCCTGTCTTAATGTTTACTTCACAGCTGAGGAGGACAGAAGAGAAACAAGGTCAAGATGGCAAAGAACTACACTTCCAGTTGGCGAACAATCCTTTATCTTACATAGATCCAACACTCTTGTGGCACAGTGTGGCATATTAAAAAGAACATTGGAAATGCAAGCTTGAAGATGTTTTTATATCTAGATTAAAATCACATAGTTCTTCAGGCTAGCTAATGTATTATAGAAAGGTAAATCTAGTACAATAGCACAATTATAAATTATAAAATGAAAAAGTAAAAAAGGCTCAACTAAGTGTATGTTAGCCTGAACACGAATAAAGTTCTTCCCTCAGGGCCATGGGCAACTTACTAGACCTTTGTTAACTGGACAAAACAGAACAGGTGATTAAGAGATTATATATGGTGCATGTAAATAAGACTGTGCAATACAAGATAAGTAGATCTTTCAGTGAGGGAAGTACATTTAAACAACTGTGTTACTTAAACAAGGATAGCTAACTATCATCTTGCTGATCTAATGATGGTATATAGTGTTAACAACTTTTTTCTAAGTCAAACCCTGATTACAATGTAATTCACCCCAGACATGAGACAACATGATGCATTAACAATATGTAAGTATTAGAATAGTGCAAAAACGGCAGTCATAAATAGATTAACTGCACAAGTTGCACTCCTCAGAATAAAAGTACCAGAAAGGGTTATTCAAGTAATGCCATGAAATAACATTTTGTTTATTACAATCTGGTTTATTAAAGAACCTTTCAGTGGCAGGTTCTTAAAAAGAAACATTTATGTCAATGAGTGTGAAGAAATTTTTAAAGGTTTCAATAACCTCCACATAATGTAAAGATGCTTGGGAGAACTCTTAAAGTGTTAACAAAAACATATTTACATTATTTGAAGGCTCTTTATACCTTTAAAAGGTTCTTCAGAATCACAAAAAACTGTTTTTAGGGTACTTAAATGGTCCTTCTATGGAATTTCTCAAAGAACCCTTC
This sequence comes from Brycinus macrolepidotus, assembly GCA_037974445.1. Taxonomy (NCBI): domain Eukaryota; kingdom Metazoa; phylum Chordata; class Actinopteri; order Characiformes; family Alestidae; genus Brycinus; species Brycinus macrolepidotus. The sequence goes on along the minus strand of JBBPCZ010000007.1, from coordinate 21,218,506 downwards.
GTAGCACCTTTTTTTTTTTTTAATGATTTACTTTGTACAGAAACCATTACCTTTACAGCAGCATAGCATTACACACATCAGCATAGTAATCCAGTAATCTAATGAAAAGTCTTGTTCACAGACAGAAAATGGACAGAAACACAGGCCTGCTTTTGAGGGCACGAAGACTTAAAGCATTTAATAAGTGAAAAAAATTGTGCCTCCCTGTGCTGTATGCAAAAATCTGAAGCCTCATTCCAAATAACATAGAGATTGCTTGTGTGTTAAAAAGTGCGTGTGAACATGAAATAGAGCTTCTTCACTGTGCATTATTCTTCCGGACAAAAACACATCTGTGAGTGTATTCGTACAGACCAGGCCATCTGTTACGTCTTTTGGCCGAATAATTGGGTAAGTGATCATTTTTAAGCTGTTCTTACATGTCATGTGAGGGATTCAGGCCTGGAACAGGCAAAGATCAAATAAAACAATGTTCAAAACTATCAGAACATTCACTCTCTAGGTTACTAGGCTACCACCCCAGTAACCTCAAAGCCATAAAGCATACATACTGTCTCTGTCTTGAAAACCTCCATCATTGTGCCTTTACATGAAAAGGCAAAAACAGTGATGTAATGACCCCCCAACAAATTTTGCTTAAAACCCCAAATACACTGAAGTAACAAGGTTCTGAAATGACAGCATATTAAAATGAATAATATATTTTTTTTTTTTTCATATTTTAAATGCAATATTCAAGAAAAACAAAAGAAACAAAGAGTAGGTATTATGGTCTTATTTTACTTTAAAGTAAGTTCCTATAACTTATGGGTTTTGCCACAAATCCCTGACTTACTCCAAGGGTTAAATGAGTCCACCCTTAAGCCAAAACCTTCCTCTGGCCGGAGCAGGGAGCATAATCTCGCTCTTTATTTCTGTACCATTTCAGCCATTCACAGCTTGGGAGCCCTGGTGGACTGAACAAAAACTCAAACATGGCCGAATTGTTTTCCTCGCCTTGCAGCAGCATTTGTGACTGCTGGATTTCCTTTGAGGGGAAAAAACCTGCAGCTTTCAGACCACAACCCCCATTTAATCCTGGCTGACCACATCATGCAGAAGAGCTCAGATTTTGTCAGAGTAGCCACCAACACATGGGCATTGAAATTTGTCACACTACTATTATGCTAATGAAAATTCAATATGAATCATAACAGATATGAATGCAATATATAAATGCATAAACACACTACATGTTTGAGAGGACAGTTTTAAGTGTTATGTAGCAAGACATTAAAATAAATCCTTGTAAGAGAGTAGAATCCAGGCACTTTCTGTACTTAAACTTCGCTTGAATGCTTGTTAAGTGTAGATGAAATATTTAGTGCACTACTCAGGACAGAGCAGACCCATCCTATGTGGTTGCAAAACCTCTATCCAAGTACCTGAATGTATTATACCAAGCAAAGGAGTATATGTTATGTTTTTTTTTTTTGTTTTTTTTTTTAACAGTAACCAGTATATTCCATTTTGCTCATGCTGTTGTTGTACATTGTGTGGTCATGTGGAAAAACACACTACAATTCAGATAGCCACAAGCTAGCCTCCTCCAAGTTAATATTAATCTTTTTTGTTTATATTATGGAGGTATGATCACTATTGGGTTGCTAATTATTTCAATCAAAATCTCCCCGTTCTGCCTAAGGAATAAAAAAATGTAAGAAGAGCTGACAACAGCGAATTTGCAACAGGTGGTAGCTTCAAAAAGGTTAGCTTTCCAACATTCATTACACACACTGGCACAGCTACAGATAGACTAAAAGTGCTTCATAAACTCAGCTTTATTAGAAAACAATACAGTTATGACCTAGGTTCTCTCTTATTCTTTTCCACAAATGACAATTTTTTTTTAGTTGTGTTTTTTGAGTCAACATTTTGTCTCACAACCCACTTTCACATTTCAACTCCAGCCTTCTGTTAAACACACAGTTCAAACAGTGTAGGACAGTACCATGTAGTGTACCATATGTACCATGATCTGTAGGACAGTGTCATGGATTAGAAAATTACTTCCATTAATACTGTATCATTTGTATGTTTACTTAAACTTTGAACCATCACATTGTCATTTGTAATATATATATAAATATATATATATATAAAAATAAATACATTTATATATATGTATATATATATATATATAGAGAGAGAGAGAGAGAGAGAAAGAGGGAGAGAGAGAGAGAGAGAGAGAGTAAATAACTCATTAATTTATTAATAAAAAGGCTGAAATTTTTGTGCCCCTCCCCCCCTTTCCCCCAAACTGGTTTGGGGCCATATTTTGCCCCACTAGCAACAGCGCTGACTCCACAGACTTGCATATGAACATTCAACACACATCTGTGGCTGGTGTCTGCCTCTCTTCTGAACAAATTCACTGGCGAATTCACTGACCTGTTAACCCAACACCATACATTGTTCCCTTCCACTGAAAACGCTCGCGGTGAATTCTTTCCTTTTGCTCTAGCCTCACTCATAAATACCACAGCGGCACCAGCACTCTTGCAGAAAACATCAAAACACAAAACTGAGTTCTGTACTGACTGAAGCGGGAAGAGAGAGACACAATGCATGAACCTCCGTAGCTCTAATATTCAGTCACATATACACTCATCTGGCTGCTAACTCCTACACGTAATACTAGCCATTCCAGGGCTGCACAATAAAGAGAAAATGTTTATACTGTGTTTTAATTATGCTTACCAGGGAAAAGGAGTGGCTTGCATCACTTCTTTTCTACCACTTGTTTAGATGTCTCCTTACTTTAATAACAGCACCAGTCCTGTCAGGTAAGGATAATAACAGTCTCCTGAGGTAGTTCCATTTTAGCCGACTCTTCCCCAGACTGGGTGCACATTTCAGCATTTCACCTGTTTTGGGATTGGGGTCTGGTGATTTTGCTGATCAGTCACAGTGTCTCAGGGTTCCATCATGTCTTGTGTGCTGTTGAAGTGGTCACACAGACTTGTGTACCAGGGCTTGACCGATATGAATTTCATGGTTAATACTAAAACCAATTTTAGGGAGCTGAAAATTTCTACACGCTGATAATATCCACTTCTGTCATATTAAATGTAGATTTTGTTCATTCATTCATTTTCTGTAACCATTATCCTTACTAGGGTCACGGAGCCTATCCCAGGGTATACGGGCACAAGGCCAGGAACCGGATTCGAACCCTCAACCCTGGAGGCATGAGGCGACAGTGCTACCCATATCTTTCATTTTATATCTTTCATTTTATATTGCAATATTTTTTCATTTAGATTTATTAGCAGATATGATCTGAATGAGTGGCATTTGACTGACGCTCTTATCCAGAGCGACTTACAATCGTTAGTTACAGGGACAGTCCCCCTGGAGCAACTGAGGGTTAAGGGTCTTGCTGAAGGTTTGAACCCGCAACTTTGTGGTCATCGGGTTCACACTTCTTAAACTCAAACATCAGAACTTACAGTCTAACATAGTTACTCAGGATGCTTTGGGCTTTTGATTTCTGTCCATTGTGTCTTATTTTTCTTACACATTTTATTAGTTATCTTCATAAGAAAAGGTTTACTGTATATGCTATTCTCATGCTGAGGGCTAGGCTTGGATGCATTTTATATATTTTTGTAACACCTCAATGGTGTTTTGTGTTCATATTCACCAGCTTAGCCTGTATAGCTGTCATATTTTGAGCTGACAAGTAATATAACTGTTTAGGGATTTACTCCATCATCAGGAAATCATGGTAATACTACAGCCATGATCAATTATGAACCATTATCGACAAGCTTGTTGGCCAGTGACGATAAAACCATAGGTTGCTATTATCTGTCAATATTACCAGCTAAACGATATATCATTTAGGCCCTTCTATGTATCCTGCAGTTGTCATCCTGGGACATGATGACAGTAGAATGGATATAAAGCATAAAGTTAGTGGAAGAATGCATTACAATGGACAGCAATTGTCTCAAGAGATTGGTTTAATCTTTACCTAACAGGGCAGGTGCTGTTAAAGGCGCATGTAACCAAGAATTAGGAATTGCGGATGCAGTATTCTGCTTCTGTGTGGTGTACAATGAGTACAAAACCATTTTTAATGCTGTTAAATTGGTTCTGTCTTTTGATTTTGATTTATGTCTTGCTGCAGGCGAACACCCATCAAAAATAATCTGAAGCAGCAGTGATTGGTCAGGATGCTCAGAGTGCATAATATAAAATAATCTGCACATTACAACTTCCTGCAACCCCAGTATTGCGAGGACCAATATTGCATTTATGATTACCAAACAGTACATCCCTCATTCTCTTTACGTACAGCCTCTCATGTCTGTTTTCTAATTCCTTATAGGGTAGGGTAACGCATGTCAAGTGTCCAGCCACACTCGTCTGTGCAGGCATGGTCTATGCGTATGAGCACTCGTTTTTTTTTTTTTTATATATATATGAACCGCATAAGCTTTCGTTTCTCATTACTTCTCCAGTTACATAAGCCTGGAATTTACTGTTTGGTGTAGATGTAGGCATATGTTGTCTCTCCAAAAATAGTGTTCCATGGTGAAGAGCCCGCAGCATATGGGTCACTAGGAGCAGTGAACATGTTAAACGGGCACGTCAAGAAAAAGCCTCTGCAATGTCTCGCTCCCCAAGCGCTGAGGAAAAGACATATTCAAGATGGAAGGAACAAAAGATGAAGAGCAAAAAAAGAGAAAGAACGCAGTGTTTGTTCTGGGTGATGGCTGCAGGGTTACCTCGGGACGGTATATTCTCTCTCTCTCTCTCTCTCTCTCCCACACTCTCTCTCTCTCTCTCTCTCTCTCCCACTCTCTCTCTCTCTCTCTCTCCCTCTCTCCCGACTGTCCAGTCTTTCTTGCCTCTCTCCCACTCTGACTCTCTCACTCTCTTTGTTACTCTGACTCTTTTTAATTCTGCCCAGTCTCTCTCTCTCTTTCTCTTTCTCTCTCTCTCTCACACACATCTCTCTCTCTCTCTCTCTCTCTCTCTCTCTTTCTTGCACACCCTCTCATATTCTCTCTCTGACTCGTCCCGTCTCTTTTTCGTGGGGCGTGTGGCTGCTGATGTGTATGAAGTGGAGCAGCTTGTCACTGAGAGCGCGGCTCCGTGTTCTAATCGGCCAGACCGTTTCAGGGCAGAGAGCTGTGTGTGTGGCCTTTCCCTCCACTTTTTTTTTTTTTTGCTTCTTGAGGAGCCGCCGCACAACAAAACAAAAACACATCTCCGGCCAAGTCAACTGATGTGGCGAGATAAAACATAACTCTGATGAGCAAGACAAAGGCAGAGGTCAGGCGGGGGGGGGGGGGGGGGGTTGGGGGTCGGAGGCACAGTGACATAACTGAGTGCCACCAGCATCTCTGAAGGCAAAAGTGTAATATATAGGCCGTGTTATGCCCTGCTTAAGACAACATATTTAAATTCTGCCTCTGCCTCACTGGGTTCTGTAAAGTGAAAATCATTTTAGCAAAAGCTGGATTTGGGTCTGTGGGAGCTAGCTGCTCGCTTTGATGGTCAGTGGTGCACATCTGTGAGCTCACAGTTCAGTCCGTTAATGATTCTTGGTAGAACATATTGTGAAATCTCTTATTTCAGCACTACTCTATTCCAATGGATTATTGTAGTGCAACTGAGAATTATATTTAAAATATGCTGAATATGCAAGGAGACTGGAGGAAATATTTTCACAACAGTGAAATATGGACAATAAATAATTCGTTGGGGGCAGTACTTGAAAATAGTATAAAACAATTGTATTTTGGCCAAAAAATTAGCATGCGTTATTGATAAATTATTATTATCTATTATACTCTAACATTCCAAAGCCAGCTGAATTACCCTCAGAATGCTGTTTTATATCCAGAAACTCTTTCCATAGGCAATACACAGGGATCTTTGAGCAATGCCACAGAAGAAACATTTTAGATCTCTAAACAACCTGTTTGTAAATGAGATGTGTGGGCTTTAAAAGATATAAAAAAAAACTTTCACATTACTCAAAGGTTCTTTACCAGTTCTTCACACATCTTATTTACAAAAAAGGGTTCTTTTAAGAATCATGCACTAAAAGGAAGGAAACTCTTTTCTTAAGGAAAAGTTCTTAAGGAAAATGGTTCTTCTATGGCATCATAGCATTTCTGGAATCTTTATTTTTAGGAGTGTAGCAAAAGTTTCATTGGCCTTTATTTATCCAGCATCTTAGGATCACTGATCTTAGATCAGGTATCATGTAACACTGTTCCAGGGGTGCACAGCTCTGGTCCTGTACACTTGATTCATCAAACACACCTGATTCATCTCATCTGTCAATCGTTGGGTATACTGAGTGTGTCTGAATAGGGGAACAAACTGTACTGCTTGTGCACCTCTGTTCCGCTCCCAGATCAGCATTCATATTCAGAGAAGTTAAATGTAAAGCTAATTTTATATCACAAGATGCAACTTACAACTAAGCAAAAGGGCTGAAAAGCGTACACAAGCGTAATACTGAAGTGATGTAAATTTAATTACAAAGTGATTAAACTTTAATCAGTGTGAATGTAATCATAACGGATGTTTACTATCCATTATGATTAAATTCACACCAATTAAAGTGAAATTATTTTCTAATTAAATTACTCTAACTTAATACTACTGTAAAGCCCGAGCTCTGCCACAATCAGAGTCAAAGTGCTGCGGTGTAAACTGATTTGTACGAAACACTCTGCGTTTGCTGACCTTCACAGTCCAGCCCGTGTACTTCACGTGTCTGTGCAGTGGCGTTTGCTGTCATTAGCTGGTGGCTGTGCTAGGAGCATGTGGAGCTTTCGAAGTGAGCGAGGTGACACTGGCCTTATCTCTACACTTGACACTGAGAAGTTGCAGAGCCTGAGCAAAATGTCAGCATAGTCACCACTAGTGAGGCCTTATCACAAATGACATCAGAGAAAGGTCTCTCGTCTAGATCAAATGGCAATTTTTGGGGGGCAGCCAAGGCACCAGACAAACATTTGAAAGAATAGCAACGGAGACTCAAACCACAATAACCAGCCAAAGAGAAGTAATGCCAGCCAACAGCTAACATTTATGATCTGATGTCTCAATATATCCCATAATGCAAAAATTTAAGAGAGCATAATATGCATTCCTGCCCAGTTACTGGGCATGAAAATGTATTGATTCTTCATTAACGTGCATGCCTTTTAATATGAACACAATTTTCATTGAGCAGTAAAACCCTCTTTAAACCATCAATTTTTTTTTTCTCTGTTCTTCCATTTCACTTGTAAGTCACAAAGTAGCTGCTATAATAGAAACAGAACAGAACAGAAACCTCCAGACCTCTTTGATGTTCCACACTTAATTCCATGCACTCACATAATTTCTATTTCACATTTAAACCACAATATTATCAAAAAAATACATATATGGAGGTTTAGCGCAATTCTTTTTCCTCTCGTTTACCCGCAAGATTTCTCAGGAAGCTCCAGTGTGTACAAAACTGTGCCATCCATGTTCCTACTTAAAGTTCATTGTGCTATCATTATACTTCACGTTACTGTCACACTACATTACTAACACTGGATTCCTCTTTATAGGCATTTATTGTATTTACAACCCTGATACTTACCCATAAAGTAGCACAGACCTTGATCACCTCCGTCACTTTGTCGAGCTGTACACGCACACCCGCTTTTCTCTCCCTCACCCTGAAGCAGCCTCACACACTTATAACCAGGGTGAGAGAGGCTTCCCGCAATCGAGATGCCCTGCCACAAACTACAAAAAATGTCTCTGCTAGAAACTGTGAGACAATTTAAATTGATTTTACGTCACATTAGATTGCAATCCTTTGGCACGCGTTTTTATCCAAAGTGACTAACAATTTTTGAAAAACTAATGATTTTTAAGTGCTTTTACTATTCTTTCACTTTCCGTGACCTGCTTAGTCCGTATATCCTTATTATCCTTATTAATATTGTTGTTATTATTATTATTATTATTATTTAAACTAAATCTCCAGCATAATTCTTCTGCTTTTTATTGAAACTGATGTGAAAGGGAAATTACAGTGAATTTTCCTTTCCTTATGGTGCCCATAAGTGAAACCTGGTATCTTTTTAGCTAGCTGATGGTTTTCTCTCAAAAACAAACTCAAAAATCAAAAGATGTGAAAAATGTGAAAATGTGACAAAATGACTGGAAAACGTTGAATTGATGTGATGTGAGCTAAGATTTGAAATAAGTATTTAAAAAAGTATTTCAGGCTGACTTTATTTTGCCACAATTGCAAACTATTTGAGAAAATTACTGATTGCTTGTTTAATTATGAGGAGAATTCACATAAGGGTGAACCAATATTACCCCCCTCTCCCAATTCCCCTACATCTTCTACATCTTCTGCCTGCAATGGACCTGTCTATTCCTTTGGGAAATTACCAAAAAACTCTTCATACATGGGCTTAGAGTATTACCAGTAAGCAGTTGGCACTTGCTGAAAGACACACATGCATTCTTTCATTGCAAAGACTCTATAAACCATATTTTAAATGGTTAGCATGAGAGAGAATCTCATTTAAAAAGGCATCCCAGAACGATCCACATATATTATTGTGGCCTTTGCTTGCATGCACGATTGATATAATTAAGAAACAGACTGTATATCTCGCTGAATGTCATTGGTCCTCTACTGGCAGCCTGCCCAGTGATTTAGCAGATGAAGACGCTGCATCGCTGACATATGGCATACGCATCCTTGGGGTCATGTATAACTCGGCGCACTGCTCACATGTTTACGCTGCTTCACGCTGCCCTGAGGAGCTCACAGGGAAAATGTGACAGCAGCACGGGGAGGGAACACTGGCCCTGTTGATTGTTGTTATGGCTGTTGTGGGTGACGGAGCTTCTAACACTGTATCTAACTCGCTTTCGAATCATCCAGTATCCTCTATCAGTAAGGAACCTTTTCTTTTCCTAATCCGGTTGTCATTTGGGTCTGTAAAGGCTCTGCAAATGGATGAAATATTCAGAATTATGTGTAAAAATGATCAATGGCACCATCTTAAAAGAAAAGGGCTTCATTTTCACCCATTTATTAGTGAGATCTCAAATCCCAATTGGATTACAGACTAACTTTAATCTCGAACATGTCCGTTTGAGGGCTGACGGCTGCTCAATTCCTCAAAGCTTCAGACACCATGATTTTAATTAATGAGTGGCTGGTGTGAATAATGTCATCAGTGACTGGATGCCAACTGCCGTATGATGGATTGTGCACAGCCACAAGTTTACTCTAAATGAACCCTGAGCAATCAAGTCCCTCAATGAACTCCACACACGCAGGCCAAGATAAAACAAATGAGCAAATAAAAATCTCCTAATCAAGAGCCATACTGGACAGCCAACTATAAAATAACTGGGGTAAAAATTATTTAGCACTTTTTACACTGCACCACATGAAGTTTCACATTTAGAGCTTAATTAGTAGCTTACAGTGCTATAAAAAGGCAGCATTAAATTTAATCATAAAAAAGTTTAATACATAATGGGATCATAAAATGGGCTCTAAATAAATAAAGAAAGAAAGAAAGAAAGAAAGAAAGAAAGAAAGAAATGGTAACACTTTATTTTAGGGCAGCGTATTTAAGGCTATACAACACCTACACGAGACTTTCATAACAACTGACACAAACCTACATAGATATTTCTAAAAGCTTATTCCAACAGTTTCAGGGTCTGTGCTGCAATTGTGCTGAGCTAAATACAGAAACATGGTAACAGTTTTTTCTGAGCTGAATTCAGAATGGGGTAATGTGATGTAAACTGAGCTTAAGTGAAACCTATTCTGAATTGCAGCCATACAGAGCTCTGCAGTTGTTTCTGTATCCAATGCAATCTGACTTTGGAATGGCGTGAGGTAATATCTGATTGGTTGCGGTGACCTCCGACGCCAGGGAAAACATTTTGACTGACAGCACGCGAATTTGGAACACACCTGTGCGGTTACGTGATCTGCCAGAACCAAATCTCCTCTTACCAACCTCAAACTGACTGATGCCAATTGGGCTGCTTAGTAAGCCCAGGAGATACAACTGCATGGAAAATCGAGGCTAAGTGAAAAGCGATAGCAGTAAGAGGAGTATTGCTCTTGAGAATAACAAATGAATGACAAACAAGTACAGGGCTTTCCTCGAAAAAGTCACTGCTTGTGTGATAATTTTGCAACCTATGCTAAATAGCTCATGATCAAACCCAAAGGAATCCTCTATCTTCAAGCTTACGGTGTATAAATCAAAGGCTTCACCAGATTGTCCAAAATCAGTCTTTCGTTTACTGAAACTCGCTACTGTTGTACCAAAGTCTCTTTGTCAAAACTTTAAGTTTTGTTAGAGAAGTAACATCAAGGGAAAAAATTCTCTTAGAACCCAGGTGGCACGGATTCATGTGGGAGGTGCAACAAATGGTAAATTGTCATCATATAGCCAAACAACTCCTTATATGAAAGTTTACCCTGTAACGTAATAATAATAACCACTACTGGGGTTTTATAAACGGCGTCACACGCAAATGCTCATAAAGAACAAAATTTCTTTTATTTTAGGTCTTAGAAACAAACAGAAAAACACAAGATCTTTGAACTCAGGAGAACTTTCAGGATGGTTTCCACCCACAAGTGGGTGGGGAAAACCTGCAGAGGGAGGGGGGGTCTGGAGAGTGGCCGAACAGCAGCGCAAAAAAAGCAGCAAACGACGTGCGTAGTGCGTAGGGGAGTTTTTATTTGTTGAAATCAGATTTTTATAAAATTCTCTGAGTTCTAAGGGTTAAACAACACTCCAGCCAGACTAGGAAAACTCCTTGCCCTTGCCTCCGATGATGGATCTTGAGGGTGGGGAGACACTACATCATCTTCGGGACCTGTCTGGGGTGATTCTCCGCCTATCGTCCTGTGAGTGCTGGGATAGACTCCAGCACCCCCACAACCCTGGTGAAGATAATGGATGGATAAATGGATGGATGGACAACCGCCTTGGGGTGGATATTTGGGGGGGGGGGGCATTCGAAATATATTCAAAGCAGTAACGTTAGCTATCTGTCTTTCTTCAGCATTCATCCGCTAGCAAAAAACACACATTGTTTGAAAAAAGGCAATGCAAGTGTGTGTATGTGCGCACAGCCCTCCAGCACTTCTGATACTGCCAACAATAAAAATCCACCCTAAAGCAGCTGTAGTTTTTCAAACATTCCTCCCACCTTTGACAAACTTCACCAGAATGTGGGTTTTCTTCGTTAGTCTATAGTGTACTTTTAATTTTATTATGCATTAATGTGAGGTTTTATTTCAGGTCACAATTTCTATTTTCCTATTCATCAAGAGATGTTCACACAAAATAAAGGGCAGCTAGATATTTCAAATTCTGCAAATAAGAAACAAGGACGTGACAGCTATGATTTTAGAACTGTGATTAGACAGTGATTACTCGGTTAACTAAAATTAGCTGAATCTTTCTGCAGGCTCACATCAACAAAAGCAGGAGGGAATCCCCCCCCCATATAGCCATAGAGTTATTTTTTTGAGTACGGCACACCAACCACTTAAGCTTCAGAGACTGACTAGAGGCAATCAGCAGGCCTCTCTCAGGCTGTCTTAGAAGGGAGGAGGTTACAGTCATGAGTCAAACTGAAATGAGAAACTTTTATTTCTGAGCATATGCAAATTGTCTGGGGGTGTTTCCGACATAACAATCACTGACAACTTTAATAAAAGAGCAGTGTGTCTCGACTGATGATAAGCAGGAAAAACAGACAATGAGAGGAACGATATACCAAAATCATGGATCATCTGAGGCAAATAAAATGGATGTCTGAGAGAAACTTCACTCATTTAAATTTCATTTGAAAAGAGACTAATCACAACAATAATCCTTCAGCGTTCATCCTTCTGCTTCAGACTTCCTGAGAGATATGACTAGAGCATGTGCTAGATCTTGGGTTGAAGGAGGTGGCTGTTGGAGCTAAGGAGTCACTTGAGTCTGATTTCAGTGGGTGTATTGATTTCAGCGTGGCTGAAAGAACAGTGCGTTTTTCCTCGTCATTAGTACATCGCTAGCATGCTAACCGAGAGAATATGGAGAGCTCTCGGCTGGCCTACGCTGTGATTACAGCAGCCCACTGAACTCGGTGTCAATCAAGAACTCCACATTCGCTCACCTTCCAGGGGAACTGCAAGCCTGCATGTGAGGGGAAGCAATTAGTGATTAATATGCTGATTAGGATTTAAACGCTGGCTGCTACAGAATGGCAGCACGGTTGCCATGGAGCTGGAGGTGGGTGGAACATGTCATCATCTCCCTGACAGCTTTGACATCTGTGTTTCAGCAGCCACTTCAGGTGGGTCTTACAGTGAGTTGCCATGCTCGGAATCTTTGGGGTGGCGTTCGGTGTCTCCTTAAGCAGCGATTATACTGATTGCGGAGTTTTACAGTGCCACTCAGTGATTTTCAGCGGACTCCAAACACAAGCCCACCAAATCTTACTGACCACACACTTCAGTCGTAGTGGTGCTGAATATAGCAACAATTTATTTTGCTGTTTTATTTTGCCACATCATACACAAAACATATATATATATATATATATATATATATATATAGTTATATATAGTTATATATATAGAATACACACACATTAGATACATTTATGTATATATACAATATACATTTATTTTATATAATATTAATAATATTATCATTAATAAAAGAAGAAGAAAGATAACACTGATTTATGAGGCACCCTTCACATCACCCAACTTGTCTAGATTAGGCCTGAATTTTCTGTATTTGAACGTGCATCTCTAATGAGAACCCCAGCCTTTTTTTATTCTTAATTTAAGAACAGTGCTGCTCATCCAATTAGTTATGCTTGAAATACAGCTGGTGAGCAACTTAAGATTACTGGCATCATCTGCCTCTACAGTAATTGCCTATCATTATCTCGGAACGTTGACGTTGACTCCATGTTCGCAGATTTTACCAAACGGAGGTGTGAGTGAATACGACTTTGGAGACTTTGTATGTTAAAGCGAGCCTGTGACAGTGCTTTAACAGGACAAGTCAACAACAGCCATTTCACTTTGTTGCTTGAAGAGCAGAGCATGGGCCACCCGTGCTCACCTCTGGCGCATGGTTGGAGTTCTTTCTAGCTTGCCACTGCTTGGATGTCACTTTCAAAGTAAGATAACGGTGACTAAAGCTTACCCCATCTGCCAATAGGGTCACACCTCAATTTGTGTGTGTGTGTACATGAAGGGAGAGACTGTTTTTTCAACCTGTCTCACGCAATGCCAGGCTAAGCCTTGCCCCAAACCGGCCACGTGATAAACCCTGCGATGGGCAATGCAAACTCACGATATTATTAGAGGCCTCGTTAGTCTGGGGCTGAAGGCAAACACACACAAACATACACACAGTAGTGCTGCGTCGGCTAGAAAACACTCGTCACTGTTGCTAAGGCCGCTTGGCTTAGAGGTGTCATCTGTCATTTGGACTGAGGCTTATTCAGGACTTCAACGTCTACTCTATTGTCTACCCTCTGCCCTCTAGCACTTTCTGCACAACCTCATGCTCTTTCTTAGTGGTAGTGCAGTACGCTTTTGAATGGCCTGAAATAAGGAGAAGCATGAAATGCAGCAAGCCGAAACAAATATGCCTAAACTAGTCGCATTGCATTACCAATCAGATGACTGAGCACATAGCATAGGAAACTATGTTCCCCTATACTTAGCGCATTTACATCAATCTCCAGCCCTTTCAAGTTGCTGACTGCTCAACTTCACAAGGACACAACTGTAGTGATACATCTAAACTTTATAAAACAGAACATATTTTTTGCGTTTCATATTTATTTTGCTATTTATCAAATTAATTTACATTTGCTGTTTACAGCAGCTCAGATTGTTCATGTTTGCAAAGTTTCAATAGGAGATAAGATCAGTATTTGAATTTTACTTTTATATTCCAGGCTTTGACGGTTCATTTCTTTCCAACGACCCCATTATGCACAATCTGTAATTATCACACACACACATATACACCACTGTGACTGTGCAAAAGGCCAACTGAGATAAGTAAACAATAATTTATCTGGGTCGTTGTTCAACAAAAACAAAACAAAAAACACTAATATTAGAATAAATACAAACAAATGACACTACATTAGGATTTGATGTGTGTGAATGTGATACCTTAATGCCTTGAGAAGTCAAGCACCAAAGCACCATTGTTTAATTGCATTACAATCAAGATATTCATAATTCTTTTAAAAGCTGTTAAACAACAGTATTTTTTGGTATTTATTTTATTGTCCTATAGTGTTTATACCAACTTTCTACCAAAGGCATTTTCTTCTCTATCTAGGTCCTTTGCACAATACAACACACTAGCAAAACTGTACTGGCACTTTTTAAAAAAAAAAAAAAAGATTTGAAAATGTTGAGTACATTCATTTTTAATGCCACTATCTTGTTTTCATTTTTTTATTAATAAAATATTAATGTCAAAACTGGCTAGCATGCAAACAGCTAATTGTTACTATACTGTCCAGTGTATACTGTGTTTCTGTAATGTGGATGTATTTAAAGTTATTGTGTCAAAAATTAATTAAAGATTGATTGGATAATTTTACCTTGATAATGATTGCATATTGTCATATCAGAACCAGAATACTTTTTTGATCCCAGAGAAAATTGCTTAAAGCACTATTTTCCTGACCAGGAATCGAACCTGGACTGTGGTGGTGAGAGCACCAAATCCTAACCACTAGACCACCAGGGACTGTCGCCCAAGGCTACTCGTGGGGCACAGCCAGTACAGCGTATAATAAAGTTTTTCCACCTGGAAGTGCAGTACGATACGGTCACAAGTTCATGATCACACATTTTGTCATCACTTCCATTGCTAAATGACCCGTACTTGACCACTTGTGCTAAATTTGATTATCAGTGAAGCTAAAAACAGTGTAGAATGGTCAAATGCAATCTTCACTTGAGCAAATCACCATTTTTAAAAGCCCTTCAGTGCTGGAATTGCAGTTTAGGACTCTTCACTTAAAACAAAAATGTTGAATAAATCAGAGTTTCATTTCTTCCCTTGCTGCTGCTGTTCTAGCATCACATGAGCAATCATGTGATCACCACACAACCTCCAGAGTCTCCCACCTACTGTTACAGGTACTAGTATGCAGTTCACTTTTCTTTCGAGTGGCAGATCCAAAGTGAGTATTACTTTGAGTCCCAACCCGTTGCACTGACTGCAAATGGGAGGCCACAAATAATTACTTTCTCAGCAGTTGGCATTATGTTGTAGGTTGCCGTTGCAGTTAAGAAGACAATCTGGACAACAAACTAGGATGTGATTATCACATCCAGCAAAGGCTGCGCTACCACAGAGTGGGTCGAGTTTTTTCTAGTCACTGTATTTCACTGTGGTGCTTCTCTTTAACATGAGATGATGTTGTCTGAAGGACCACAGTGACACATTTGTCCCGGTTGTTCAGAGTAGTAGCTGAAGTCATTTGTCATTTTAGCAGTTTTAATGCTGTGGTTGTTATTAGCAGAGGTAGCAATTAGTTGCATTTGCCCTAGTAAAACTGATGAATTTGTACTTTTCTAAATGTTTTGTAACTTCTGCTCAAGTACATGTGTAAGGAAAATTAGTCATTAGTAATTAGTCATTTTGACTCATTTAGACATTTAGACAATTAGACATTTAGTAAATTGATTAATTTAAAAAGTTCTCCCACAGTTCTATAACTCAGTACTTCAGTAGTCTTTTTGGTCTTGTACTCTTATTCTGATTTGTAAAAAGGTGCTTTTGCTTTTACTTGAGTTATTATTTAATTAAAGTAATACAAATTTTACTTAAGCATGGGTTTGGGCTACATTACCCACCTCAGGTTATTGCTACACCAAGATCTCACGTTCTTCCCTCTTATCCTTTTTGCATCTGTGCTACTACTGTAGTATTTGGACTATAGGGCCATGTATTTACAATATATGTACTTAAACCAAATATTTCAAATTCATATTTGATAGGGTTAGTGATAGTGGCTTCATATTTTGTATAAAAATACTTTGGTGCTTTGTATTTTTGTGGTTTCAATATTCTATAAAGTATTTTTTTTTTGTTCTGGATAACTGTTTGATTTTAGCTGTGTTCAGTGTTCAGTTTTCATCGGTTGTGCATGCAAGAAAACAATAAAGCATTTCAGAGTTGTTGTACATTACATCAATTGCACATGATGATGTAAGCTGGTGGCCTGGTGGTTAGGGAGTTGCCCCTGCGATCAGAAGGCAGGGGGTTCGAATCCCAGGATTGCTAGTGGCACCACTGAGGTACTCTTGAGCAAGGTACTGGCTGCCCACTGCTTCACTTAGTGAATGGGTTAAATGCAGAGAAAGAATTTCACACTGTTCACCCTGTGTGCTGTGCTGTGGTGTGTTCACGCGTGACTATAAGGGGCCACTTTGCTTACTGTACTTCACTTTTTAACTTAGTGTTGTGCTTTATTGTCACTAACAACACATCATTAAACAGCAGGCTGCCAGACTACACACCACCGGCACTTGTTGCAGCTCTTCTTCCTCAGAGTCTGAGAGCATGTAATGGGGGCTGTTTTGTGCAAGCAAAGCGTTCCCAATCAAATCTATGATATCGAACAAGACTGTGGGATAATGCACACCAGTTGTTTCATCTCTTTAGCTAGTCAGAACACGTCTGGAGGCAGAGATAGAAGCATCAAGAGGTAGAGCCCTATGAGGAGAGATATGAGTGAGAGAAAGGCAGGCGAACGAGAGAAGAGCTCAGGGACTTGAGGTGGTGTAAGCTCGTACTGAACTCCTGACATATAATTATTATTAGATTTATGATTAAAAGTCAAACTAAACAAACCTAAACTTCGTTTGGGTGATCACAGGGATGCAACAGTAGTTTTAGTACTTTTAAAATAGTAAAAATACAATAGTTTATCTTGGTCCATGGCCTGGCTGACGTATTTCATCGTTTATTTTGATACGATTACTATTAGGGTATTTGGTATCTTATTTAAAACTACATATTGATGTATCTTTGCTCATCCCTGGCAGCTGCCACTGTGTTTATATGTGTCAGGGGAGGCAGAGTTAGTTCTCGAGGAAGGAAAATTGAAAACACCTACTTGTTGTCATAGATGTTGAGGTCAGTATGACCCATCTACTTTGGTCCATTTTTGTAATGATTTTATAACATGAATAATGTAAAATAACACAAACTAAGTGCTGAATTTGAATGCCGTTGCTACACGCTTCATCTACAGTGCTTGTTAGTGCATGCATCTGTTGGGACTTTCCACCAGCCTGTGTGTTTTATGCTAGTACATTCATTAGCCATTAGATTCTGGTGAAGGCCTCCTACAATAAAACAAAAGCCATGAGCTGATTTGGCTGTAAAATACATCTGAATCAGAATTGAAATGCACAGTTGGAGCTTTTGGAAAAATTATCCTTAAATTTATAAGCAGGGCAGTAGCAGCCATTAGCAGTTATTATGGCTATTATACCGTTATTAGGCTGTATTCCACTGATACTAGGAACACGCAAATTAAAAGGGGTTGCACACATTTCGAGTGTTAGAGAAGGGCGAAGGGGGCAGGAAAGGGTCCCATTTTTGCTCCGTTTCCACCTCCTCGTAGAGGCCTGGGGTTCAGTAATTTCCGAGAGTGCTCTCCTTCAAGCTTGGCTTGTGCGTTCCCTCTCTCATTAAGCTCTCCCACCGCACTGGCACACATTTTAATTTAACTTCAAAGAGGTCACACTAGTTTGGGTTGTTCTGTCTGTCTTTTTTAATAGCCCATGTGGGGTTTGGTTTTCAGTTTTTACAACAGACTGAGCCAGCACAGCCTCCATAGAAGAGAACGTCTCTTTCTGACCATTCCTGCCCTGAAGAAAAACTGTCAGGAAAAGAGATGCTGTGCAGGTACATTTTATTCAACAAGGTACAAACAAGGTAAATGTACCCTCAAAGGTACAACATTGTCTTTGAGATCCAACCATGTACCTTCCATGAGTTTTGAGTTTTTAGGTACTACACTAAATTCACTTTCCCAGGGCAAAGATGCAAATTAGTACATTTTCATAATCTAATGTTTTAAAATAGAAAAGTAAAATAAAACGCCTGGAGTCAGGACAGGCTGTATGAGTCAATACGACTTGAAAAAACACATAAATACGATGGAATATGCTTCCCTAGTTAAAGGTACTGAAAAATCCCCTTGAAGGTACCACCCCAGCGACATGAGGGGTACCACCTAGGACTTGGTAATTTGACTATTTATCATTATTATATGTGCTTTTCTGAGCATACTGTGGATGTCGTCAGTACTAAAACATTAAGCGACTGCATGTCTCATTACAGGGAGAACATAATTAGTTCTGGTTAATTGGATTTAGTGCAGCGCAGCGTGTGAAATGTTCTATACAATTCATTTGTACTCATGGTTTTTGATAGTATTTGTTTTTTGTGGTTCCACTGGTTCTGTTTTGTCTGTTCCAGCTTAGCAGATAACAGAAAAAAATAAATATTCTGACATATAGTGTAATGTGAAAATACTTAAAGTATTGTGAAATAACCTTTTAGTCATCTCATCCACCCCAGTGACAATTCTGAGGCTTCCGAATGACTAGAATGACAACACAGTCCTTGCATCAAAGCTAAATGTGGAAATGAACTAACAAAAAAAACAAGCAGTTAAAGTTGAAGCACTATGCAGTGCTGATGAACTGCAATGCAGGTAAAACGCTCAAAAAACACCTTCTTTATCAGAAATACTAATAAACCAGGAGTGCCATGCTGAGCAAGAAAACCATCTGCAACTGCAATTATATTTTTCATTACTGAGACAGGTAACTCTATGCCACACATACACACACACACACACATGCACACACTCACACACACACAAAATATCACTGCAGAGTAAATAAGTGAGGCATATGTGAGTCATTACATTAAAATGCCAAAAAATGCCATTAAAAATCCTGTCAGCCAATGAGTCATAAAAACTGAATATTATAACAGAACACCAGCATTGTTAAACACAGTGGTCAGTGCTAAAGCATGCCTTTCATCAGCGTCCCTATTTCTATTCATACAGAGTCACAGAAAAGCCAAGTTTAATTTCTAGATATACTGCCTTATAACCTTTAATTAGTATTAGCACTCACTGAACACTCAAAACGCTGTTGGTGTTAAAATGGCATTTTGTGAATGAAGCAGCAGTGGTTTGTTAGTGCTAGCACAGTGCTAGAGGGCATTTTGCTCATGTAATGTGATAGAGAAAAATACAATTCACTCATGAGGCTATTTGTTATGGTCTTCATTAAATGATAGCCTTGTGAATCATAGTAATGGCCTGGACAGTATCCCTGGGCTTCGGGTTTGGAAACGTTCCATCTTACACGGCTCTGTCCTTCTCATTTCCACAGCGCTATTCCTTCACAGCTCTTAATATGCATTTAAAAAAGAATGAACTATTAAAACTGAAGGGTTCTTTGAAGCACTGGCATGGAAGAAGCACTTCTGGTTCCATAAAGAACCTTTTAATGGATAGTTCTTTAAAGAACCTTTGTAAATGATAAGTGCAATTGTGAAGAACCATTTTACAGTTCTAAAGTCAACCTGAAGTCAAAACTATTTTTTTTTTTTATCGTTCTAGTTCTTTGGAGCACCAGCAAAGAAGAACCACTTTTGGTTCTATTAAGAATCTTTTATAGGATGTTTTTTTAAAGAACCTTTGTAAATGATAAGTGCAACTGTGCAGAACTATTTTACAGTTTTAAAGTCAACCAGGGGTCAAAACTATTTTTTTTATCATTCTAGTTCCTAGTCATATTAAGCAGTATTCATCACATCATTTAAAAGACTAAATTCTTGTTTTTTTTTTCAAAATGTAATGGCATTTGCCCTAAAATGAATTCTGGGTTTTGATTGCATCACTGTGTGCCAGCAGGTGGGGAAAAATAACATTAATCAATGATATTATGTTTCACCTCCCACTGCCTCCACCCCCACCTATCACCAGGCGAAAATGCTCACCCACCTCAGAGACTCTCCATGTCTGATTCAAACATGGGAAGATATGAGGAAAATATTACCTTTCAGTAGGAAGGAAATGTGATAAAACTGCGTTATTATTTCACATTTTCGACGACTTGAAAGAAACTCCACTTGTAAAAATAAAGGTGCTAGAAAAGGTTATTTGTGTGATGCCATTGAACAGTCCCCACATGGTCTACATGTTTTCTCTGTCCCTGTGCGTTGCTATTTGTCCCTATCATAACATAAGGTACTATATGAGTACATTTTGTTCATCAAGGTACAATGTAAATGTGCCCTCAAAAGTCCTGAACATTCTGTTTTAAAACAGAAAAATCAGTCATGACAGGTTGTAAGGAGTCAGTGGAGCTTAAAAATGTAACTGCTCTGTAATGTGACACTGTAATTGTGTTCCTTAACTAAGGGTACTGAGGATGCACCTTCGAAGGTACCCCCCCCCAGTGACAGTTAAGTTTGGTGTGCACGTGTGTAAACTGGAGCAAAACAGGAGGTTCCTGGGGGTTCCTAGGGGTTCCTGGTGGTTCCTGTGAACGACTGCAACAGAAGACCCATTTTGCTTCCCTAAAGAGCCTTTTGAGGGATGGTTCTTAAAAGAAACAATTTTGAAAATCAAATGTTTGAGAGAACATTTCAAATATAGCTTGATGAACTAGGTTTGAAAACCCCCACATGCACAGGTTCTTGGAACAACCATTAAAATGTTAAAGAACCTTATTATGTGAATTATTTATCCGTTTTTAAAAGGTTCCTCACACTCACTCATCGCATTTATAAAAATGGTTCTTTAGGGAGTGAAAATGGCTCAGAACAGTTTTCCCAGAATATCAAGGCCAAGAACCTTTTAGAACCTTGTTTGTCCAACTGTCTGCAAAAACCATCAACACTTAGTATCACAGTCTGACTATTAAACTGCAGTCAAGTGGCTGAAGTTGAGAGACTGGCGGTGCCGAACCGGCACGCGATGAGAAAAAACACATTGTCATTAATCCTTTTTTCCGAGGCTTTGGTCCGAGATGGCACAATCTTAATGACTCTAATAGACCTTGCATTGATTTCCTCCTTTCGTGGCCCTGCTGTGGTAGGGGGGATGCATTGTGCTCCTGCGACCCACTTAGATTCATCTTGTTTGAGCTGTCCCCTCAGTGCTGTGGCACAGAGACAGCACGCCTCTTTAATTACACTCATTGCTTTGGTAAAGCATGTTTCTCACCGTCATACAGCATGCTCTCAGTGCTCCTGCCCCCTCTCTCCCTGCCTCCTGCACCATACCTGCTTTGTTTGCATGTTGTCTGAAAACATATAAAAAGGCCTTACTTACTAATTACCCTGCATAATAAAATAAAATGAAATAATCGCAGAAGAACAGAATAGAATAAAGAGAGCACAGAAACACATACAAATCTATATTCATTTAGTGAAATGAATAATGTAGAAACTCCTGGTAATCTCTTTCTCTCTTTCTGTATAGGAAGCAGATGTATATTTAACAGAAAACTACAAAATATGTCCAACAACGAAATATAATATGAAGTCCAATCACTTTAGTGTACCCTTCTGCCACTTTTCCATCTATGTGTGTATATATATATATATATATATATGTATATATATATATATATATATATATATTAGGGCTGTCAGTAGATTAAAATATTTAATCGTGATTAATCGCATGTTTGCCATAGTTAAC
>JBBPCZ010000007.1:21163429-21176656 GCA_037974445.1 Brycinus macrolepidotus | reverse complement strand
TGCTGAAAAAGTTCTTGCTGGTTATGATAGAAAGGTGTCAGAACCACAGACCCCATGCCCATGCTGACCCCTGTCCAGCACCTACAGTGGGCACGTGAGCATCAGAACTGAATCATAAACCAGTGGAAGAAAATGGGATGTTCTGATGAATCACTTTTTTTTTTTACTTCATGTGGATGGCCAGGTACCAGGATGCACTATGGGAAGAGGGCAAGCTGGCAGAGACAGTGTGATTCCTCGGACAATATTCTTTTAGAAATCCTTGGGTCATGGCAATCATGTGGATGCTGCTTTGACACACACTACCTACGTAAACATTGTTGCAGTACAAGTAAACTAGGTGGTGGTGGCCTAGTGGGTAGGATACTTGCCTCTGGACCAAGAGGTCATGGGTTTGAATCCTACCTTCAGCAGCACCACTGGGTTCCTGAACAAGACCCTTAACCCCAAGTTGCTCCCGGGAGACTGTCCCCTGTAGTTAGGGAATGGAAGTGGCTTTGGATAAAAGCGTCTGCTAAATGCCGTAAATGTAAGGATACCCCTTAATGACAACAGTATTCCCTAATGGTAGTGGCCTCTTTCAGCAGGATAATGCTCCCTGCCACACTGTAAACATTGTTCAGGAATGATATGAGGAACATGACAAAGAGACTCAAGGTGTGGGCTTGGCCTCCAAATTCCCCAGATCTCATCTGTGGGATGTGCTGGACAAGCTAGTCTGATCCATGGAGGCCCCCTGTGTGAACATTTGAGGATGAATGGACCGATAGAAATGGTCCAAAATTACTTGCCAAATTATTTTAACATTAACTTCTATTAAAAGATAAGAATGTTCCCCCACTCCTCTTGTAAAGTTACTGTTTTGGGTGTTTTGTTCCAACAGTGAGGATATGCATTTCTGTGGGGCTGGTCATGCGTGTTCTCCTACCTCCCTGTCAAGATCAGAGCTATATATCAAGGCAGGTGTTGCAGAAATGCGCAATAAGCCTTTAACCAGTCACTGAATGTTTTATTGTTTGTTATGAACATCTTGATCAATCAAAGATGTATTTGTGATAAATCAAGTATAATAATAAATCACTCACACAGTCACACCTAGGGGCAATTTAGCCTCTCCAATTTGCCTCCAGTGTCTTTAGACTGTGGGAGGAAACCGAACTACATGGTGAAAACCCTTGCAGACACAGGGAGAACAAGCTAACTCAATACAGGAAGAACCCTTGACCACCCCAGCCGGGAATCAAACACAAAATCTTCTTGATGTGAGGCGGCAGAACCATCATGCCACCCAATTTCCTTTTCTTACTTGCATGCACTTTTTCCAAATTCAGTATTTGTTGCAAAAACGAATGATCACAATGAGACTTATTCCCAGTACTGTTCAACCCCAGTGGTAAGATACACTATGTGGACAAAAGTATTGGGACACACCTTTTTTTTCAGGGTTTGGGCTAGGCCCCTCACTTCCAGTGAAAGGCAGTCTTAATGCTTCAGCATAGCGAGACATTTTGGACAACACCATGCTTCCAACTTTGTGGACACAGTTTGGGGAAGAACCTTTTCTATTCCAGCCTGACTGTGCCCCAGTTCACAAAGCAAGCTCCATAAAGACATGGTTGGATGATTTCGGTGTGGAAGAACTTGACTGGCCCTCACAGAGCCCTGACCTCAACCCCATCCAACACCTTTGGGATGAACTGGAACGGAGACTGCGAGCCAGGCCTTCTCGTCCAACATCAGTGCCTGATCTCATAAACGCTCTACAGAATGAATGGGCACAAATTCCCACAGAAACACACCAAAATCTTGTGGAAAACCTTCCAAGAAGAATCAGAAAACTTTGAGTGGAAGCTGTTAGAGCTGCAAAGGGGGGGCCAACTCCATATTAAAGTCTATGTATTTGAATGCAATATTATTAAAGTCCCTGTTGATGTAATGGTCAGGTGTCCCAATACCTTTGTCCATAAAGTGTATATGTACTGATGTTTAATAGTTTAATGCTGCAGTATGTGTTTCACGTTTTTCTGATGTTTATGTAATCACACAAGTTGTGTAGTTGCATGGTTTGCATGGTTTGATTATCATCTTTGAATATGGCAAGTTTGAGAGGGAACAGTGAAGTCATCATTGGGTGCACTTTGTCCTGTAAAAACATTCTCATAGCCCTTGTGGGTTGACTCATCAGGCCATTTCACTAGCTCAGGGATCCACATTTTGTCCTTATTACATCAGAGACTGTGTATATTGGTCTTGGACATTAGTAGTTATCTAACAACAGCTCTGTCGTAAATTCCAGGTTTGTTAAGTGCACAACGTGCAGTTTTTATCGAGAAAAGGTTATAGAAGTACGGCCTGATAATTGTTTCACCTCTCCTGAGAAGTGTGTGACTTTACTTTGTATGTGTGCCATATGTTGTCATGATTTGTGAGAGTGTTCACACGCTTGACACACAAAATAAATTCATTTTACTGTGACCTGCAGGTTGGCCGGTGACTGTTTTGTGTCTTTTGAATACTCTCATACAAAAGTGCAGCTTTTTGTATGTTGTATAGAAATGAGAAGCATTCGATAAAAATGGCAGGTGTTGGGCAAGTCACATGTTGTTGCATGATTACTGAATCACAATTATTTAACTATAATTTAGGGGTGCACAATGGCAATGATTTATTCTTATTTTGGTCCATATTTGTACATTTATTATCAAAATAATGTCCAGCCATATACATTTGTTGTGAGGACCTGCCCACAAAACCTGTATGTTTCATATCTGTGCATTCATTCAGCCTGTTTACTGTTTTTTTGGGGGGAAAAAACCTTTCTGATCCTAAGAATTAGTCAAAAAATGACTGATTTGGCTGTAAGGAAATCAGGAGTGAAATCAACCATAATTTATGTACCGTGCACCCCTAAAATAAACTTTTAAACATTATGTTTAGAATCTCTCATTGTACATGTGATCCAGGTCTCGTATGTGATCAGAGATGAGGTGGAGAAGTACAATCGTAATGGAGTTAATGCGCTGCAGCTGGACCCAGCCCTCAACCGGCTCTTCACAGCTGGTCGAGACTCCATTATCAGGATATGGAGTGTCAACCAGCACAAGGTATCAGTCAATCACTGCTATTTGCACAAGCACAAAACAGGCAATTTCTGGTACACACTTGGGACTATGGCAGTTCATTAAACTCAGCTTTTGCTTGTATATTTAAGTTTACTGGGTATGGGTAATTAGATATTTTACCTGTGAATGTTCCAGTTACAAAGCAAACTGATGTTATAGCTGTTGTGTCTGTGGTTTGCAGCAGGACCCATACATAGCATCTATGGAACATCACACAGACTGGGTCAATGACATTGTCCTCTGCTGCAGTGGGAAAACATGTAAGTATGGCTTTAGAACCGTAACTGCATTGTACATTCCTGGTAAGTCAGGTCAAGTCAGGTTTATTTATGTAGCACATTATAATACACAAAAGGTCATTCAATGTGCTTTAAAGGAATAGAATAAAAAATAAAATAATGGAAGAAATGAAATAAATAAAAGAATACACAGAAAGTTGATAAAAGAAAATTGATACTGCAATAGAACTGCAGGTATTTCTAGGCCTGGGTAGCATTTTTTGGGATCAGCCTTTCTTTAATTGAAGAAATGTCTTGAATGGTTTTAACAGTATACCTTTTGAAATACATTTATGCTTTGATCTCTTACGTGTGCAGAACAAACTCTGAACTGACATATGTAAGGCCCATCATTTTAAGAAGAACAAAGCTTTTTGTACTACAGTGAGACTGTCATATGTTTGCAAAACCAAAAGCAACACAGTGCCCTGTGGAATTGAGTGATCCAAGGAAAAACGAAGGGACTACCTTTCTTATTCACACCTTATTCACAGAAATAATGGAAATCAGGCTTCAAAATACGTCATAATCACTGTTGTCATTTTGCCTATTTTACAGTGATATCTGCTTCATCAGACACCACAGTGAAAGTCTGGAATGCACACAAGGGATTTTGTATGTCAACATTGCGAACACATAAGGTAAATACAATGAGATGTTTTCCCAGTAGGTCTTTGCACGTAATTTGTAGGTACTGTGAATTTATGTGTTTTGTACTCTTATTAATTGCAGTGTAAATTTCTTGCATGGAGGAAAAAATAACTTAAACAGTTATTGGGTGATGGTTTTTATTCTCTTGTAGGATTATGTTAAAGCCTTAGCATATGCTAAAGACAAGGAGCTGGTGGCCTCAGCAGGTCTGGACAGACAGATCTTCTTGTGGGATGTGAACACCCTCACGGCACTGACTGCCTCTAATAATACTGTCACTAGTGAGTACTGTCCATCTTGTGTTTACAGTTCAGTCTGCACCTCTGAAGCTTTAAAATATAAAGTGAGAGAGTAAACTGGATCAAAAAGTGACTACGTTCATTTATTCTTCAGTTGCAAAAATGTTTCTTCTTCTAATGGTATCCATCCTGCCAGGTCAGGTCAAAGCTGCCCACTGTCACTATGCAACTATAAAACTTGTGTTGTTTTAGTTAGATGTAGTACCTTGACTCAAAGTCCTTGTAGGATTCTACTGATCAGCTTAGTTGACAAAGAAACATTTTTGAAATTTGTATTGACCATTATGGTGCAGTCAATGCAACTTATGTCAAAACAAATACATGCCTATAATTTAATAGGTCCTGTACCTTAGTTGAATTTTGTTATTAGTACTTACAGCTGCAATTGTTGCTTCCTCTTATCTTGTAGCATCCTCTCTTAGTGGCAACAAAGATTCAATCTACAGTCTGGCTATGAATCAGATGGGGACAGTAATAGTATCTGGATCCACTGAGAAGGTTCTTAAAATTCGATCCTTAACATTTTTTATTGTGATGTTTAATAATAAATTAATTTTAAATGCGAGAATTTGTTTCATTTGGTTGTGTGTGGTTTCTTTTTGCATACCCCAGGTGTTACGAGTGTGGGACCCGCGTACCTGTGCCAAGCTTATGAAGCTGAAAGGACACACGGACAATGTCAAATCTTTGCTACTTAACAGAGATGGTACCCAGGTGAAACTGGTTATAATGGTTCATTTTTTAATTACAATATGCCTAGACATGAGGATATAGTTCTCAAAAAAAAAAAAAGAACTGAAGCAATATTCAGACGATGTATGGCATTTTTCATGGTTGTTGTGTTCTCAAAGGTTTAGTTTCAATACTGCATAAGGATTTTATATTAAAATACAACAAAAGCAGTTCATATTTGCCTATTTTATATAATTGCTCTTCCTCTGTTTAGTGTCTGTCTGGCAGTTCAGATGGGACTATTCGCCTGTGGTCACTCGGCCAGCAGCGATGCATAGCCACGTACCGTGTCCACGACGAAGGCGTATGGGCTTTGCAGGTTAACGAGGCTTTCACACATGTCTATTCTGGAGGCCGGGACCGTAAAATTTACTGCACAGATCTGCGCAATCCAGACATACGTGTACTTATTTGTGAAGAGAAGGCTCCTGTCCTCAAGGTGAGTGAGATTTAACACAGTAACACTGGGAAATGTAAGACTTTGTGAGTTTTTTCTTCATTTGAGTTTGAGAAGTGTGACATTTTAGGAGAGCGCTGTTTGACTATTGGGGTCCATTCAGTTCTTTACCCTCTCTCAACTAATAATTTTGGTTATTGAAATATTTAGCTTCTTAAAATCAGTCTTGGTGGCAGAGTTTCCATCCCAGCCGTAGAACAGACGGTGTACATTTTGAGTTGGCCCAGTTAGACGTGACCCTGCTGTGTGTTTGTAATGGTCATAATCTACAGAATTATCAGACATCAGTATTGTTTACTAAAGTTATGTTTGCAAATAACAGTTAGTGTACTGATAAATTGGTTCTGAGAGGGATCCTTGATCTTAAATTACAGACCACAGTGATAAACAAAGATTACTAGTGAAGCAGCAGAAAACAGCTGTGGTGTGAATACTGATTAGATGGTACTTTGAAGAACCGTACCTGGGTGGAAAGAAAGTAAAATTTGCTGAATGTATGTTTGCCCTGGGACAGATGGAGCTGGACAGGTCAGCGGACCCACCGTCGGCCATCTGGGTGTCCACAACAAAGTCCACCGTTAACAAATGGGTGAGCACAGCTGCTTTCCATAGTGACGCGAGTGGAACGGCCACCTGCCCCAGCTGTTCCCTGACGTACCGTATAGACTTAACCAGCTAAACTTAATGATCGTTTTGCCTTTTCCTCTACTTTTAAAGTCCTTATGATTTGAATGTTCGAATGCACAGAAACGTAATGTACTGTGACTGTCTTTAATGAGCAGCGGGCTGTCTAATCTTCTGGCACAAGTACTAATAGCAATAATGTGCAGTTCTTCCTTTTGTTAGTACTGATTCTTGGAGAGGCACATGTAAAGACATGTAACAGCACACTCTATTCCAGTAATCTACCTAGTCTACCTTCCAAGCTGAAAGCTTGAAGCTCAGCACAATGTGCCACTAATATGAGTAACAGTGTTTCAGTCCTGACTTCCATTAAATCTATTCCATTCCATTACCTTGCAGTCTCTAAAGGCCATCCATAATTTCCGAACATCTGGTGATTATGACAATGACTGCAGCACTCCTCTGACACCGCTGTGCACACAGCCTGACCAAGTCATCAAAGGTAAGCATTTTACCAAGAAATGCAGTATACAATTTTGCCCTTTAGTGATTTATGGTTAAATACTGTTGCTGATGCTGACATGGCATGATATCCACATTCTTGTTTCACTGTGAAGCAATAAATAACTTGCAGTATGAATCTCATTCAGTAATAATGACCTGATGGGACAATTCTCATTTTCCTTGTGCTTCTGGACTATTTTTGTATTTAAAATAAAATGAACCTGTAATTGTAATTTCTCTTAATTTTATGATTAAACCAGCAAACAATAAACTCTGGAAAAATGTCAGGAATCCTCAAAAAATCCTCAAAAGAATTATAGAATTCTATTAAATAAAACATATCGTCAAAATAATAGTTTACTCAGTTACCAATATAGTTGATAATGACAGTCCACAAATGAAGACTGGCCTGCATTAATTTGATCAAAATGATATTAATAATGGTATGATGGATAACAATTGGCAAAAATATATTGTGTAGCCCCATTTTGGACTGTAGCACAGTCTGCTATGACATATTTTACTTATGAAAATGGTTAGTTTCCCTCTGCTTGCAGTCGTTTTTTCATTTGTTGTGTTCAGAATTGTAGAGTGCACATTTAGTCCCTTTATGTGTTCTCTAGGTGGAGCCAGTATAATTCAGTGCCACATTCTGAATGACAAGAGACACATACTCACCAAAGACACTAACAACAACATAGCATACTGGGATGTGCTCAAGGTATGGACATCCACCCCCCCCCCTTTTTTTTTTTTTTTTTAAATAAACCTGTCACTATTGCATCCAACCGTTGTCAAGTGTCTTGATTACTCATCAGCACTCTTTGTTCAGGCATGTAAAGTAGAAGATTTGGGCAAGATGGAGTTTGATGAGGAAATCAAGAAACGGTTTAAAATGGTTTATGTGCCTAACTGGTTCTCTGTGGATCTCAAAACAGGGGTGAGTCAAATCAGTCAGATATCGTATCTGTTCAGTAATGCTGATGCCATTTTGAGCAAAGGTAAATTTGAGTTTCTCTATCCATTCACAGTTATTTAACACTTTATTTAATGTTCTCATTGCTTCTCCTTTCATATGATCACTTAAGCATCTCCTTTGGTTCACAGATGCTGACGATTACGCTTGATGAGAGTGACTGCTTTGCTGCTTGGGTTTCAGCCAAGGATGCTGGATTCACCAGCCCTGATGGATCAGACCCAAAGTGTGAGTGCAGTAACATCTGTGAACAGTAATTTGAGATGTACAGATGTCAAACATGTGTACATTTGTCATTAGTCACCATCCACCTGTTTATCTTTTTGTGTTCCGAGCCAAAGAACCCCCTTGTTCTGCGTATGTGCCATGGAATTGCTGACCATGACCTATGACTCCTCCTTGTATGAGAATATGTATAAAAATGGAGTTATGCAGTTACAAATAGTAGTAGCAACCATTTTAAAGCATTTTTACATATTATATCTTAACATTTTATATATAGCATCTTACATTTTTATACATAACAGTATTTCGTACAATTATCCAAGATTATACACTTCGAAATGAAGGATTGTGCATAACAAAACTAAAAGAATTGAAACACTGACATTGCTTCATCAATTTACACAAGACTGGAATTTTCAAAGGACCAGAAAGAGAACAGTAGGACTGATCCTATCGACATAAGACTTTTGATGGTGCTGGCTAAAGGGTTTGTGTTGGTCTCATAGCAGTTTACTCTTATTGTGCTATTGTAGTGAATCTCGGTGGGCTACTGCTACAAGCTCTGCTGGAGTATTGGCCTAGAACACACAGTAGCCCCATGGATGAGGAGACAGAACTGAACCACGGTAAGAAAGGTTATTACTGCTGAGGCTTCTTCTGCTTGCCCTGACTCTTATTGATGTGTTAACATGAAATGTATGTTTGCCTTAGTGAATGGGGAGCATGAGAGCAGGATACAGAAAGGTAATGGTTATTTCCAAGTGCCGCCACACACTCCTGTTATCTTTGGAGAAGCAGGTGGAAGGACGCTGTTCAGGTGTGTATCTTGTATGTGTTTTAGTGGTGTACTTGACTAGTAGTTGTTGGTTTCATGTGCATTATGTTTTCATGTCAGAAGCATTATCATCATATGTGTGCAGGTTACTGTGTCGAGACTCTGGAGGCGAGACAGAGTCTATGCTGCTCAATGAGACCGTTCCACAGTGGGTGATTGACATCACAGTGGATGTGAGTGTTCAGGACCACGCCGACCAATTCTGTTTCGAGTCTTAATGTCATTTGACCGTCTATAAATGAGTCAGTTTTCACACTGAAAGTTAATTAATGTAAATTGTATGAGGCATCTGAGTCTCACAGTTAGCTGTAGCACCTACAGGGCTGTGAAGAAGGACTGATTTCTTCTGTTTCTTCATATTTGTCACATTTTTAATTGTTTCAGATCTTCAAACAAAATGTTAAGAGGAAGATTATTCAAGTAAACACAAAATATATTTAAGGGATCGTTTCATTTATTGAAAGGAAAGAAATATCAACTAGTCCTGTGTGAAAACATAATTTATTTATTCATCTAGTTGTTACTGTAGAACCTTTTCTTTCAGGAAACGGGTGTCATTTTTTTTTTTTTAGTTTAATTACGTTTTCTTAAAAGCATACAAATAAAGATTGAGAAAAATAACTGTTTTAATAAACTGTTGGGTTTTTTTTTTTTATACAGAAAAACATGCCCAAGTTTAACAAAATCCCATTCTACCTCCAGCCTCACTCTTCATCTGGTGCCAAGACATTAAAGAAGTAGGTTCCATCTCATTATGTCGATTTTAGTATGTGATATACACTCACCACACCCACATTGGTTCTGTGGTAGTTTTAATAATTACAGTGCACAAAGTCATAGTATACTTTGCACTAAAACTCGAGACGAAGGACCAGCTTAGTTCAGTCACACGAATAAAAGCCTGACTAGTGTCGTGTAGAAACCACACACACTGTGCAGTGCAGCTGAGACTCGTATCTGAATCTGTGCTGTAGGGAGCAGCTTATCTTCACTTTTACATTACTTGACTAGGAACGAAAAACATTCTCATGCACGCTTTAATGCGTGTCTTGGTATGTTCTTTTTTGTTTGTGTTTAGGGACCGTCTGTCAGCAAGTGACATGCTTCAGGTGAGAAAGGTGATGGAACATGTTTATGAGAAAATCATAAACTTGGACAGTGAGTCCCAGACAGGTGGCTCGGCCGGAGAGAAACCGAGCGAGCAGAAGGAGGAGGAGGACATGGCTGTACTGGCAGAGGAAAAAATCGAGCTGCTCTGTCAGGACCAAGTAAGACCCATTATCATCATCACAACATGAGGTCCAATGTGCAAAACCTAAACCTGGCTTAAGTCCAGATTTTATTTGCTCTTTCAGGCCTGCATTAGGTGTAGACTTGGCCTTAAGCCAAGCTTGCATTCTGCAATTTTAGCCCATTTTTGAGCCAGAATTTCAGCTTCAGTGGTTGTTTAACGTGCAGTGTGAAACACAAGCGCTGTCCCTATTTTACAGAATTGGATTAATACAGTGAACATTATTAATCAGAAAATTTTATTGATCCCAGAAGAAATTACTTATGTTACGACTGCACAAACACACAAAGACAAGAAAAATATGAAATATAAAAACTAAAATAAAAGTCAAATAAAAACTGTGCAAAAATGCTCTTTAAAATATTCTGTATGACATACACTATGCTATATTTTAATTAGATATATTCATTAGTTATATTATCCTTACCTACCCATGTTCATCATCTTATTTTTCTGGTTTTCATTTCAGCATGTTCTTTTTAATTAAATCGATTTATTGGAAATTGTATAATACTGTTCATAGGGGTTTGTGTTTTGCATCCAGTGAGAAACACTTGATGTGAAACACATTTAATGTAACCCCTGTGCTATTTCATATCAGTCAGACTTGTGTTTTTCGTACAGTGAGCATATCAATTGTAGGCTTAGGCTGTACAATTGGTTGTATGGAACATCAAATGTGCAGTGTAAGGTGCCACCTGAAAACAGGATTTCCAAAATTGTACAGTGTACGGCTTCCATCAGGAAAGTGCAAAATAGTCAAAATACAGAGT
This sequence comes from Brycinus macrolepidotus, assembly GCA_037974445.1. Lineage (NCBI taxonomy): Eukaryota > Metazoa > Chordata > Actinopteri > Characiformes > Alestidae > Brycinus > Brycinus macrolepidotus. The sequence continues at coordinate 21,165,889 of JBBPCZ010000007.1, read as the reverse complement.
TTTTCCTGCATGATTTCTTATGCATGTGTGTTCCAGAGTCCTGTCACAAAATAGCAGTGCTTCACAAATTGACAAGAATGAGGATTACTAGTAACAGAAACATGTCAAGAAAACTATTTCCATTGGTGCCATTAAAAAATGTCAGACTACAACAATCAAAAATCCAAGTTGAATATTTGTGATTTTATTTCTAACCTATTAATAAAAACAAATGGAGTTAAGCATAACTGAAGTTTGAATGAAAGGCATACCTCAAAAATAAATATATTCTCTGTTAAGGTTATCTGTGATTTTTAGAATATTTGCTGTAAGGTGGATTTAAATTTTTTTTTAACATTGAGTTTGAATTTCCTCTGAAAGGTTCTGGATCCCAACATGGACCTGCGAACAGTAAAGCATTTCATTTGGAAGAGTGGTGGTGACCTAACACTTCACTACAGGCAGAAATCCACGTGAGGAAATGAGTGCAGCCCCTACACACGCCTGTCCACATTTCCCATTGCAATCACCTTCATGGACCTCCAGACTCACCCAGTGGTTCTGTGTGTAATGTGTTACGGATTCTGACACACAAAAACACAGCTGCACCACAGGTTCCTCTGAACCCACTAGGTCTCCACTGTCCATAAATCTCCTCAACATAGAGCTTTGGAACAGGTTTGGATCTGACTGTGGAATGGTGACTAGGAAGAGGAGAACTGCTGTGAATGACCAACTGACCCAAAAGAACAGAAAGGGTGGTGTTTTTTTTTTTTTCTTTGTTTGTTTTTTTGTTTGTTTTTTGGAAGCGTGTGCTTATTATTTAACATGCCATTTGTTTCACGTGTAATTAAGATTTTTATTGACTTTTTGTGCACTGTGTTTGTCTTAGTACACACCATTTTGGAGAAAAGAGTTTTGTGATGTGGCATACTTCACATATTTTTGCTCCCCCTTGTACATTCCAGAGATGTTTGTTAACAGTGACATCTTAATCCTTCTTGTGGCATGTAGGGAGAAAAAGGAGGTAAATCAAAATGAATGAGTAACAATCAGGGCCTGGTGTAAAACGATTAACTATTGTGTTGAATGTAAAGGAGTTCTGCTTTTGCTGACTCCCATGTCCTTCGGTTTGGAAGTACGCAGATGCACTGAAGTTTTGGTGAAGCTTCTTAACTTGTCCCCCAAATGTAAGGCATCTCTCACTAACGCTGTGCTGTATTCATTAATGCCACCATCTTGTACATAGATTGTAATTATTTTATAGGCGGTTTTACCTGAGTTGTTTCCTTGATAATCAGGATGTTTTTATTTACTTTTTTTTTTTTAAGTAATTATGTTATCTTCAACAAAAGGTGCTTTCATGTTAAATATGACTAATAAGACAAAAACGGGTTGCATGGATAAATTCTGTCCTGGAGTTGAGTAATTAGTGTCCGTGAAGGCTCAGTAGAGATTGTGGTTTCAGTTCTACTAAAGTTGCTGCTAACAGCCTACCCACCCACAAGAGGGCAGAAAATGGGATTTTGGAGACAAAAAAAAAAAAGAGATCAATCATCTATAAGGGATATTACTGGATGGCAAAACTCAGTTCATTTTTTTTATTTATGCAAAAAGAATTATGCTTTGCAGACTGTCAATCATAACTGAGGTTTGCACAGTGGTATAGAAATGTATTCTATGTTTTTAGTCCGAGATTAAAAAAAAAATAAAATAAATAAACAAGCATATGTTTATGCTTTTTGTTCCAAGACCCCACAGAGATCACAGTATGTTACCAGTCAAAGGTTTGGACACATAACTGTATTTCTTCTTAATCTCAGACATTCTGATTTAAAAAAAACTGATTTGCATAAAAAATAAATGGTTTCTTATATTAACTTACTTCCTAAACATATATATTTATTATTATTATTATTATTATTATTATTATTATTATTATTATTATGCCCCCATGTAGTATCAGGCAGTTTATCACAAAACTGCTCCAGAGAATGCAAAGAATGTGTGAAAGGGGCAATGGGGGGCTATTTTCTTAAACAGAAGACCATTTTTTCTTTTTAACACTTTTTGGGTCACCTCATAACTTCATATGTGTTATTTCAGTTTTGATGTCTTCACTATTATTCTAAATTGTGGAAAATAGTAAAAATAAAGAATATCCTTCTACAAGTAGGTGTCCAACCTAGCAAACAACGGTCCATATTTATATCAAACCATTTTGTTCCATTTTCATGTCTGTAAGATACTACTGTTACTATTTAAAATTATTGATTGACACCAGTTTATCTTATCTTGGGAGTCTAAGGTCTCCAGCACTGTGAATAATTGATTTTAGTGAGATACACTATATGGACAAAAGTATTAGGAAACACTTCTTCAGCTGAATTCAAGTGGCCCCTCACTTCCAGTGAAGGGCAGTCTTAATGCTTCAGCATACCAAGACATTTTGGACAACACCATGCTTCCAACTTTGTGGAC
>JBBPCZ010000007.1:21128215-21163329 GCA_037974445.1 Brycinus macrolepidotus | reverse complement strand
GTCCAACATCAGTGCCTGACCTCATAAATGCTCTACAGAATGAATGGGCACAAATTCCCACAGAAACACTCCAATATATTGTGGAGAAGAGTGGAAGCTGTTCTAGCTGCAAAGGGGGGACCAACTCCATTTTGAAATCTATGTATTTGAATGCAATATCATTAAAGTACCTGTTGGTGGAATGGTCAGGCGTTGTTCAGGCGTTGTCAGGTGTTGCGTAGCAACCAAAGACGCTTGAGTTTCACTGCTCTGAATCTGTGCTGTAACTGATAAGACTTCCACACTTACTATCCGTCTGTTTACGAGTTAAACTCGCTCTCTCCATCCACCAAACTCGAGGAAACCATGGCAGAAACACACCCGACGTGTTTAGTAAGTTTTAGTAGTTATTTGAGCTCTGACAGTTGAATTATTGGCTGTAAATTTACGTTAATGCTAGTTTGTTGTAGCTTCTTCAGTAGCCTGCCTAGCTAAGAGAGTTCTGCATAATTAAGTCTTAACTGATGACAGTTATGGTTGTATGTTGTACTTTCAGGCTTCTATAATATATTTCTTGCGAGAAAGGTTCTACAGACAGGCTGTAAACAGTGCTGTGAGCTTTCTGAAAACCTACCATAATGACCCTGTACTCCTGTTCTTCAAAGCCTTTGGAGATCTGAATGAAGGTAACTTATGAACCTTGGGAGTAATACTGGTTGTAGTTGTGATAGCTGATACAGCTTCTTTTTTTTTTTATCAAAGGACAAACTCAAGAGGCCATAAGGGAGCTGAACCAACTGAGAGACAAGCCTCAGACCTCCTTGTGTTCACTGATGGCTCTCCTCTGTGCACACAGACAATGTGAGACGATTGGTAAGTGTTCATGGTAAAATTCTTCTACACTTAATGAGTTTAACCACACACAGTGTGTGTGGCACTGACTGTGATTAATATCTAATGGCCAAGCACAACAAGAAGTCACCCTTTTGATTGAGCTTTTGATTAAAGTTTCAGAATATACACCATATGGACAAAAGTATTAGGACGCCTGACCATTACGCCAACAAGGACTTTAATGACATTGCATTCAGACTTTAATATGGAGTTGGTCCCTGCTTTGCAACTAGAACAGCTTCCACTCTTCTTGGAAGGCTTTCCACAAGATTTTGTGTGTTTCTGTGGGAATTTGTGTCCATTCATTCTGTAGAGCATTTATGAGGTCAGGCACTGGTGTTGGACGAGAAGTCCTGGCTCGCAATCTCCGTTCTAGTTCATCCCAAAGATGTTGGATGGGGTTGAGGTCAGGGCTTTGTGCAGGCCAGTTAAGTTCTTCCACACTGAGCTCAGGCATGGTGAGCTCACTGGCATGGTGGTTCTGCCTCACATCAAGAAGGTTTTGGGTTCGATTCCCAGCCAGGGTGGTTGAGGGTTCTTTCTGTGTGAAGTTAGCTTGTTCTCCCTGTGTCTGCGTGGGTTTTCGCTGTGTATTTCAGTTTCCTCCCACAGTCTAAAGAAACTGGAGGTGAATTGGATAAATTGCCCCTAGGTGCGATTGTGTGTGACTTACGTTGCTTTGGATAAGAGTGTCTGCCAAATGCCATAATTATAACTGTAACTTACTATTTTACTTATCACAAATATATCTGTGATTGAGCAGGATGTTCATAACACACAATAAAACATTCAGTAATTAAGGCTTATTGCACATTTCTGCGATACCAACAATGCAAAGGCAGATATTGCTATACAGTTAACAAACAATATATTGTACAGCCCTACTTATAACTGTACTAGACATCACTATACACAGCCTACATTACTCTCTCTCACCCACTTTTAGATCGAGAGGCTGTATCGGAACTGGACTCCTGTATGAAGATGTCCAGGAGGACAGCTGGGGACCGGGCTCTGTACTTTGCAGCAATACTCTATTGGATTCTGGGTCGAAATGAGAAGGCTAGAGATTATGTAGAAAAGATGCTGAAGCAATCCAACAGCTCTTCACAGGTTTGTACTGATAAGATTATCTCTTGAATTATCTAATTTAAGATTATATCTTAAATGAGAGCCTCAGGTGTATAGCTTTTAAAATAGAAATGGGTTTGTGAATGTTGTTGCTATTGAATGTACTGAAATGTAAAATCTTTTCTTAAAACATTAGTGAGGTGTAATTCTCAGTAGGTCTGAATTGTATGTGTGTTGATAGGGGCTCGTTCTTAAGGGCTGGATTTTCCTGACTTCTGAAAAAGATGTTGAAAGGTCTCAAGCCATCCGATACTTTGACAGTGGCCTACGTGACTCTACAAATGTGTTTGGACTGATGGGAAAGGTACATTCTGTAACACTTCTAAAGATATCCAGTCTACTATTTTACCCAAAAATTCCCAGGAATTTTTCATTACATTATAGACTAGAGTGTTGTATACACGTTTATTAAAAGATATGTTTAATAAAAGATATGCAGAAGTAAAATACCCTCTTACCATGTAAATATCACTGCTTATGTCAATATTACTTATATACTACTTATCTCTACTATGTACAGTAACATTGTCCTAACCACTATTTGTATTATTAGTAATTGACATAACTGTTAATTACTTATCTATAGTATTTAAACCCAGATAAATATTCATATTTATCATATCATATATTCATACTGAGCTCATTATATTTTAAATTGTGCTTGTCTCTGTGTCTCTGGGTGTCTGTGCAGTCATAACATAAGGAATTTCCTCCGGTATCAATAAAGTTTTCTGATTCTGATTCTGAATCTCATTCGGTTCATTTTAATGCTGCGGTGCTCGTAGGCTGAGTTCTTCATGGTGAGGCAGAATGAGTTGCGAGCTCTGGACATGGTCAATCAGATCATAGCCTCTCATCCTCACTTCATTCCAGCTCTTGCTCTCAAGATGAACATTTTCATGTCTCATCATAACTGGGAACAGACAACTGAGGTGGCTGAGAGGTGAGCCTGATGTTGTTTTGGCTTAATTATTCCTCAAGTGTTGTGTTTTTCCCTTCTTCAGGATTTAATTTTATTTAATTATTTTCTCAATTGAGCCACAATGTTTACTTAAATCATGCAGAATCCTAGAGACAGATCCACATAACTTGAAAGCCCTTCAGATGATGACTGTAATCTCTGCAGCGAAGGATGGCAATGTGAGGAAGGTAATTATACGGTGGTTCATGCATAATGGCATGAGTGGTAGGCTGAATCTGTTGACATGTTAAAGCTCATTTAACTGTAACAGCTGTTGCATGTAATGTATCTGAAATGGGTGGTGTAAATGTGGGCTTTGCCTCTGTCAGAATCTTCTGATTCTACATCACTGTGAAGGTTTGTGTTACAGGTGAAAGAGTATCTTCAGCTTCTTCTCAGTGCAGTTGAAGTCACAGAGCCCAGGACTCTCAGTCTGCATGTGGAGATTACAATGCCCATCAGTAGACTGGTATGATGTGCTTCATCTGTTAAACCAATTAGAGCAGGCATGCAAATACACACTGTATGTCCAAAAATTTGTAGACACCTGCTCATCCATCGTTTCTTCTTAAATCAAGGGGATTAGTAGGGACTTTGTCTTCCCTTTGCTGCAGTAATAGCTTTACACTAAATACTAGAACATTGCTGTGAGGATTTGACTGCATTCAGCTACAAGAGCATTAGTGAGGTCAGGTACTGATGTAGCATAATTGGTTGAATCACAAACACCACTCATCCCAAAGGTTTTGGCCACTCCAAAGAATGCAGTTCCACAAAGAATGCAGTTCCACAAAGAATGCAGTTCCACAAAGAATCCAATTCCACTAAGAATGCAGTTCCACTAAAAATGCACAACTGTACACTTTAAAGAGTGTCTGGATACTTTTGAACGAGAGTGTGTGTGTGGGTGTACATACACAGATCAGCCATAACATTAATTTCTCTGACAGGTGAAGCAAAAAACATTGATTATGTCCTTACAATGGCATAACAACCAGATTACAAATGGACTGTACTGTATTGTCCTATGCAAAAGTTTGGGCCCATGGTCAAATTACGTGTTTTGGTCATTTTCTGTGTGAAAACGTCTGCACATTTCAAACTTTTAATGCACATGTTTTGTTGCTGAATTTAATATTTTGGGAAAAATAAAATTTGTCCCATGCAGAAGATATATCAAAAGAAATGACTTTTTTCTCAGTATGTTAAACTCATTAAATAAAGAGAAATTTTGCACTAAAATATGCAATAAAAAGTTATATTTAAGTTTGTTCCCGGGAGAGGATGTGTACTTGTTTTCACTTCGAAAACATGTAAGGGGGTGACATTGGGTGCTCAGACATGTTATTCTCAGGTCTTTTGATTTCTCAAGCCTGGTCTTGGAATAGCACTGACCCTCCCTCAGTCCATGCGGAAGGGTTGGTTAAATTGTTTATTTGCTGGATTATCGTGTGTAAAACTTCAACATGTGGACCAAGACTGAGAACTTCTTTTCTTTACACCTCTTAAATGTCCAGGACTTTCCAGCAGGTCCAAAAATCAATTCCTTACTTCTATACCTTGAAAATAACTAAGAATAATTACTAAATTAAGAATAGTTGGGTTACATTGTTTGGATTAGCCAAATAATAAGATTTACAATATTATATATTATGAGCTTGGGAATCTGTAAGCAATTAAAGAAAATGCAGAACGTTTACTTTTTCAGACATTTAATCTTGTGTAATATCTCATGAGTAACCACAAATGTTTCTCCCTAGGCAAAAAGGTTTAAAATAACTCTGTATAATTACTTTCCACCAGTGTGGACACAACACTGATGTTGTGCAGATGCTGACGTCATTTGTGCAAAGAGCTGTGTCCAGAGCTCCAGACGACTCTGCTATGGCCTCAGAACTTGGCTACCTCTACACTCTTCAGCACAAGTATAAAGAAGCCCACAGATGGTACACTAAGGCTCTGAATATAGACCCAGGGAGTGTGGCTGCATTAGTAGGTACATGAACCAGGCTTGTTTAACACCTTGGATCATAACAAGTAGTTTATTTGTTTTGTGTTTATTTATTTAATGAAACTGGCATTCATCATTGCATCAATGCATCATTACATGTACTGGCTCACCAGTACTTTTATCTGTGAGGTTCCCTTGTTAGTACCTGTTACTAGCTACTGATCTGTGTATGTAGGCATGATCAGGTGTCAGTTGATGGATGGACAGGTGGAGGTGGCGGCTCAGCAGCTGGATTTTTTCCATGAAGTGCAGCAGTCACTTGGACCATCAGCAGTATGTCCACTAAAATGTTTTAATTGTTTTTGTCTTATGTACTTACAAAGCTTTGTAAATATATTTTATTTCATATAGATGAAATAAAACTGATTATACTGATTTTACAGTCTTGCAGATTTTACAGTAAAATGACAGTAACATGTCTTACAGTACAATACTTATTAACAGCTTTAAAACCACAGTAATTTTTGAAAGTGTACTGATATTTCTGCATTGTGCTTTGGGCTTTAATGTCACTTGACGTGGCAGCAACCAGACCACATCCATTATTGTTATTATTATTTTTAAACCTATATTTCTGTTACTGACACATACTAAATACACAAACTAAATTAGATTTGTGTGACTATATTAATTTTTGTTTATTTTAGTTAAAATTCTTCTAGAATACATTCCTGCTCCTTAGTAGGGTATCAGTGGATCTACTGAGCTTTTAATTGTAACCCTCCTCGTCTGGTAGGAAGTGACCCTTCTGCAGGCCATGTTGGCCAGGCAGAAGGGAGCTGCCCAGGAGAATGTTGTTTCTCTTCTGAAGGAGGCCACAGAACTCCATCTCCAAGACCTCCGAGGGCTTCCTCATGGTATGGACTACCTGCAAAGACTCAACCTTAACTTCCTCCTCCAGGTTGTCAGCATGCATCTTGCCAACTGTCAGGTACCTCTCTTGCCTTTTGAAGAAAAGTGGAACATTTTGTATATTTTAGCCATTTTGTTGCTCTTTGTTTAACCCCAATCTACAGTTTTAGTCTTAAGTTTCTCACACTTATAACTACATACACTGTATGTCCAAAAGTTTGTAGACACCTGCTTATTGAATGTTTCTCTGCATAACAGCCTCTACCTTCTGGGAAGACTTTACACTACATGTTGAAACATAGCTGTGAGGAGTCTCCTTCTATTTGCAATTCTTTTCTTTGGAGATTATGCAAGGTGTGTGTTCAAAACTGAACACCTGGGCAGCTTAAAGTAATTGATTTTCAAAGTTTCTGTGACCATTTACTATTAACTGTAATCTCTACAGAAGCCTTATGTACCTTAAAGTAGTTGATTTACTGATAAGAAGTGGTGTACAGATACTTTTGGACATATAGTGAACATAATACTATTTTCATAATAGTTGTTGGATAGAAAGTCATGAGAACTGAACAAGCCTAGTTTAATGAGTTTAGAGTTTAATGGCTCAAAGCAGATGATCTTTGATCTTTGAAAGTTTTTTTTTTCTGTAGGATATACCATACGATGCTGGTCAGCCCCACCCCTTCGAACTGAAACATTCAAGTATGATTCTAGAAGCTGTTATTAAAGCTGCTCCTGGTGTGTTAGCCAGTTGCTACTACATGGCACATGTCAAATTCCTTACAGGTATGTGTTGCTAAAGGCTACCAGGGTTGACATGAAGGGGTGTACTTGGTCTGCAGTAATGTTTAGGGAGGTGGTACTTGTCAGAGTAGTATCCATATGAATGTCAGGACCCAAGGTTACCCAGCAGAACATTGCCCAGAGCATCACACTGCCTCCACCAGCTTGCCTTCTTGCCATAGTGCATCGTGGTGCCATTTCTTCCAACATGGCCTGCAGAAGGGTCACTTCCTACCAGACGAGGAGGGTTACAATTAAAAGCTCAGTAGATCCACTGATACCATACTAAGGAGCAGGAATATATTCTAAAAGAATTTTAACTAAAATAAACAAAAATTTATATAGTGACACACACACCCGGCCACTCACATGATTCATCAGACCAGCCACCTTCTTCCATTGCTCCATTCTCCAGGTTAGATGTTCTGTGGGATTAGACCAAATGGGCTAACTTCGTTCCACATTCATATCAATGAGTCCTGTGCTCCACGACTCAGTTTATCTGTTGTCCTTCACAGGATCGCTTTTGGTAGCTTCTAATCACTGCATACCGGTAACACCTCACAAGAACTGCCCTTTCGAAGATGCTCTGACCATGTCTAGCCATCACAATCTGACCCTTGTCAAAGTCGTTCAGATCCTTACATCTTTCCCATTTTTTCTGCTTCCAAAGCATCTATGTCAAGAACCAACTGTTCACTTACTGTCTAAAATATCCTAATATATCTTGTTATATGTTATGTAGTATAATTCACGTATGGCTGATCGATGCAGTTTCTTAGTTATTCAAGTTGTCTGACTCAGTCAGTTGCATTGAATGTGTTTAAAGGTGATCAGGCGGCTGCTCAACACTTTCTAAACCTGTGTATGGAGAAAGAACTCACCATGCCTGAGATCCACCTTCTGCAGGCCAAACTTCATCTCCATGCTGGAGAATACAGAAAATGTCTCAGCTGTTTAGAGTCTGGCGTCAGCCATAACTTTGAAGTAAGTCAGAGGGAGTAAGTCCCTTTTGTCCTCTTCAGTGCCCTTTTCACAGTATCTCTGAAAATATTACATAAGAGTACTGAATTATATTTGACATATTCATTTTAAACTCTAAGTATTGTTTAATGATTTTTATTTTGGTCTAGTACAAGATACCTTAACTCCGTAAAGTGCAGGCCTACACTTTAACTTCATAACCTGCTTTTGTTTTTTAGTTGTTGCTCAATAGTAAGTTGTAAAATAATAATAATCCAGAAGTTTAAAGGATTACAACATTTTTAAAGCTGCTAACAAGCATTTTCAGCATTTTTTCTCTTTTTCAAGTTCACTTTTTCAAAACACTTCATACAAACATTTTTTTTTGCTTCAGTACCGAACATATTCACTGAACACAATTTCCAAAATGCTTGTATTCACTTTTCACTCAGTCTCAGCCTTTAGCAAACCAGTTTAGTTCAGTTTGCTAATGCTTTCAAATTGAATGCTTTATGAGCAAGGGAGGACATTATATATGTTGATCAAGATGCAGAAGTCGACGAACTGTTACATTTTTTTTTTTTGATGGATTATTTGGTTTCAGATTTTTTGTTACCATCTCTTTGCTTGTTCCTGTACTCTAAAGACAGATGATACTTTTTGTAATGTTTTTGTGTTGTAATAAGTATTCGAAAGAAAATCAATACATTGTTTATATGATCAACCATAGAATAATAATCTACAATACAAATCAAACTACAGAGTAAACAGTTATTCATAGGTCTACATACTACAGTAGCAATACTTTAATGCCAGCAGTTGTTAGAGTTGGCAGTGACTTCATTCTGATTGTCAAAATATTCTTGTTTGCTTGTAAGTTTTGGTTTATTTTTATAGTTGTGTTTGCAGTGCTTTTTGAGTACAGAGCGTTTTGGGCATAAAATGTACATTTTTGCTAAGGTGCATGTGACTGCGTAGAGGTGTGAGGAGTTTTGAAAAATTACTGAGAAATCCTTTTTAGCAATGTAATAATACATTAAAATAATAAAAACAAAAGAACAAATGTAAAATAATACAAACTTAAAATAACAACTATGATAAGAACTAAGATAACACATCAATTTAAATAAAAATACATTGCTATTTAAATGTAATGACCACTTTATACTATGTAAATTTTTGGTATTACTTTTTTTACATGAAACAAGCGCACAAAAACATCAGACAAGAATGTAAGTGTTTGTTTTCAGTTACGACAGGTACCTCAGTTTAACCTGATCCGAGCCAGAGCTCTGAAAGGGACTGGGGAGCTGATGGAGGCCATCCAGTGCCTGCGCATGGTGATGAACATGCCGGGGTTCAGGAACGCCACTGAAGGGGAAAGCTCAGTCTCACTCAGTGAGCGAGTTTCAGTGTTCCTGGAGCTTTCGGAGGCCCTCCTGCTGAATGGAGAGCAGGTATAAAGTCCTGATGTGGACCCTTTTTATATGGTTTCAGTTTCGAAATGACCTTTACATGACATTCTGTGGCACAACAATTACAATTTTTCTGTTTGAACAGCATGAGGCTGCTAAAGTAATGCAGGATGCAATCTGGCAGTTCAAAGACACCCCTGAAGAAATGCGCGTACTGGTGGCTAATGTAGACTTAGCATTAGCTAAAGATGATGTTGATTTGGCTCTTAACGTACTGCGCAGTATCCCATCTGGCAAGTCCAGCTACATACAGGCCAAGGAGAAGATGGCCTACATTTATCTGGAGAGAATGAGAAACAAGAAACTCTACATAGAATGTTACAAGTGGGTGCATATGATGCTGATTACTACACACATTATTACACACATTTTTCACACTTTCACAGACCCTTAATGTTAGTGGTGTAATTATTCTCTGAGGTTAGACACACTGTCATACTGTTGAAAATGTCTTGATTCTACAGATCTGATTAAATTCTACACATATAGTTTGACTCAGATAAAGATATGCTCTAGGACAACCTCTGCGACTTCATTTGAGCATGGGTGGGCTTTCCTCCTCCATGCCCACTTTATTCTGATAGGATACCCCCAGATTTGATCACTGACAGTAATTTCTATGAAAGACTTTAAATGAGAGACCCCCATAAGGGCTGAGAGAAATATTGCTGATACAATTTTACTTCCACTCTTTTAAATGATCTCTTTTTAATGTTGTATTAAAATCATTATACTCTTACATAATGGCTGTAGAACATTTCTTACAGGACTTTTTAGGCAGTGTACATGAGTGGTGGGTTGTCTGTCACAGGAATGATACTCATTATCATGCTATTCTTTGGGGGTACATTTAGGATGTTTATACCTTGGGGGACTAACACATACCCAACCAATACCCTCTGAAATAAATAGTGGAAATAAAGAGCATATTGCTGTCAACATATACTACCAAATACCATTGCCTGTCCTCATTGCCTTACAACAGGACCAACACAAAGTAGTTTTGCCCTCAGCTCTTGGCTATGAAGAACTTTGAGTTCTAAGTTTTCATTGTTTAGAAACTTGATTTGATCATAATGAAGAGTTTTGCAATGCTTCAGGGAAATATGTGAGCAGCTACCTGGACCTCACTCTAATGTGTTGCTGGCTGATGCCTTTATGAAGATTCAAGAGGTACGTGTCCTCTTCTACATGCAGGCAATTTATTTAAATCATCAGCCCAACAGGCATTAGGGAGCACCTCTGAATGGTCATATCAAAAATGATCTGTTTTCTCACAGCCAGAGAAAGCTATTGAGGTCTATCAAGATGCAATCAAAATGGCATCCAAGGATGCTTCACTGGCAAAGAAAATAGGCCAAGCCCTCGTGAGGACACACCAGTATGACAAGGCAAGATTCAGTGGTAAAATGTAGTAGTCATTGTTTGGCAGATGGTATTAATGTATTTAACGATCATATTTTTGCTCATCTGTGACCTTATTTGGCTGTTATCTTTCAGGCTGTTAACTACTACGAGACTGCCCTCAGCACCAGCATGCAGGGCTCTGTGTGTCTAGAGCTGGCTGAGCTCCTGCTTAAACTCAAGCGCTTTGAAAGAGCTCAGCAAATCCTAGAGAAAGCCTTGAACCATAAAGAGAGTAATTTATTTGTATTTTGTCTGGTGAATTCACTTGAATTTTTTTTTGTTGTTCTTATAAGTTACCTGTTCATTTTACACCCTTGCAGCAGTATTCATTCTTTATTCTTCAGATATTCTTAATCTAACATTCATGCAAATGTATTTTTTGTGTTCTTTTATGTGCTGATAGTTTTCTGTATTTGTATACTTTTATTGCAAATACTACACAGCACTGTCCATACAGTTGTGATTAATAATACGGTACAATTATTACAATAATACAATAATACTTGGGGCAAGTGGTGGCCTAGTGGTTAGGGCGTTCACCCTGCGATCAGAAAGTCGTGGGTTTGAATCCCAAGATTGCTAGTGGCACCTCTGAGGTACCCTTGAGCAAGGAACCGTCCCCACACACTGCTCCCCGGGCGCCGTGTTCCTGGATGCCCACTGCATGGGTTAAATGCAGAGGAAGAATTTCATGCTGTTCACACTGTGTGCTGTGGTGTGTTCACGTATGACAGAATGGTCACTTTACTTTACTTTACTATTGGCATTGGCATAGAGTTTTAGCCTACTCTTTTAAATGTTTTAAAGTTTTGTCTTGTCCTCTTAGGCGCTGATTTGAGCACTATGATGAACGATGTGCAGTTTTTAAGAATGCTAGTGAAAGTGATGAATGCCAAAAATGAACCCTGTCCAGAAAGGTTACAACAGGTCAGTTAATGCTTTCTGTGTAATCATAATGTAGGCTTTTTAAGGTATTACAAGTCCACTTGTAATATTTGTGTGAGTTTATGTACAAAAGCAGTTGTAAAATTGTGTTACAACCATGCTTCTGTCTCTTTTTATCACTTAGAATTAAACAGGCAGATTTTGTTACTTTAGGACTGTTATAAATGAGTAAAAGCTGTTGTGACTGACTGCCCCGTATTGTACCTCATTCAAAAAGAAGCCCTGTCTGAAATACTTATAACTTTAGCATAAACTGATAAGTCTAAACTGCTGTGGTTGGAAAAGGGGGATATATGTAAATAAGTTGGTTTTCATGATATCATAAAAACTGCAAACTCAAAATTGGCTAGTTTACACATATGGACTTGGCCGTGAACGGTCTGTTTTGACATAAACAGTTGTTACATGCTACATCAAACTGTTGTCGTACAAAAAAGTGGACAAATTCGTGATATCTGATAATATTGTCATTTTAAATACTTTAAAAATACATGGAGGATTGCAATGATTATTATTAATGAAAGACAGAAATCTGTCATGCTTAGATTGTGCAAAGAGTCACGGAGAGAAAGAATGATGGACTTACTGAAGTAGTTTCTGGAAGATAAAATATGCTTGCTCCAAGAAAATTACTCACATGATTGCATGATATTGTCAGACATTCAGGGTTTCTGAGATTACCTGCATTGTAAGTGACCAAAGCATTTTTCCAGCTCTCAGCCTTTAGTTCCTCACTGTGCAGTGATCTCTAAGTGCTGCTGCCAAATCATGTTCCTTTTAATATTTTATCAGCTCATTAAGGTGCGATGGTACCTTTGAGAGTATATGTAAGACTCTACTCTGATTTTCATCTTCAGGTCTATGAGCTCCAGCAAAGGGTTATGAGACGTTTGCCTTTAGAGTTGCCAGAGAGGAGCGATGAACAGAGGAGAGTGACGGCAGCCATTTGCTGTGAACAGGCCCAAGAGTTCTGCGCCCTTGATCTAGAGAGGGCAAAGCAGTGCTATTTACAGGCCCTGACTTTCTGCCCAGATGATGTAGAGGTCATCCTAGAAATCATCTAACAGCCACATAAAAGCTCATTATGCTCATATCCACGTAAATGCCCTGATAATCTTCTGGGTAATAAGCGATTATTTTTTTCTCCAACTGCAGATAAGTTTCGAGATTGCTCAGATGTACTATGAGCACCGCAAACTGGATTATTGTGAAGATCAGTGTTTAAGGATTCTGCAGAATGACAAAAAACATACTGCCACGTCCATGGTACTGTCTGTACTTGTGTTTTAGAATTCATTTTTCTGTGAGTGGTCGTGCCTAATCTTGGACTACTATCAACAATAATCTCTCTGTAAATTTCGAATACCTTTAGTTGTTAGCTGACACGCTGTTCCGGAAAAAACAAAAAGAAGAAGCAATCAAGCTATACACAGACATAATAAACCAATATCCAGGTATTGTATGGTATGAAAACAAGTATGTAATAAAAGCCTGTCTGTCTTGAGTCCAGGTAATAAGATCATGTTAGTGACAAAGTTGGTTGTGGTCCCTAAAACAGGCAACTTTCGTGCACTGGCCAAGCTTCTCAACATGCTACGCTGGGTGGGGAGACTTGATGATGTAATACCCCACTTTGAGACAAGTAAAAATTGCTCTCCAACTGCAATTACAGAACCAGGTTACAACTACTGCAAAGGCCTCTACTACTGGTCAGTCTTAACCAATGCTCACTGCAGAATCTGCCTTCTATCTGCCAATACATATATTGATTTTAAGTAGCTTAAAATGAGATGAAAATTTTATATGGTCAAACATTTATCATAGTACATAGTTCTAAACAGTGCTTTACTGACTGATAAGATCATCAGCTGTGAACTTTAACCTTCTGTAGTGTAAGAACTTTATTTATTACATTTATGTTAGTATTTTGGGTGCTCCCCTAATAAGTCAGTATTAATTAATCTCATATTATTCCACTTTACAATGTGAGATTTGAGATCTGCCACACATCTGATTGGATGACAGACTTAACCCAAGGAATTGGTCTGCTAACAGCCATGCTAACAACAACAATAACTGTTTACAACAAGGAAAAAGAGATTAATTATGACAGAAGACATTTAGCATTGGATTTATCATTGTAGATTTATTTTACAAAGGCTCCAAAAAGTACATAGACTGTAAGCAAAAATTATGCAATGTTCCCAAGATATTTAATCTGTTGTATGTGGCATCTTTTGATGTTGTTTACGACACTGTTTACCTGTAAAAGTTACTTTTTCAAAAAGGTTCAGCTGTTCACAAATGTCAAACTTCTTAAACACGCTTGGAGGAGAATACTAGTTCTACTTTCTTGGACTTCTGGCTACAGATGGCTATGGCATCTTGGAGTGGTTGAACTTCCAAACTCATGACGGTAGAGCCAACGCTTAGACATATTAGTTGGCCTCAAATAGGAGATTCACAGACCACTCCCTAGACTGAACAAACCAGTTACAAAAAAACTGAGCCTTATAATCAAATTTGATTTGAAAGCCATGATATATGTGTGGCTGTAGAACAAAAATGGACAAACATATTTCAAAATATCACAATTTATTCTTGCAGAATTCAAATCACGAAGTGCCATCAGTTTCTTAATGACTTATTTCATGTTGAATTTGTAAGTGGCAGGTGGTTTGTTTGAGCTATTGTTTGTGTGTGTCAGGCATGCATACCATGTGCAGGAGGCACTAACACACCTGAGCCAGGCCAGAAGGGATCCAGAGTGGGGTGAAGAGGCTGTGGAGCTAATGGTGCACATTTGTCTTAACCCAGACAAGAAGACATTTGGAGGAGAGGTGTTCGAGAGCCCAGAGGAGGGCACAGAGTAAGCCTGACTCAGCAGCACTTCAGTGTGAAAATCAATGAAGCAGCTGGTTTAAGCCTATGATGCATTATGTACATAGAGTTCTACATTCTACATTTGTATGGTGCAGCTGGTAGCTTTGTGGTTAGGGAGCTGAACCTGCGATCAGAAGGTTGTGGGTTCGAATCCCAGGACTGCTAGTGTTGCCACTGAGGTACCCTTGAGCAAGGTACCGTCCCCGCAAACTGCTACTTGGGTGCCCTGCATTGGTGGCAGCCCACTGCTTCTGGGCCAGCTAGTGGCCTAGTAGTTAGGGTGTTGCCCCTGTGATCAGAAGGCTGTGGGGCTGCACCCCATGTTGGTGGCAGCCCCCTGCTTCACTTTGTGAATGGAGAGAGAAAGAAGTTCACACTGTTCAGACTGTGTGCTGTGCTGTGGTGTGTTCACGCGTGACTATAAGGGACCACTTTACTTTAAATGGATAGTTTGATACACACAAGACTGCACAAATCAGCTGAATTTGGTTACTATCATTCGGTTAAGTCATTTTCAGCTCCTTGCGATGGGATGGTGCTCTGCAGAATATCCAGGCTTCTTAATGACTTGTTCATGAAATCTCTGATTGTCTTCATTCATGTTTTTGCTGACCATCATCTTCCTCTTTTACCTCTAACCGTTTAAAGAATATTTGCCTTTTTCTGTGAATTATTTCTAATATGTCCAAAATAGCATGGGTATTTGGGCTCCAAGTGAGAGGCCTGATTTGGTAAAGGATCCATTGGTTTGTTTTCTTTGCCAGTCCCAAGTTTAAAGGAATCAATATTTTTCCTGACCTGCTTCCTTATTGTCCAGTTTTAACACAGAAAATCCCAATCCTGAAAAATTCTGATGTTTGCTTGTAGAGATGCATTCCTGAAGATCTTTTTGAACTCATTTCTTCTTGTTATTCCAAGTGCCAATCTGTGTCATATTTCTTGACCGCCAGATCATTTGTTGACAGTGATTGATCCCAATATGCAAAAGCTACCCACCACTTCTACACCCACACCATCACTGGTTAATTTTGCAGTCTTTCTTGTTATGATCTTTAATTTCTTCATATTGAGCTGAAAACTTTATTCTTCATTTCACTTTATTCTTTAACATTTCTTATAGGTAGGGAAGCACCAATATTGCATTTCTTGGGTCGATAACTTGTAATTGGCAGATACCAATATTAATAACTGATAATATAACCTTTTTGTAAGTTTGCACTATAATCCATGTATGAAATGCAGTTAAAACTCTAAAAATGAAGCAATGATTCTTTTTGACAAAGCTATGAAACAGGTAAATTAGACATTTGCAGTTAACAAATTTCAAAAAGCAGTTTTGTATTACTTTATTATCAGACCTTTTGAAAAGTCTGACACAGGAGCTAGCAAGACAGGAATGTTTAAGATGACCAACTAGCTTCTCCCAACTGACTCACAGTTTGAAATGGTTTGCTTAGTACACCTCCGTTAACAACTTGCTGTAAAGTATTCGCCATACTTTGTTGTGTGCCACAGGCCGAGCTTTTGTTTGAAGGTATCGTGGGTTGCTGCCACTGTTGTTCTCTGCTGAAACCATGAAAAAGTTTCACACAGGAGACTTTTTCACTCTGTAATGTGCGAGTATACATGCATGAATGCATACCTGCATGAATGCAAGCAAAAAAGTGCCAAGTGATTAGCTGTAATAGCTAAAATTCCAACATCAGTCCAATAATTGCTAAAAAAAATTCCACATTTCAGCAAAGTATATCAGTGCCTGATATGTCATGCATCACTACTTAAAATGGTCTTCAGGTCTTCCTGACCTTTTCCTAGGATTGGGTCATCCATATATCAAATATTATTATTCTACCAAGAATCTTTGATCACCTTCCTCCAGTTCTGCTCCTCTTATTATATGTTCAGCATACCGGTTGAACATAATGGTGGTAGTGGGCAGCCTTGTCTTATTCCTTTACCTTCGCCACACTGTCCATTGTCTGACATGACTGTGAATCACTGATGATCGATTACATGCTCAGGTATATCCATTTTCTCGACGACATGCCATAATTTTACATGATTGACTGTCAGAACTTTTACTGCAGTCAGTGTCAACATACATAAGCAATGATATCTCTTATTACTTTGTCTTTCTTGAGTCCTGCTTGCATTTCTGGCAGTTCCTGTTCAGTGTAAGGCATAAGCTTACATTGGTCTGCATTGGTGTGCGATATAAGGGAAGTGTCATGGTAGTTTGCACATTACTTCTGGTCTTTTTTTGGTATTGGGAAATAAACTGACCTCTTCCAGTCTGTTAACCACTGAGTAATTTTCCAGTTTTGTTGATATAATTTGGTTATTACTTTAATTCAGTCTTCCTCAGAATCCTGAAATATTTAAATTGCCGTGTTATTGATCCATGTGGCTTTCTTTTTTGGCAACAGTCTCAGGGCCATTCTGACTTCATCTGCTTGCACTAAAGGTTCCTTTCTGTTGCTGACATGAACAAAAGTGTCTTGACAAGTGATGTCTTTTTATTCAGTCTGATATAACTTGTCTGTTGGCTTCTTTTAATGTACCCACTCTGGGCTAAAGTGTGTTATGGATCTCATATAACTTACAATCCTTGTTTTTCCATGTTTCTTTCCATTTTCAGCATCTTCATCTTGGATGTTGTTGTAGTATTGGTCCTAGTCTTTTCTGGGAGCTTTCTAGAATTCATGCTTTGTTGATTGAATAATTTAACTATATAAATCTTTCATCTGTGTTGTGTATGAGTGTTCAGCCTGAAGTAAATTACAAGGCCAATTGTATATGGGCACTCACTATAGACGTTTCAAAACCATGGGTATCAATGTTGTCTCCATAACAAAATTTACTAGATCATGGCTGTATGGAAATAGCTGAAACTATTTATTAGAGAAGATGTCCACATAGTTTTGGCCATGTAGTGTACAACGTATGAAGTAGAGCCTTGGTTCCTCTTGAGGTTTCTTCCTCCACCTTAGGGAGTTTTTCCTCGCCTCTGTCGCCTTTGGCTTGCTCACTAGGGACTCGGACCTGGACTGTAAAGATGCTTTGTGACATCTTAGTTGTAAAAAGCGCTATATAAACAAAATTGAATTGAATTGAATTGAAATTTAATAGTTTATTCAGCACACCAAATAACATTATAATTGCTCTTCCCCTCTTTTAAGAATTTATCTGAACTGACCTGTTTTTCATTTTTGTTGCTTCTAGTCCTCCAATCATGTCTGATGGGGATAATTTAATGGGTCTGAGTGTAGCCCTGGATTTGCTGAAGGCATTCCGACCCCGCTCTAGAGCTGCCCAAGACAAAGAAATCATTCTTTACAACCTCTGCCTGGTCTACAGCAAAGACACGAAGCAACTGGAGAAAGCTGTGCTTGCTCTGTCTGGCATGGTGGCAAGGAATGTAAGTCTGGATCTTTGCAATAAATCTCTGTGTTTGCTGGAAGTATTAGCAGAATGTTAGTTTCATGTCTTACATGCATATAAGCATACATTAGGTAGACAGAGGAAGATGACTCTAATAACAAACTTTACTGTAAAACTAAATTGTGTGTTTAGCATGTACAGGATACGCATGCATAAGCCCACAGTTTAGGGAAATAGACTGGAAGAGCAAGCAAATTTGCTGTTATTGCATAAAGTGGAATTCTGTTTATAGGCGTATTGCCCCAGCTGGAGAAAGAAGCCTTCGGGGGAATTTTGCATCATTTATCATCTGACATTTACAGAACAGCAGTATATACAAAGCAAGTGCATTCAAAACATAAATGAAAAGTGCAAATGATGAGCACACATGATAGAGCTAATTTGATGTGGATTCAACTAGCAAAACACAAGCTCATCCCCAGCAAGATGGGAAAAAATGTTGATTATTAGCTAGAATTAATCAACATTTATTTCCATCTTGCTGGGGATATTTTTATATATTTTTCAAAATCAAATGAACTACTTTCTTCACAATATCCAAAAACTGTAAATTAAAATAAACCTTTACTTTAATTAATGTTGTTCATGATTTTCCAACAACAACAAATTAGATGAACCGACCTCGAGGTTCTGGAGGAACAGTTCCCCAGAATGCAGGTGCAGGGGGGGAAGAAAGCTAGAGAGGTACCCTGTAATATACCAGTTCAACCAAGGAAATTTCTAGCCTCAACCAAGTGCAGTGATGCTAAATTTCTAAATTGTCTCACACAGGATGCTTACTCCTCTACTTCATCCCTTACAAATGTTCTGTTTTGAAATTTTAGGCCAAAACTTGAAAACAATGATATTATGTGAAACGTAATAGGATGTATGCATAACTTTTATATTATGTGTTTTGTTAATGTGGTAGCTAAGGAAGAACATTTGTGCTGTCATTAGGATTTTTTGTTATTATTGTTTTTTGTTAAGGGAAGCTACCACTTGACTGTTGTTCCTTGATCATTTTTATATTGCTTAAGCATAAAATATTGAACCTAAGACCAGCAGGTTTTGGTTTTCTCTTTGGGTGCAGGTGTTATTGGAGACCTCTTTGCTGGTAACTGCTCAAGCCCTCCTGCAGCTCAAACAGTCTCCCAGAGCCAGGAACTTTCTTAAGAGGATCAGTAAAGCACAGTGGACCCAGGCCATGGCTGAGGACTTTGAGAAAAGCTGCCTTCTCCTCGCTGACATGTATATCAAAACAGGAAAATACACAAATGCAGAGAAGCTTTTGGATGACTGTATACGACACAACGTAGTAAGAACCTGTTAAGAAAAACTGTAAAAACAAAATGTGTGACCACATTTGCTTCACTTTTGGTCAGTACACATGGTCCTGTGCAAGTCATGAAAAGTCAAATGACACATCTTCTTGAGTACTCAGTGACCTTACTTTTAATGCTCTGACAGTTGACCTATCTATGCTCTGCTCACAAGTACATTCTTTCATAACGACTTGTGCAAGCTTGGGCAAGCTTTATAAACCACAGGCAAAAATCATTCAACCTAACAAGAAATTGTACCATACTTTAGACTCACTTTAGATTTGCTTCATAAGGCTTCATGTCCAGTTTTAATGCAAGTCTACTGAGGTGGACTAAGCAAATCAAAATTAGACAAACTGGAAATAACAAGAAAGAATTGGCCAACATGATAATGTTAGAGCACCATAAGTGCTCTTTATCTGATCTATCCCAAAGGTTTACACACATACAAATTAAGTATCATACAATATATAATATTGCAGTTACAATTCTCTCATTAGGCTAAATGGGATTTTTGCCAATGTTCTGTACAACATCTGTAACTTACAGTATATTAAAATGTGAATGCATAAATCAATTGTTCCACTTTCTGTTTAAAACAGTAAAGTTGTAGAGGTTATATCAGAGGAAATATCCCATATTGTATTTTGTTGTTAGACTATTCTATCAGTGTAATATAATTTTGTAACTGCTTGTGCTTATTCAGTCATGCAGCAAGGCATATGAGTACAAAGGTTTCATGATGGAAAAAGACCAGAGATACAAGGATGCTGCAGAGCAGTACCAACTGGCCTGGAAATACAGCTACTGCGTAGACCCTGCCATTGGTGGGTAGTTAGAACACAACATTTGCTTGATTGTCATTGTCTTTATAACATGTCCAGATTCAATTTGGTCCGTTTTCATAAACTACATCTGATCGTTGTCAGAAAAAAACCCTATTACCTCCATTTTTTGTCAGTTTATTGAAACTGAAATTAATGAATTTGAAAAGACACAGCAGTCATTTACACTGTGTAAAAACATCATAAAGAATGGTCAGGAAGAACTGGTCCAAATGACTTGGAAAACATCCTTTTTCCATTCATTTACATTACAACTCCTGTAAAGTCACCATTTTTCATATCCACTTGCAACAATCTGTAATATTTAATTTTACTGTAATTCACAGGATACCGACTTGCCTTCAATTACCTGAAGTACAAGAATTACACGCAGGCCATTGACGTGTGCCATCAGGTTTGGAAGACACTTTTGGAGTGCAGATTTGCTTAGTCACATGAAGTAGATAAAATAAGTTTTGGTAAAATCTGTGTAGGAGAGAAAAATGTACCAATGGCATATGTCCTTGGAGAAAATGAGTGTGGGAAAAATGCATTGTACTTCTGAAACCCATTAACAGGTTTCTTTTTGTAGCTTCACATTATAAGATGTTACAAGATGTTAGGCTGCAGGGTATTACCAGTAACACTTGAAGAGAACATTATGTTTTGTTTGGTATAAAAACCCTCGTATCAAGACTGCGTTTCTATTTTCTTAGGTTCTGCGGGAGCATCCTGATTACCCACAGATTCGAGATGAAATTCTGAACCGTGCCCGTCTCTCTCTAAGGCCATAAGCACAAAGGCTCTTTCACAATACAAACCGTATCAATTGTCATATTTTAAATTTACTTGGTTTGGACTAAATGTTCGTTCTCTTTTTAATATATATTTGGTACTTAGATGGAATGTGTTACTTACACAATGTTAATAATGCAATTTACTAGCAGTTAAAATTGTTTTAGTTTCTGTTATATTATAGGATAGAATTTAATAACGTATGGTTAAATTATATATTTATATTTATATATATATATATATATAACTATATAAATTATATATTAAATTATATAGTTTTATACTATTGAGTGATGTTTTCAAATTAACATGTGTTCTCTATATATATGCTGTGTCTTCTTATCTGGGTATTTTTGGAGTAAAATATAATACACGTATTTTAAAAAATACAAAATGTTTATGCAATTAAATACTATAAAAATGGTTACATACACACACAAATTTGTTGTATGTAAAAAGCCTAATGCTTGTTTTTAAGCCTAAAATTAAATAGTGTGTACAAACGTGTTGTCAGTGTTCTCTATCTTAAAGCACCTGCTCCAGTCCCACAGCCTTGAGTCTTCACATGTCACTGGTCCAGTATAAACCATTAACACTTTAATATGGTCACTATGTGCCAAATTGAATGGAATTTGTATCACACTCTATTTTTACACCCAAATGTAAACAGTGGCCAAATCTGTTGCTTTTAGTTAAATTGTTCCATTTACCCATGAAAACGATAATAAGGTGAAATTGGAACGGCATCAGACGACATCTGGACTCCCTTCCATTGCCTACTCTCAGCTATCAGACATATAAAAGCAAGGTGACTCCAGATGGAAAATATTTTTCCAGTACAAGATGATGGCCCTTGTGGTTCTCTTGTTGTCCTGTATGGGTAAGGCACATTGTTATTATATATATATATATATATATATATATATATATATGTAGAGAGAGATAGAGAGATAGACAGATATAGATGTATTGATAGATAGATAGATAGATAGATATACTGTGTAGATATATAGATATACATATATATGCGCTACTTCATGTGCCATTTCCCCAGCTAATTTTCTGAAGAATGACTGACTTTGTGTGGTGTAGGGCTCATCCATGCCACTGCTCCACCTGATCTCATTGTGAGCAATGAGAGATACACTGGGAAGGTGGTAGGGGGAAGCAATGCTCACCCAAATATGTGGAGATGGCAGGTAAGCCTAGCAATGGAGGAGGCCAAGTGTCCAAAAAAAAGTAATGTAATAAAACCAGCCATCTGTGCTTTTTTGTGTACTGCACATCTGTCTTTTTAATCCAGTAACATATAACAGATAGTTCTAAAATGTGATCGGCTGAACCTTTTAAAGCTGTCGTGCATTACTGCCTATGCTCACACACATAAGTTGAATTCATCTTGACTGAATAGTGTTGTGAGTTATTAAAGACCATTGTGCTATCCATTGAACAGTCTTTGAATTGTATGCTTCTTGGCAGCCAAACACTATTGAATTTAGTATTTATTTATTGTAGAATTTAGATTTGCGTATAAGATCTGTTCTGACATTCCACTTAGAGGCTCCGCACCCATGTCAGTCATATTATTTTGTGTAGAATATACAACAGTTAATATCTTGTTTATTTCTATAATGTCTACATAAATAAGCTGTATTGTTTGTCTATATAAATTGTCTAAATTGTCTTGTTTTTTTTTTTTACAAAAATAGATCAAATGAAATAAACGTGTTTAAAAAGCAAATGTGTTTCTTGATTTTCATTAACTAAGCAATGATATCCCTATATTTTTTCCTTTGTGCAAGTATGTTTGACACAAACAGCATGTAAAAAAAACAAAAATATTAAAACTATGCTGTCCAATTGGACTTTTAGCCATGCCCTGTTTTTTCAGGCGTCCCTGCAGTACGACAACTGGAACACAGGCAGCTTCGCCCACATTTGTGGAGGCAGCCTTGTTAGCCCTCTCTATGTCATGACTGCGGCCCACTGTATCCTTGAGTGAGGCTTTTCTGTCCTCTGCCATGGAGTATACTGTGTGTGTGTGTGTTTGTGTATTTGTGTGTGTGTGTGTGTGTGTGTGTGTTGTATCTGTGTCTGTGTCTGTGTTTGTATGTATTACAAAACTATGTATTAACTATTGTTTAAATGTGCAGCGAATAATCATAAAATGTAGAAGCAAGTTGTTTTGTACAAAGTAACAAATCTCTCCCTCTCTCACACACATACACATACACACACACAGTATGGAGGTCAAGTTCTACCGTGTGGTTTTGGGAGAGTACGATCTCTATAAGTATGAAGGCACTGAGCAGGCCCGTGCTGTGACCAAGATCATTATCCACCCTGGCTGGACTGGAGACCTTGCAAATGGGTGCTTAAATTGAAGTAAAAATGATTTTATATTTTTTATAAATGAAACTGATCAAGCAGTCTTTGTAACATGTTGTCTGTTTATTGGATGTGTATCACGGATGTTAGAAATGACATAGCCCTGCTGATTTTGGACTCTCCCGTCTACAACAATGGTTACGTTTCCCTTGCGGAGCTGCCATACCCAGACCAGACTCTGCCCGATGGCTTTACCTGCTACATCACTGGATGGGGACTTCTAGCCAGTGAGTGTGAACAAATCTGTCCCACCACACTTTCAGTCAATTATTTTCACTGGGCTTTGTTTGCTGAGTTCAATATGATCACGTCAGTTAAACAAAAATGACTTTTATCTGGTCTGATTTCAGTCACACTAATCTTAAATGTTTCCAATCCTGTATTCTGCCTCAAACCATTATATTTTGTGACAATCATTTGATTTAGTGTGTGACTGGGCACACTGCATACAGTGTCTGATGTTCACCTTGATTTTATCTTTCTTGCAGCTGGTGGTAGTACCCCAGACATCCTGCAGGAGGCACCCATCCCTGTGGTGGAGCACTCTGTGTGTTCCTCTCCTGAATGGTGGGGCACTGTAGCCAAGAAAACCATGGTGTGTGCTGGAGGAGACGGTGTTACCTCTGGCTGCCAGGTACAGAGATTCTTTAAAGGGCCCATACCATGAAAAAAACTGTAAGAAACTGAATGTGGATGTGCTGTGTAAGTAATGTTTATGTGTTACGTAAAATATACCATCCTATACAGTTTAGATATAGTCACCAAGTTACAAAAACAAGCTGTTTTAAGGTCGACATGGTTGTGATGTCACAACGTGTATTTCCGTATTACCTCTTCAGCCTGCAGAAGCAGCTTAACTGCACATGTTATAAGGAGTGAGCAGGCAGTCGTTAGTAGAGTTTTTTTGAGTTTACACATATCAGTAACAAAAACCTGTTTAAGATGAATGTAAAAATGTAAAAATGAATTATGACTATTTTTGGTGCATACAACCACACAAACCCTGTAAAAGAGCAGTATTTTATATCCGTTCAAACCCCAAAAAGCACTTCAAACCAACTTCTTGAGTGTTCCATTCTTACAGTGTACTTACAATGTACTTAAAAACATAAGTAGAAAAAATGTAGGGTGCAATGAGAGTGCTTTAAAATTCAGTTTCTGAAGAAATAATTCTGACTGTTGGCTTCTGGTTCTTTTGAACTGTTGTAGGGAGACTCGGGTGGACCTCTGAGTTGCTTCACTGATGGCTACTGGAGAGTGCATGGTGTGGTGAGCTATGGCCCTGCTTCAAACTGCAACACTTATCGCAAGCCAACAGTCTTCACTCGTGTGTCCTCCTTCTTGGGATGGCTGTACTCTGTAAGTTTTCCGTTTTTATGTTGAATTTTTTGCTGCTAACACAGAATGCGCTGTTGACACTGTGCAACTGTATATTTTTGTGGTCTTTAAAAACATGTAAAAATGAGCTGATGTCATCATGTTCAAACTGTAGGCTAAAATCAGATCCAATCTGATCCAATTCCAAGATTAAACCTTAAGGAAGAAATGTATGTTACTGTTGGCCAAACTGCCGAAATGTTTGGTAATGCGACAGCAGAGGCCCACGCGTTGCTTAAGATCATAGTTAGTTTAAGATCATAGTTAGTTTAAGACCATAGTTGCCCACATTAAATGCTGCATTATTCTAGTTTCAGAGAACTTCCTGTGTCAAACAACAAGTGGAGGTTCATCTTCAGGGTGCGAGATAGAAGACTGATTAAAAGCCCCTGAAAGCCTCAACAGCTAAATTAAGTCTCTGGGGGGGGGGGGGGAAATGAAATTGAGAGCCAAGTGAAATGGTTCAAATGAATGTTTGCTTGAGTTAAATGATGTTTAAATCCCCCATTGACCCTCTGTACCACTGGGTATTTCACACACACTGGTTATCTTTATATCAAAATCCTACACTTTCTATTCGAGATGAGAGTAGTGATTTCGCTTACTGCAAGAGGCCAACATCAACTTCCCACTTTTATTATTTTCTGTTTCTTTTACAGGAAATGGTTCGAAAGCCTAAGAAGTTTTTTTAATAAAAGACCATCTGTTGAAACTTTAATGAGAGTGTGATTCTTCAGTAGGCCTGCACTCATAAAAGGTACCAAAAAACTTCATTTGGGAACTGTGCCATAGAGGAACTTCTTTTGGTTCCCTATATATTGTGCAGCACTTATAAAATTCAGTATCACAGATTTATGGTATCAGATTATATTTAGGTTTGCATTGAGAATGTTAACCATTCTTTCTGAGTGATGCGACTTTATGGTGAAAGAATGTCTTGCAAATCTGATATGGCTTGCTTTGACTGGGCTGGTTTGTTCAGCACAGTGCTGTACATGTTTTTAAACAATCTGAAACATTTAGTGAAGAACATACACTGCAGTTAAGTGTCAGGTCCTGAATGCTATGAGTAAAGTGCACAAAAACAGGAGCACTGCTGTTGTAAGAGCATTCTATCACAGATTATATCATAAACATACTAATATACTGATACTTCTATTTGTTCCTGCAGTAGGTCACCTGAAAAAACACTTCTCTGACCTGGCTGATGGAGCACTGATAGTGCAGGAGGCAGAAAGAACTGTGAAAACTCTATAAAACACTTTAAAACACTGAAATAAATTAAGATATGACTTAGAAAGAGAAGGGAGATGTTTTCAGAAAGCCCCCAGCCTTTTAAAACACATTCTGAACAAATGGGGAACAAGTGGGAACCCTGATCATTTTTACGAAGAACCAGCTCGCCATCACACAGTGAGGAGCAGGAAAGTGTACGTGTGGCTTGTTGACTTCCTCTAGCTTTTCTCAATAAACCAGAGGACACACAGAGAAAGGTCAGGCATTGATCTAAGCTCATTATGCAGGGTTATGTGTTTTTGGTAGTGTTATTTTTTGGCTTTGATTACAAATAGCCCTTTATGAAACAAATGTTCCCTTGCTTGCTTATGACTGTCAGGGAGGCTTAAAATAAGACCAGTGATCATTTGAGGCCGATGAACAGTTTATTTTAGCAGCTGCCCCGTTTGAGAGTCCATCTGTCCCTGTCAGTGAGGTTGAACTTTTAACCAGCACTTCACCTACTCTTTTTATGACTGCTGTTATGATTTCTAAGCAATTTATTGGTACAGATCTCAGTTCAGGCTTATCTTGTTACATTCTAATGATGTATCGACCTGAAATCCTGACCATAAATGCATTTTCTTACACTAAGGCCAAAAAAGACATGATAAAGGATGAATATGAATATGAGTATCTTTTTTGTCAATGTCTGCGGTTTAGGCACCTGATTCATTATCTTATTTAAATGTCTCCTATTGAACATAATATAACTGTCAAACATATTTGCACATTAATTTGAAATTAAGTTAAAAGTATTGTTACTTTTTATTATTACTATTATATTTTTACTGTTGAAATAATTGCTTTTTTAAAATCTATTGTGAATATTAACTCTCCATATCCTGTAGTCTGATGTGAGCAGGTCATTTGGTGAGTAGATTAGAGGAAAGATGGTGAAACAAATAAGTCAACGTGTGATGCAAAGGAAGAGAGCGAGAGAGAGAGAGATAGAAAGAAAGAGAGAGAGAGAGACAGAGAGGTTGTGACAGAGGAAATGATGGTGTCATGATCACTTGGGTACCTGTATCTTAACGGATTTTGTGGACAGACCCACAAAGTTTGAGTGCAAGCTGGTGGAACACTCGCTGAAGACGTGGAATTAAAGGTAAGAACTCACCACAGCTCTGTCTTTAACGTTCCACAGGGATGGCGAAAGACAGAGTGTGTCATTAAGTGTGGGTTATTCTCAGTTGCTTATATATGGTGTCTTGCTCTCCTCAGATGTCAGTCTCCCACAGCCCTTCTTCCTCTCTCGCCTTCTCGTCCCACCATCACACGTCCTCCCCTGTGGTCAACACTTTGTCCTTGACTCCTGACTCCACCACGTCGTCGCCCACCCCTCTGGCCGGACACATGCCTCACATGGATGGAGGGCCGTACGGCCAGTCGATGGTTGGTCAGCCCAGGACAACTGACAGCAGGAGCGGGGAGGCGATGATGGGGTTGGCGTACTTGCCCTATTCAGGCTGCCTGACTTCACCCTCAGAGAGAGCAGTGCAGCATGTCCACAATGAACAACAGGTAAAACTAGTGTTGTTACAGAAGATGAAAATATATATGGTAACAACTTATTTGAACCCTACTGCATAAAACAGACATAGCCATGTCTAATGTTATGTTAGGTTGCCAAATATTATAGCATCCGTAAGTGTATTTGCCCAGTAACTGTATATATATATGTAAAATGTATATGTATATATATATATGTGTAAGTGTATACGTAAAATATGTATATATATTCAGAATATGTATATATATATATATATATATATATATTTTTTTTTTTTTTTTTTTTTTTTTTTTTTTTTTTTTTTTCCTGTTTATACATACTTTATTTTTGTATATGCAGTTTTTGTATCTTTATTTTTGGAAAATTTTATGATGAATGGATCAATGGATATTTGAAATATGGTATATGTAGTCAGATATTATAAAGAATTTGAATATATGAACTTTTATTTTAGATTCACTCACTGCCCTTGTCACCCACTGACACATCAGTGAATAATTTGATTTTGAAATCTAAGTGACCAATTCAACCAGTTAAGCTTCTTAGCTGTTTCTGTTGCAGAACCTTTACATTATGTGGAGGTTCTTTATACTTAAACTACCTCACATTTATTAAATGGCTCTTTACTGAGTCATCCACTGAAAGCATCTTTAGAGAAAGTAGCTCTCCAAAAAATCCCTTTAGTTTGAAGAATGACTTTATAGATGTGCTTGTGCACATGCGCTTATTTGGTTAAGGTTTTGACCAGTATTGCCTAACAGCAAGCAATATACTGCAAGTCAGGTGACCATACTGTTTTGTGTTCATACAGTCATAGTGTGTTCTGTCAATTCTCTTTCTGTCCTCTATGAACTTGGTTGGTGTGCTAAAGGAGTTTTCCCAGTTCCTTCTGCCTCCTCCTCCGTCCACGCTCCGTCATCCAGGCCAGAAGAGGAGCCTGAGTAAGGACAGTGTTGAGTACCGGCTGCGACGGGAGCGGAACAACATCGCTGTGAGGAAGAGCCGCGATAAGGCCCGCCGCCGCATCCTGCTCACCCAGCAGAGGGCACTGCAATTGGAAGAGGAGAACCACAGGCTACAGCTGACCATTGAACAACTTAGCCATGAAGTGGACATGCTCAGACACTACCTGTCACAGCGCCACCCACAGACCAAAGTAGATGACCCAAGAGTTGGAGAGAACTGTTGAGTGACCTTAGGATGTATGTACCACTGTATGTGCTACATTTGTACAAAAAAGTAACCAAAAAACATTTTTAGAGCAGTACCATTCAAGAACCACTCAGCAGAAAGGATCTTTAGGGCCGTGGTTCTCAAATTGGTGGGCCATATCCAGAGGTGGTTGCCAAGGGGGCTGTGGAAAGAAGCTACTTTTGTTTATTCAGTCAGCTTTGGCCAAATCTAAAAAAGTGGTAGTTGTTAAAAACAGTAGACGGAACACATTTTTAGAATTACATATATGTGCCAAGCAATTTCAGTTCATGAATATGCAGCACAGCTATTGAGTAATCTGTAATGTCTTAAAACAGCACTATGTGTCTTGAATGAGAATGCCAGTGAAAGCTTGTGAATAGTCTTGGTTCTTGTGTGTGTTTAGGGGTAGCTGGGGGCCTCAGACGAAAGCCTGAGAACTGTTGCTTTAGGGAACACGAGTGTTCTTCTGTGGTATCATTCCATGGCATCTTCTTTTTAAAAATCTCTAACCTCAATGTACAGCATGAGGAAGTCACCTCGATTTCAACTGTATCACAAGAAAGACTCTACAGCACTCTCGAGATATGAAATTTCTGAAATAAACTGATACAGTATATATATTGATATGTACTTTGTGAAGCAATAACCTAATCAGCTCCTCACTGAATTAAAGCTTTCTTGTTGCCACGACAATCAAAAAAGGTATTTTTCTGCCACCTATCCATGTTAATTTGCAATGAAACTATGAAAGGATTGAAAAGCTGTGGCAGTTTCAGCAAATTCAAAGCTAATCTATAGCTAGTGAGCTTTTACATGAAATTATGAGATTCTGAATTATATCTAATGATACTTCATTAGTATCAGTATATTTGCCGTTGTACTTATGTTAGACCATCAAATACAAAGGCGATTTTTCTTTTGTAAATTTTTTTTGAACGATTTTGTAAATTTTTCTTTTAAGACTGACTTTCTGTCTCTATCACATGCATTTAATCAGTATGAATATGTTATTTTTGTTACAATATTTGACGTTACTGAAATGTAAATGACAAAAAAAGCCGCCTACCAAGAGTTTGTTTCAATTTATGTTCTAGCATAGACAGTTAGATGAATCCAAGGGTCTGTGTTTAGGACCCACACTTCAGCTACTCACTCCCATAACTGCACAACCTACATACCGGTTTTATACTAGTTACTTAATAATAAAGGCTAGAGTTTAGGGGGTTAAGCAATGAAGGATTTTTGGACCTGTATTTGTATTTTAATGATCAGGTTTTTTTTTTTTTTTTTTTACATTTTAACCACTTTATAATTAACTATAAAATAAATTGCCACAGTTGGAAAATACTTCGTATCTCCATTTTCATTTTTTTTAACACACATATTTTTTTAAAATAATTTGATGACACCGGCTTGTTGTGTGTACGTTTCATGGTGAATGGACAACAAGATATAGTCCAAAATCTTGTTAAAAAATACACTTCCATACATTTAGGGATAAGAGGTTTGGTTCCAACGGTGACAAAATATTTGCTATTGAGCTGTTTCACATATAATAATATGCATAATATACACAAAATTAAGTATTAGGAGTATAAGGAGAATCATTTCTTTAAAATTATGTAAAAATTATTATAGTTATTAAAAACACTTAGAATGTATGAGATCATTATTTTGTAAGCTACTTAGACAAAAATCAAAATGCATATATCCTTTGTTGTTCAAAGCTTAAAGTGAGTGTGATTTATTTTTTTAATGCCTCTAGAATGTCCTATTCTACATTATTAATCCTAATAAGCTGGAGACTCATAAAACCGTGCTTTTATACTTTAAAAATCAAATAGAAAATGAAAACAAACACAAACCTGCATTTAACTTTTAATTGTTATTAAAATACCGAATATACCAGCCATCAACCATCATTCCATGTTAGAGGACGATATTAAAAAAGAAAAGAAGAAAAGTTATTATGAGGAGCTCTTCAGTAGTGCACTCTTTCCTCTATGTACTCCCTCAGGCTGTGTACTCTATCATTCTCTCCATCACTTCAAAATCATAAAGATAATAATAAATGTAGTACACGTTTGTAATATAACTCTTAATAAATTAGTCACATGTAATATTCAATCTTATGTTACTCTACAGCATGATGTTTTACTGTAAATACAGTCACAGACAAATATATTCTGTACTAACATGTGGGATTCTTATTCTGAAGTGAAGTGGAAAAAAGGACAAATCTGTTGCAATCTGCAAATTTGGCAGAAATATTTAATGAATCTGACAAACTCTGCACAATAAAAAGGCAAAAATGAACACAGACAGAGGACACCAGCATAAAAATATATTATAAATTGTCAAATCTGTTCTTGTGCTCTTGCTAGTGAGTGGTAACTCCTCTTCACTGTGATGTGCTTCTGAGAAGATTTTAAGTCATTTTCTTCAGCTAAAATCGTTACTTACTTAACTTACTTAACTGTGTTTTACACTTTACACCTTTACGCTTTACATGCTTTTTCTTTAAGAAGTTTGAACAGAACTGAAAAAAGATCATTTGATCAAATCTAGTTTCGTATTTTTCACTGACGTCAGTGACGGGACAAAGTGAGACTGAACTGGGAACGCATCTGTCATGTCGAGAAAAGTTAGCCCTGAAAATGTACCATTTATAACAGAAGACATACCTCAGTTCATTGACCAGGTTGCCTCTTTTATGCCACAAACCTTTTAACCAATTAAATCAAACTTAAGCTAAGGTTTGAAATTCAGATGATCATTACCCCATCACCCCCCCCACACACACACACACACACACCACACACACCACACACACACACCCCCTCCACACTTACCTCGCCTAAACCCACTTGCTAACTGACACAATGACACAGGTTTTTGAGTGGGGAAGAGCAGGGGCCCAGCTTTGGCGGGACGAGTGAGATTTCATCACTGTGTGGGACAGAGAGCTGGAGATAGCATCAAAATACAGGACTTTAAGTGCCTTCCTGTGGCTGCCACAGCAGGGAGAGGGCACACTGATAATGAGTGGGAAGTGGACACACTTGCTTTTATTGCTTATAGAGTGTTATCAGCCCCAGTCATCTGTTCTCACACCTTGCTATTCCCTTTTGCCTGAAAGCTGAGCACACACACACAAACATGCACGCAAACATGTATGCAATAAAAACCCAACTTCTGCCCACTTCCCACTTTCTGCCAGCGTGCCCACTGCCTGCTCACTGGCCTCTGCTCACAGTGACACTGCAGCTAGAGGGCACGGTGACAGAGAGTGAGAAGTGGACATACTTGGCTTTTATCATATGGGGTGTGTGTGTGTGTGTGTGTGTGTGCACCTTTCACCCCAATTTGTTAAACCCTACAAGTTCATGAATTTGTATGAATAGACAACATACATATTACATATTCCCATAACTAAAAAAAATCATAGTAGTTACAGAATAGTTCGAAATAGTCACTAATAATTCATAGTATTTAAAAATAATTAATCTTATTTACTAATAACTTATAGTCATTAGTTCCTCAGTAAGTCATAGCAGTTACTGATAATGAACCATTCAGAAACTGGTATGAGTTGTTCGTTAATGGATTATTTAGTAATTACTGTGAATTATTCAGTTACAATTAAAAAAGATTGTAAAATAATACTATTACTAAGTATCAAATAATACTGTTCATAGTAGCTACTGAATCCTCTCCTGATCTATCCTCTTGCACTACTCCCCACATAAAGATTTTAGTACTTAGTACTCTCCTCTGGTTCTCACATGGTCCTGACACTTGAGTGTTTCCTCGTATTGTGAGTCGCTTTGGATATGTAAATAGAATGTAAAGTAAAGTAATGTAACGAACAATTTATATTATACTATAATAATTCATTGTAGTAACTGAATAATGTTAGTGATAACTCATAGTATTCACTAAATAATCAGTATTAACTAGTAATCATTTGTAGTTGATACTGAATAACTAATATTATTTAGTAATGACTCATAGTAGTTCCTGAATAACTCATAAAAGGACTTAAGATGAATAAGTGAATAATAAGAATAGGAGTAAGTTCAAGATGTGAGAGCAGGCAATTAGGGACGATTACAAGGTGCCAGTCATATTGTGTAAAAGATGAAGTGAAAGGGCAGGATTTACAGGGAGATTCGGCTGGACAAAGGAACATCAACGCTGCACCTTCAATTATTCTTGTGTATCTGTTGAAATGGTTTTGTACTCTGTTGTTTGTGTGTTGTAACATTGCTGTGAGTCTGTATGGGGCAATTTGTGGTTCTAAGTCTGAAACACGGCCACAGGATTAGGAAAGATACTGTTTCAGCTCAGTCCATGTTACCCAACACCCAGTGACCAATGATTTGCAATTATCAAAAGGCCAATAAATCTAGAAAGAACTTCAAACTGTCATAGCAATATAATACTTCAAATGCTGAATCAAAAGCTCCTAACTTGAATGTACTTTTTTATCATCTTTCATCCAGTTTAAAACACCAGCTGCCACTGGTGGATTTGAAAACACCAGCATTCGTGTAAACATTTTATGATAAGCGGAGCAGTAGAAGTGATCTAAATCTACAAGAATTAAAACTGTCACAATAACATACATTTGAGTTTTGTACCATCTAGTTATAGATTTGAGGTTTTGTCACGACGAGGACAGTTTGAGCGTAATATTGAAATCAAAACCCACAGATTCACCTTTTTGAGATTTCATAACATGTTTCAGATCATTACCTAGTTAATGAAGGCCTTCAAAAACACTGTAGTCTACAGTGGGAGGAAATACAACATCACACCAACCTGTATAAATGCGTATAAATACACAATCAGCCACAACATCAAAACTACTGACAGGTGAAGTGAATAAGATTGATTATCTTGTTACAGTCGGATGGGTGGGACATATTAGGTAGCAAGTGAACAGTCAGTTCTTGAAATTTATGTACTGGAACTGGCAAGTGTAAATTTGTCATATGTGAACACACCACAGCACACAGTGTGAACAGCACGAAATTGTTCTCTGCATTTAACCCATTCACCAAGTGAAGCAGTGAGCAGCCAGGAACGCAGCGCCCGGGGAGCAGTGTGTGGGGAGGGTACCTTGCTCAAAAGTACCTCAGTGGCACCACTAGTAGTCCTGGGATTCAAACCCACAACCTTCCAATCACAGGGGCAACTCCCCTGCACACTAGGTTACCAGCTGCTGACTCTTATAAGTGCCAAATTGTGATGAGTGGGACAGAGCATCTCAAACGACGGGTATTGTTTGTGGTATGCAGTGTTAAGTACCTTCAAAAAATACCTTCAAAATGCTCAGTCAGGAGTGCCTGAGGACTAATTAATGCACATGGAGTGCAAAAGGAAGTTCGTCTGGACTAATCCCACAGAAGAGCTGCTATCACAAACTGCTAAAAAGATCAAATAAAAAGGGAGTTCTCCTTTCACCGTCGGAAGCACCTACAATGGGCATGTGAGCGTCAGAACTAGACCACGGAGTGATTGAAGAAGGTGCCTGGTCTGATGAATCGTTTTGTTTTATCATGTGGACAGCTGGGCACGTGTGTGTCCCTTACCTGAGGAAGAGGTGTCACCAGGATGCACAATGGGAAGAAGGCAAGCCAGTAGAGGCAGTGTGAGGCTCTGGGCAATGGGAAACCTTGGGTTCTGGATCCAAATTCAGCAGATCTCGGTCTGATTGAGTATCTGTGGGATGTACTGGACAAGCAAGTCCACTCCACCTCGGCAGTTACAGGACTTAAAGGATTTGTTGCTAAATGTCTATGTGCAGCTACCAAAGGGGTCTTTGGAGACCATGCCTTGACAGATCAGAGTTGCTGTTTTTTTTCTGTCCATTTGTCCTATGTGAACGCACCACAGCACAGCACACAGTGTGAGCAGCATGAAAGTGTTCTCTGTATTTAACTCATTCACCAAATGAAGCAGTGGGCATCCAGGAACGCAGTGTGTGGAGACAGTACCTTGCTCAAGGGCACCTCAGTGGTGCCACTGGCAGTCCTGGGATTCAAACCCATGACCTTCCGATTGCAGGGGCAGATCCCTAACCACCAGGTGGTATGAGTATGACCTACTCAATATAAGTAGGTGTTTCTAAGGTTATGGCTGATAACATATAAAAATATAGCAGCCAACATGCTTGATGTAGCCTATCAGCAAAACCAGGCTGAAACCAGGGGAGTGAAGAGTGATATTAGTTTTCATATAGTGCTGAAAACACTCTTCTGAAATCAGCCTCAGCATTAACATTACCAAACACTCCTCAGCTGAAGATTAGGATAAACAAACGACCAGCTTGACCAGAATCAGTTTTCAGAGTACCCTTGTTGAACCCTGTTCAGTTAAAAAAAAAAAACAGATAAGGTTCACACAGACATCAAAGAGATGCAATAAATAAAGAATGATAACTATGTGTCACTAAAAACACCATACATTCGACTTTGAAACTGAAACTGTGACTGAATTTAAATAACTGATTTATACAGAATGTACAGTTTGCACAAAAAGCAGTCTTTAAAAGTGTGTACCTCTCTCTCTATCTCTCTCTCTCACACACACACATATTTATACATAGGCCTATATATAAAATATAAACGTTTTGTGTATATATATACACTCAACAAAAATATAAACGCAACACTTTTGTTTTTGCTCCCATTTTTCATGAGATGGACTTAAAG
>JBBPCZ010000007.1:21089275-21100649 GCA_037974445.1 Brycinus macrolepidotus | reverse complement strand
GGGCACAAATTCCCACAGAAACTCCAAAATCTTGTGGAAAGCCTTCCAAGAAGAGTGGAAGCTGTTAGAGCTGCAAACTACAAAGGGGGAACAACTTCATATTAAAGTCTATGTATTTGAATGTAGTTTCATTTCCTGTTGGTGTAATGGTCAGGCGTCTCTCCACACTCTTATCCATATAGTGTATTTTATTGATCTCTAAGTGGAAATAAAGGGCCAGTGCAGTAAAGCCATTAGCATTTACCAGGTTCTGTCAGAAAAATCACAAAATAGGCTTCTGCACAATAAAATGTGATATTTTGGCATATCGTAACAAACCTGTATTTTTACTGAGAAATGGTTGAATATCTAACTTTGCAGTGTTAACTTTTTCATTATTTATATTTTATTAAAGCATTATATTTCGTAGCATAAACATTGTATTATATAAATAATGTGAATGAATGCACATGTAAATGAATAATGTGTCTTTGTAGATCTGAGTGAATCAGCCATTACAGTGTTCTCTGTGATGGGCCTGTTCTCCTCGCAGGCTGCTGCCTCCCTCTGTATCCTCTTCACTGCTGAAATCATGCCCACCATTATCAGGTAGCCCTCTACACTTAAGCCCATTTATATGAATCTGAAATCCTTTTTTATGAAAGTGAAATATTTCTCTCATTGTGCTTTCCAACATGAATAACACAGTTATTGCACATTCATTTTTGGTTATTTCCAGCAAGATACTCTGTTAATAAAATGAGGAAAGAAATAATAATACAGCTCATACACCTTTTGGGTAGCAGACAAGGCCAAGCATAGAAGAGAGGATGTGTGCTGCTTTTCCAAATGATTTGATTACAGGATAACAGTAAAAGCTATAAATTGGAAAATCAGTGGTACGGGACTAATAAAATCATGCAAAAAGATTCAAATATTAGATATCCACTGCTGGGACATATCAAAGTATAATCTACTTTTGTAGTGGTGTAAATCTCCTCACAATGATTATAATTCTGTGGGAAATTATTCAGTGCCTCATGAAATCTTGGTACAATTCAGAATGATTTTTAAAACAGTGCATACACAGATATACCCAGAAAAACAACACATTTACATACAAAATAGATTGAGATAAGGGCTGAGCATGTTGCATTACGAAGAGAGAATATTTGCCTGGATAATTGGAAAAATCAATGCATTCATAGTTTTATTGTATTTTTCTAATGTGCCAGCACTGGTTAACTTATCAGATGACACAAAACATATTTTGACCTAATTATATTATGAAGAGTCATGATATATGTTTTTTGCCACACTGCCCACCCCTACTTGAGAATTTGATTTTGGGATTGTCGTTCTCAGTGTGGCATAGCAGTTTAATACTTTATGGAATATTATAGTATTAGATTAGTCTTTTTGTAACACTCCAAAATTCATGTTGATTAGCCATCTTCAGATTTATGCATCATGATGCATCTGTACACTTGTGTAGAGGTTTTTTTCCATACATTTCCCCAGTTACAGTAGAAACTCAGTGCTCTTGTCCTTGCAGGGGCAGTGGGGTGGGTGCTATCCTGGCTCTGGGCTGCGTGGGTCGCCTTAGCTCCCCATTAATGGACCTGCGTAACCATTATGGCTACTTCCTGCACCATGTGGTCTACTCTTCCCTGGCCCTGCTGGCTGTTCTGTCCATCCTGCTGCTCCCTGAGAGCAAACGGAAGCCCCTGCCACAGACACTGGCTGATGGTGAGCAGTACCGGCGCCCCCCGCTGGGCCGGAGGAGGAGGGACAACGTGCCATTGCTTGCCACGCCTAACCCGGAGACTTAGCTGACCCTGTAAACGCACATGCACTTGTTCACCTCAGCCCATTCCCTCCTGACTGTCACCATGTCCATGCAGAAGAGGAAGAGAGGGGGCCTGTAGGACTGCACTGTCGAGCCCTCTTAACCTACCATCTCCTAATCATTCCTAACACGCAGAAATGGAGCTGTGGCACGTCAAGTCCATCCGTGCTCCTGTTGAAGTGTAAGGGGTGAGAGGCTGAATGGCGAGAGAAGAGTCCATGCTCAGTGATATGTAGTATGGCAGGGTTAACTACTCCAGTCAGTGCCAATCCCGTATATTATGAAACAGGGAGTAACACTCCACATAACCACCATGAGGGACATCATCCAATTCTGAACGACCCATGTAGCATTCGCTGACATACTCACTACTAGCATCGACCAGATTACACTTCACAGAGGCAAGGGCTCAATACACCACAGTCGTTTTGTAAATATCCTAACTGTACTCTTTCTGAACTATAGTAGGTTTAAGTTCTCACTAAGGAAGATAGGGACGATAGTCTTTGCCCACTTCAGTACTGTAAAACATGTTGCTGCTGGCTCAGAGACAAAATAGAAAAGGACACAGGAAACTATTGTCTCTTATTGCAGGTACTTCTGTTATTTATGAATGGATCATTTATAATGGCATTATGGTTCTGATTGTTCTGATTCACGAATGCTTGACTGTGGCATGCCAGCAGAACAGCATATTTATATAAACTCATATTTATAGTCGGCTCCTTTAAGACTTTTTCAACTCACTTCTGAGTTGGAAGAAGCAGGATTAAATAACCCTTACTCTCACAGCTCTTAAGCCAGTATTACTGAGTGTGTTGGGTAAAGAAGGTGGAGCACTAGTAAGGTCAGAGGTTTTTTGAGTTGTGTACTCAGAATTTGTATTCAGCCTTCTGGTAAGTTCTCTAGACATCTCTTCTGATTACGAGGCTGAAAAAGGGCCGGAAAACTGAAGAAACGAGTAGCCTTCTCTTGTAACCAATCCTCTGTCAATTTCTGTTTTTTTTAAAATGCACCTAATAAGTCTCTATTGGTAGTAATAACGATATGAATGACGGTTGTTATAATAATTGATAGAAACGTACTGGACAATAGTAATGAGGCTTCATGACTTATTGCTTCAGATTATTTACCAAGTAATAAAAGTGGCGTATTTATGTTAACTCTTTAACAAAACTTAATTGAAAATAAAAATGTTGAAAACAAGCAGATTCTGTCTCTGTACAAATTCATCCAACAAATTCATCAAAATTCTTTAAAATAAGAGCCTGGTTATATTGGTAAGGGAAAATTATGATAAGTAAAATATGTATTTTCTCTCTGAAATCACTTCTCAGAAGACTAACCAACTAACTTGTCTTTAATCAACATCAGTGCCCTTTGTTAATAGGGCTGGTTTTACAGGTGTTAATTTGTTCCAAAAAAAATGTACTTCCATCCTGGTGACTCCATGTGCTAAACTAAAGGCCATGGAGCTGAGACCAGTACAGTTTTCAGTCATGAGCCTGAATGGAGCAGTAGGTTAATGGTCATACAGGAATGTCACAGCTTTGAGAATTGTACAGAGCATCAAAGCCTTTGGAAATTTTGAAAAAAGGGCCCAGGGAGACTGCATTTGCACAGGGTCCAGAAATTTGCAGAACACCCCGTGGTCAAACATTCATGTGATCTTTTCTGTGGCTGAAAATAAAGTCGACCGGATTGTTACAGTATTTTCTCACCCGTATCTGTTCTTTTGCTGCTGTCGTCAGATGCAGTCCTGCTTTTCCACCTGAAATCCGTGTGAACAACAGAATCAAAGCTGAGATCTTAGCAGTGCTGTGTTGAAGGCACTGGGGTAATCCTCAGCTTTCAAGTGGTGCAAATTGCAACACAGCTGAATTAGTTGGTGGGCTCCAATCTGCACTGTGGCATTAGTGATTAAGTTTACCTGGGGCTTTGACAAAGAGTAGGATAAGCTGGGATGAAATTATATAACACTGACCCAGCTACAGAACCTTTTGTAACAGGACAATTGTGTTATTCCTATATGACATGCAACAGCAAGCACTCACTGTCCTTTTTAGTTTTAGCTGTTTAAACAAGTGTGTGAGTTTATTTCAATCTGTCAAAATAACACTTGTGATATGTAAATTGCGTTTGTGCTAATCTCTTGTTTTCCAGTTAACAAGCAGTAAAAGCGCATTCTGAATGCATCTACGAATACCGTCTGCTATAAATACTTTCTTCTTCTGGCCTTATAAGCAAAGGCAGTGTGTAAATGTTATTTGAACAAGGACAGTGATTCATCACATTACAATGCCAGGCAGCAGCCCCCCTCTGCATGTGGTATGGGGACTATGTCGGTCAGTCTGCCCTGTGGTGGCTATGTTTGTCCCACTCTTCTGGGGAAAGTCTGAGTTGGTTAAAAATATATTTCCAATATTATATAGAAAATGTTCACCTACTTTATATAGGTAGTTTACCATGTCAGTGGCGTTGACAAGTGGTGACCTTAGTCTTTCAGAGCCCTCCAGGGGGCGACTTTCAACATAGTGAGAGGACATAGTGAGAAAATAGAGAGAATGAGAACAATCTTAAAACATGTCACACAGACACTTGCACCTTGTTAAGTGGTCTAACCTCGGTCTCTTTTGTTCTCACTTGGAGTGGCATGTCGGCCCTCTCTTCACCACTTCACACTTGCTAATTATCCTATCAGATATTACACGATTCATTCTAACAAGCTGCAACCAGATAAATGTTATCTTTAGGATGACATTTAAGCTGCTCAGTAATGAAAATAAAAAGTTGTTAATGGTTCTGTGGGTTTTTAAGTAATAATTCATCATAAGAATGTAATATCAGAATGTAATAATGAGTAATAATAATGACAGTGAGGAAATAATGGGACACTTACACCATCAGTAATATGTTTATTATATTTTTTGCAAGCAGACATTTCCAGATCCATACAACCATCCCCATTGTCCTCTGGTGACATTACTCAGGAAAACGTTTATTATTTTGTGCTTCACAGATAATTTACAGCACTGGCATGGTCAATCAACTGACAGGGCTGAAAGGGCGTCCAAATCTGTCGTAACCACAGTAATGAAATTCTTTCTTTGGTAGGAGAAATGGCACAGTGAGATTCTACCTTACAAACATAAAGCTCAGTCTTATGGAAGATGCACATGTAGGACGTCCCAGAAAAATGCTCACATGTTGATTACAAACCTTTGAGCATGGCTGTGGATCTGCCGCCTTTATAAAGCACAGTGGAGTCCAAGTTATGCCTTCTTTTACTATTCCTTTTACTGGATCTGTGCATAGCATTACTCAAATGGGCGTGCTCCTGTTTGCAGAGCAACCTGTGCTTCTCAATCACAGGCTGTCACTCAACAGGAATTTCACAGGGTTATCTTTATACTCAAGGACAAAGGAGAGGAGACAACAATGCGCCAATGAGACGAGGAATCATTTCAACAGCTGCTGATTGACCTTGAACCTGTGTCTGCTAACTGCTGCTAACTATGACAGACAGCTCACGCCATTTGTGAGAGGCAGCTGAGTTCTTCTCCCTGTTCAAGATGCGTTGTTTGGGTGAAAGGAAATATCACTTTCTAAACACATTCAAAGGGTTCTGTTTGATGATGCATTTGATGTCTGATAGCCTTCTTACTGCAGACATCTAAATGAATTAAAGTATTAAAACTCACTTTTTTCACTGCAATACTTGTTGAAATGGCTAGTTTTCCATGACTAAATAGTAAAAGTTTTTTTAATGATTGCATTATATTTTGCCATTCATTACTACCCTAATTGCCTACATAGTATCTTAATTTAAGAGAAATAAGAATTTCTCCACAGCATGACCCAGCTTACATGGACCAAATAGGACTTACACAACGAGACACAGACACAATGAATTAT
This sequence comes from Brycinus macrolepidotus, assembly GCA_037974445.1. Classification (NCBI taxonomy): domain Eukaryota; kingdom Metazoa; phylum Chordata; class Actinopteri; order Characiformes; family Alestidae; genus Brycinus; species Brycinus macrolepidotus. Next base: position 21,094,906 of record JBBPCZ010000007.1, on the reverse strand, counting down.
GTGTAGGTGTATTAAGTGTCCTTACCTTTACTGAAGCATAGTAGCACTAGAATCAAGACTGTAAAATAACAACAGGCTACTTTGCAAACCGAAGCAAACTGTGCTTGTTCATACATGTAAAATGTGCACTGGTCTCCATATTTGTGAGGTCCCTTTTTATAATATGTTGTCATGCTTTGTAATTGTTTTCCATTGTGGGTTGGTAGCTGGCAAATGTGTGACTCCACATACCCCCCATCCCCCCACCCCACCCCACATCACGATCACTATCATGTGGAAAAGTCGCTTTACCCCACCCTTCAGTGCTTCAATCAAACAAAATAGCACTCCTGCCCAACAATGCCAGACACCATATTTAGAGAGAGCTTGCTTTATAAAAGAAGGAGAGGATGGCAAGGGCACGGACAAGATTTTGAACTTCAACCATCTAGCGGTAAACATGCCTTCAAAAGACCAGCTTCTGGTTTAGCACTGTCCATTATCTTCCAACAGCTGCAGTGTCTCAATCCTGAATGATGTGTTTGGTGTCACTGAAGCTCTGTTGAGTTTTAAATGTATTTCAGTGGGGTTGAAAAGGCAGCAGTTTCTTATTTTAAGATCAATTAAGTGTATAGTTTTGCTTATTTGTTTTTAAATTGACAATTGTGTGGTTTTAGGGCAACAACAACATTTCACTAAGGAGGTGGTGAGCAACAGAGGTAAGCACTAAACAGGTATAGGTCTAGGGTTTAGGTTTAGGTTTTTCCTGGTCGCATAGTGTCTGGCTTTGGTCTCTAAGAGCATAACAGAAGTCACTCAAGTCACTTGTTCTCATTATTGTTTATTACTATGTTTTAAATAGTCATGCAAATCACAGATTCTTTATACTATTTATACAAGCTTCAAAAACTAAAGCCTGACACTGTCAACTGCTAGACTAAAAGATGGGAGATGCTCAGATGGAGGAGTTTGGGGCGGCAGCCCCATTCCTGAGGAAGTCGGATAGGGAGCGTCTGGAGGCCCAGACTCGCCCCTTTGACATGAAGAAGGAGTGCTTTGTCCCCGACACAGAGGAGGAGTACGTGAAAGGAAGTATTATCAGTCGTGATGGAGACAAAGTCACATGTGAGACCTCCACTGGGAAGGTAGGTATATTTACTTTGACTTCTCTTTATTAAAACAACATAAGTTCAAAGCACTGAAAGCCGCTTGCAGTTTTGCTCTGAAATATTATGAAAACTGAAGTACTTTAAAAAAAATACTGAGAATCTACTGTGAGTTTGAATCTATATAATAATCTTGCTCTAAAAGGTGGTCCTAAAAAAAACACATTTCGGATTTTTGCGGGACAGATAAAATGAATGTTAGTAATATTCACAAAATATAAATTACAGTATTGCTCAATTTTTAGAACTGTTACTACCCATTTCAAAAGATAGCTTCTCTGAGCTAGCAGCTAAATTCAGAAATCACATGACCAGTAGCAGTCTGGACGGTCTAGGCTGTATATATATACACAAAAATCCATTACAGCAGTTTAATAACCCAGCATTTTAGCTCTATATTTATATTGGTTTTCATTTTGTTATTTATTTAGATGGTGTGCATAAATGGTATGTTGTCATCTCTAAACCTTCTCTAAACCTTTCCGCAGACAACAGCAAGAGGCTAATGTGTATTATTTTGTTTGTAATACAAGAAACCAGTGCAATTTCTCAGTTTATGGATAATGTTTTAATAGAATTACAGAATTCCTAAATGTCCACTCCCACTTTCCTTGCGTATGAGCCCACAAACCAATTTCTATGGCATTTGTATTCTGAATGGAAGTCCAGTGTCTATGGGCAACACAGGGACAGTGCATCAGTTCAGTGAAAAGGGAGGGACAGGCTAAAATTTAGCATTACAGCACTTCGCACATTGACCTACATCATGTTCAAAGTTGTGCAGGTAAAACACTTTGCAGATTTTAAATACCACATTAATAGGATTCATTTTTACCTTTTTAATGCACAATTTTTAGGATTTTAACAGTATTTGTTTATGCTGCATCACTGAATGAACACTCTCAGTAATACTAAAAGCATCTTCTGGATAAAAATGCTCTGATTAGTTGACTAGTTGAGAAGCTGAGTATATACCCCTGTTTCTGTTGATAATGTTCATAGGCTTATCAATCATTAAATAAAACAACGAGAAAAATAGGGGTTATTAGGAAGTGGGGTTAAAAGGTACAGGAGCCCGTTTAACCCCAGTCTGTTCTGTAAATCCTGTTTGTTTGTTTATTAGATGTTACTCGAGATAGATTTAGTTCATTAAAGCTTATTTATGACTTTCACATGTATATAAAATGTCATGTACTCTGCACTACCATGCATAATACTACTACTACTACCAGTAATAATAATTTGGGTGCCATTAATTGACGGCTACTGTAAGTTTTATAGAATTTGATGAAAACTGAATGAATATACTTTTGTCCACAGACTGTAACTGTCAAAGAAGCTGATGTTCACCCTCAGAACCCGCCAAAGTTCGATAAAATTGAGGACATGGCGATGTTCACCTTCCTGCATGAGCCTGCTGTGCTGTTTAACCTCAAAGAGCGTTACGCAGCCTGGATGATCTACGTGAGTTAAGAGAATCTAATGAGCGTCCATCACAATAATGATGGTACAAATATCGCATTAACCCATTCTCCAATCCACTCTCCCTGTTTGTAGACCTACTCAGGCCTGTTCTGTGTGACTGTCAACCCCTACAAGTGGTTGCCAGTGTACAACCAAGAAGTCGTCCTCGCCTACAGGGGCAAGAAGAGGAGTGAAGCTCCTCCCCACATCTTCTCTATCTCTGACAACGCCTACCAATACATGCTGGCAGGTACTTGTACAATTCAAAGCAAGATAGTTCAATGTTAAAAGAGAACAGAACCAAATATTTTGTAGTTTGCTGGCTCTTTTTTGCTCAAATAATATGCCAACACTCTTCATAGCCAAAAATCACCAGATGTGTTGATGGTAATTTTAATATGTATTTTCTTTTAGACAGGGAAAACCAGTCTATTCTTATCACGTAAGTCTGCCTCCTTTATCTGAGCAACTGTGATATAATTTTCCAACATTATTTACTAGTCATGACGATTTTGAGAATTTCACTAATCAGAGACATATTGAATGGCAGATTGTTTTTCACGAAAATGACTCTCTTTTTACAGTGGAGAATCTGGTGCTGGGAAAACTGTGAACACTAAGAGAGTCATTCAGTACTTTGCCAGCATTGCAGCTGGAGGTTTCAAGAGGGATGCCAACGACAAGAGGGTAGGCAAACTGTCTCATATAAAACAATGACAGGCCCTCTGGTTTTATACAAGCATGTAGTGGAATACATTGTCTCGAGTGACTGTCACTTTCAGGAAGCTCTAAAGGAAAGGTTAAAAGCATAGGCTGTTTTTTTCCTCAAATTATTCACCTCACATGACTTTGGTAAACTTTTTACTCAGAACTGAAATATACCCCTCCTCTCTTCTGTGTAGGGTACTCTGGAGGATCAAATCATCCAGTGTAACCCTGCCCTGGAGGCCTTTGGTAATGCCAAGACCATCAGAAATGACAATTCCTCTAGATTTGTAAGTCTATTCTTAAACACTTTACCTGTGAAGATTAACGCTCACATGTGAATTCAGACAAAGATAGGTAACAATATGTATTGTCAAACAGGGCAAGTTCATCCGAATCCACTTTGGTGCCACTGGAAAGCTTGCCTCTGCTGATATTGAGACTTGTAAGCATTCTCAACAAAATGAATCAACTCTCAAAATCCTTTTCATTCCTGAAAATGTGAGTAAAGTACTTTTAGTCACTGGCTGTCTTGTTTGTGCTTCATAACACAGACCTTTTGGAGAAGTCTCGTGTCACTTTCCAGCTTAAGGCTGAGAGAGACTACCACATCTTCTACCAGATCCTGTCTCAGAGGAAACCCGAGCTGCTAGGTTAGCAATATGTATAATAATTTCTTCAATGCATTCTTTAAAGAAATATACAGAACTTACAAAACTGTCACAATAAAAATATCCTTTTTTCACAGAAATGCTGCTTATTACTGCTAACCCCTACGACTACGCCTTCATCTCCCAAGGAGAGACTCAAGTGGCTTCTATCAATGATGGAGAAGAGCTGATGGCTACTGATGTGCGTATCAAAAGAGCTTTCCATGTTCTTACATTTTCATCTGTATGACGGAGTTTGAGATTTAATCTATAAGAATCACTTAATAAGCTACTTTGTAACAAATTTTATGCATGTACATTTAAAAAACTACTGGCTCTCTTTAAGACACACCTTAGAGAAATGTTGTTTCTTTTGCTCTAGGAAGCTTTTGATGTGTTGGGCTTCACTCAAGATGAGAAGAACAGCATCTACAAGCTGGTTGGTGCCATCATGCACTACGGCAACATGAAGTTTAAGCAGAAGCAAAGAGAGGAGCAGGCTGAGGCAGAAAGCACTGAGGGTAGGTACAGTTTTATATGAAAAACACAGTTCTTTCATTAATTTGCTATTACATGGTTACCTAAAATCAGAACACTCTCATCAGAGAACTGCTTGAGTGCTACAAGACATGAAATATAGATTAAATGTTACTTGATTACTTTTACTTTTTAGCCTTAATAAACGGTTTAAAACATTTAGGTGTATGTCTTTGGAGATTTTAGTGTAGGTCTTTGCCACAACATTCACCCAGCAAAGGTGTAATTTTCTCACTAAAATTCCCACCATTTGAGCATTCACTGATATGACAAAAGTAAGTACTAGGACATTACTTGATGACTGAGTAAAATGAATTATTGTTTCCAGATGCTGACAAGGCAGCTTATCTGATGGGTTTGAACTCTGCCGATCTCATCAAGGCTCTGTGTCACCCGAGAGTCAAAGTGGGAAATGAGTGGGTGACCAAGGGACAGAATGTCCAACAGGTTGGAAAAACATTCCACTGAACAGGATACATGCAGTATGATGGGCAATGAAATAAATACTTTTTCTGTAATATCTAAATTCATAATCACTGTCCTAGGTGTATTATGCCGTTGGTGCCCTGTCTAAGTCAGTGTATGAGAAGATGTTCCTTTGGATGGTGGTGAGAATTAACCAGTCACTGGACACCAAGCAGCCCCGCCAGTACTTCATTGGTGTGCTGGATATTGCTGGTTTTGAGATCTTTGATGTACGTTTTCTTATGCAGATAACTTGTTCTTATAATGTCGAAGATTATTTTACCAATAGTGGATCAGCAGAATTAATTTTTGTACATTTCCCATAACAGTTCAACACCTTTGAGCAGCTGTGCATCAACTTCACTAATGAGAAATTGCAGCAGTTCTTCAACCACCACATGTTTGTGCTGGAACAAGAAGAGTACAAGAAGGAGGGCATTGAGTGGACGTTCATTGACTTTGGCATGGACTTGCAGGCTTGTATTGATCTCATAGAAAAGGTTAGTTACCTATTTCTCAAAACCTAATGTCAACTATCAGGAAACAGGAAGTTCATGTGACTTTTTCCAAACACTGCATTAATTTTTTCCATGCAGCCAATGGGTATCATGTCCATCCTTGAAGAGGAGTGCATGTTCCCCAAGGCCAGCGATTCTACATTCAAA
>JBBPCZ010000007.1:21070993-21082184 GCA_037974445.1 Brycinus macrolepidotus | reverse complement strand
AGACCTGCAGCACCGCTTGGATGAAGCTGAGCAAATCGCCATGAAGGGTGGCAAGAAGCAAGTCCAGAAGCTGGAGGCCAGGGTAAGTAACTAAAATGTCCCAATATATTGGAACAGCTCATAAATAAAAAAAAAAACTAGAGAAATAGTATACATTCAGTCTAATATTAGTTTAGTATTAGTAACAGTTTTTTTTTCCTTGCAGGTGAGGGAGCTGGAAAATGAGGTGGAGATTGAACAGAGAAAGGCCAGCGATTCTGTCAAAGGCGTTCGTAAATATGAGAGACGAATCAAGGAGCTCACCTACCAGGTAGGCTTCTTTTTTCTGTGAAAAGAATCAAGTGTGTATCATTAATTTAAAGATTTCTGCATTTTTCAGCAAAGAAGCATCTGCAAAATCTAGTATGCACAAAACTGACTGCCAAGCTATTATTGCACTTTAATTAGTTGTTTTTTCATCAGGGCTTGACTCAAAAGCTGTACACGTTCCTTTAGCATGCTCTATATTTTTATTTCTCTCTTACAGACTGAGGAGGATCGTAAGAATCTGGCCCGTCTTCAGGACTTGGTAGACAAACTCCAGCTGAAGGTTAAGTCCTACAAGAGAACTGCAGAGGAAGCTGTAAGTAATTAATTAAAGATCATAAGGTCTATTCTTTATTTGCCATGATTGATATGTAATTTCCATTGATCATACTTATGCATATACATTTTTACAGGAGGAGCAGGCCAATACCAATTTGGCCAAGTTCCGCAAGCTACAGCACGAGCTGGATGAAGCTGAGGAGAGGGCTGACATTGCAGAGTCTCAGGTCAACAAGCTGAGAGCTAAAAGCCGTGACACCAGCTCTAAGGTGAGTCGGGTGAATAAGATGATTAAGGAAACACTATGTAGGAACAAAACAACAGGAATAGCTGTACAATTAACCAACAGAAAGTAAATTCTTAAATATTATGAATGCTTTACAGTTTTACAGGTCAACTACATTCACAAAGTACATGAAAAAGAACTGAAAAGAACATGAACAGAATCGAGTCTTACCAAACCAGACTTAATATACAACTCTAGTTAACTGGTTTGAATAAAAGATGTCAACTCAAACATTTGGAACAGGTAGAATTATTGTTACTGTTTAACATAAAATTACCTGTAACATGTTTACACTTCCCTTTTCTTCCCTTTTCCATCTTTCAGAAAGGACATGATGAAGAATGAAGCTTTCACTTGAACCTCTCTCAAAACATATATTCTCTACAAATTTTGCCTGTAGCTGAATAGAATAAAATTAATGTGCAGTTTAACTTTTTGTCGTGTTGTTTGTGTTGTCAGTGTTGGCATTAATGGTCCACCTCATCTTACATAGTTTTAGAAGCTTATGGTCTCATTAGTCTCAGCAGTTTAGTACTAGTAGTCATTCTTCAGTGAGTCCTGATAAAGCTGTAGTATAGTCCTAATCACGTTACTATCTACACGTAATATGATCTACAAAATATTATTTCTGGTAAAACACATACAAACAGCAGTATACTAAGACTATCCACTACATAAAAGATCTAAAGACCAAAAATAATAATACCAGAATGCAGGCACATGCAGAGGAGAGCCTGGGAGTACTCGAGCACTTGCTCCATTTTGACTATGACAATTATGTATGAAAAATAAAAATAAAACAATGAAAGCAAGTAACTAACTTCATGGTAGGCCTGACTGGCAGGCTTCTTGACCTAACAGAACTCCCTAACCAACAGGCCACCAGCTGCCCCATAATAAACGGTTCAACATTGCATTGTTCACGCCCAAATAGTTGTTTTGGTGTAATGGTATGAAATCTAGCATTCTAATGTATTTCAAATTGATATTGGAACCTAGTTATAAATAAACTATTCTATCAAGCTTTAAAAGGAACAACCTACTATAAAGTGCTTTCTAACTACAAACAAGTTTTAGTTTTTCAAAAGGTCCTCCTACCTCCAAGATATGTCTTCAGAAGAGAGTTTAAGGAAACCAGAACACCGGGCTGTAAAAACAATTGTGACAGTCCTGTATATGACAAACAGCCATGTTTAAAACAGTGGTGGAATCTAATCCTAAGTCAGTCAGGAGCACTAGCAGGGTTTGGGGCTTAATATATTACTAACATATTTTTGAGAATAACTTCTCCAGAAAATCTTCAAAACCAATGACACAGCGTTATTGCTGCTATCACTATATTCAGCGGTTCTGAAAGAGTTATCTGATTTTCAAACATTCAACAAAATCTCCTCTAAAGCCAGAAGAGAGTGTTATTTTGTTTAGTTATAGTAATTGTAAATAATTGTGACTCATGGTCTAGAATGTCATATTTGCATAAATAATGCAGAAAAAAACACTACCCTGCTATGCCCACATGGAAATGAAATGTTATGTCTTCTCCAATTACATTCACTATCTAGAACTTCAAAGTAAGGGGCTGACTTTCTGTAATGAATATGCTTCAGAAAAAATATAACATTATTCTTGTTAACAACATTGTTTGTTTTCGGGTTTTAATAATGAAATACAGTATAGTAATCCTGACCTATAGTAACCTATAGTAATCTTTAATAATGACAGTATAGTAATCACGACTGTAGGTATTTAACAATAACTAAACTGCTGTACATGTGCTACATAGACAAGATCATCAGTGGGGTTGGGGGTTCTGAGGTCTGCAGAATTTCTGAGGTAACATTTAATATTGCACAAAAGTTGAGAAAGACAGTTAATCAAAGACTTGCTGGTGTTTTAATGACTTTGACATATAACCAATCATAGAAAGACATAGTTAATGTTAGCTAGCAAACTAATGTTAGCTGAAAACTACACTGTCTTCTCTTTTCAGCAGGATACTGACATTTTGGACAAAACGATCACAACTAATTTACCAAGATCAGTTACATAAGACTAAATTAATCCCACCTTTTAATTTTTGTCTATGTTTCAGTTACACCCCACACTGTCTGCCCTTGCAGGACTGAATCTAACCTCGTTCTTCAGCGTCATGACTGCTATGGCCACTTATTGGACCCGCAGGATAATATTTAACGTATCTCAGGCAACTTTAAATAACAGTTACATTAAAATGTGTTACCTTCATTCCAGTAAAAAGCAGGAGAACAGGGTATGGAAGCAACTAGGAATGTTCAGTTGCAGAAATTTTGGAGTCGACTCAGACCGGGATTTCACGTGACACCGATGGAATGGATTCCACAATATTCTCGATTCCACATGATATCTACCAAGAATAAAGGGTGCAATATTATTTACAGCATGAGAACATGGCATGAGAGCTAACACTAAAATACAAGCTAAGCCTCATTCTCCATTCTTGACTCCTTCAGGCAAAATCAGATGTTTAGACCTTAGAAAAGCTGTTTTTCATTAATAATGTTATAGTTTACTAGACTACTGATGTTTTTGTTGTGGAAGTGACTTGCACTCCGCGTTAATGTGTGCAATCGAGTCCAAAGGTTTGGTCTTCAGCTCTTGATTCCTGAATGTTTATAATGAAGTGAATATGTCTGCATGTACATTTCTTTCTGCTCTGAAGTGTAGACTGAATTCATTTCTGAGATTAAATGAGTAGGTGCTCACTAGTTGCTTGCTCAGTCATACCAGATTAGGTGAACAAACCTGGAGCAGCATTTTATGCCAGGGTATTGGCTATTAAAACAATTGTTTATCAGTAATGTTTTCTTTTAATACACAAATAAAAGCATAAATAAGGCATAAATTACAGGCAAATCAAACGTGTCTACAATTTGAGACAACAACAATAATAATGGGTTTTCCTTGTCATTAATAAGAAAGTTTTCTTAAGTTTTTCCTTTTAGATTATGCAAATATCTGAGATAGTAACACACACATGCACACACAAACACACACACACATACAAAGTCACCTTACCTGTGTGTATGTGAGAGAGAGAGAGAGAAAGAGAGTGAGAGAGAGAGAGCAATGTATTGATGTTCATTAATCATCAACGAAGAATTAGATTTATTCATGTTTTTAAACAATAACTACTTATAACCGTTACCTTCTTCTAACACAAACAGTGAAAGTTCCTTTCTTATAGACAAAAAGAAAAGTAAAGTTATACTTACCAGTCCCACTAGTCCTATGGATAAAATCTACAGTCCTTCTACTAGACAAGCATTCTACAAGTGACCATATGGATGTTAAAGAAAGTGAACACCTCACCAGAGTGAGTGATGCTGTGGCCAGCACTAGGGTGTTGATTAAAGGTGGAGCTGAGAGGGAACAGCTGAGTTAGAGGAGGAGGTGTCCAAAGGTTCACTTAAGAAAGCACAAGGCAGCAGCCTTCAATCAGCAAGTTATATTAAGACCAGCACACAGCACATATCAACTTTGATGAGCTCCCAGGCCCACAAAATGGTGTAAAGGGCTTGCGTTATTGCAGACATTTACATTCCTCACTGTTGCCCCAGCTCATTTGACATGTTTTAAAAAACTTAGCTTTTTTCTAGTCATCATTGTTACTTCAAATTATCCAATGCATGTGAACTGAGAATGAGGAACATGTGAATCAGCAGCATGTTTATTTAGGATATAACAACTGCCCATTTACACATCTACAGAATGAATAAATAGATAGATAGATAGACAGTCAGACAAACAGACAGACAAACAGACAGACAGACAGATAGATAGACAGATAGATAGAAAGATATATAGATATTTAGATAGATAGACAGATGATAGATAGATAGATAGATAGATAGATAGATAGATAGATAGATAGATTGATAGATAGGTAAGTTATTTAAATGACAAAATTACTTATGATAACTGAAGCTATTTTTTACTTTTTTCTTTACTCTTAGGACACTGATGAATTGGTCTCAGCATGAGGTGTGCTCTAGCCTTCATCAAAACTTTAATGTGCCTTTATGGTTCCTCAATAGGTATTGTAACCCAAGAAGCTTGCAGGGTTCAAAAAGGGTGCCATAATTTCCAAGGTGCTGTGATTTATGTGATACCTTCACGGAGAGACCATCTGCTGTGAACCAGATCTCAATGCTCCATACCAGCATAGCTGCGCTTCTCAATCAGGCAGAGGCACTCAGGAGGAATTTCACAGAGTTATCTTCGTCCCCAAGGACAAAAGGAAGGAAACAATGCTATATGAACAAGTCACTGCGTCACAGCTGACGGTCAGGTCTAAGACAAAAAAAATCCAAGGCCATGCACCTAACATGCCCCTTGCCTTATTGTAGGTGAAGGACCTTATTCTTTTTAAAAAAACACAGTTTAAATCAGGTGAAGCTTTTGCCCTTTAAAGGTCAAATTGTGGATTTTATATGCATATTATACTACTGTATTCTAGTATTCACATCAGAATTTACCAAGTGACAAATACTGGATATAATAAGCTTAAATACCAATTAAATTAATTACATTTAAATACTAATTAAAGCAAATAACCTCCTAAATGTCATACTTACAGTACAGCACTGTCTAGTACAACACCGACACTGTGAGCATGTCCACTACTGAGGGGACTGCTCAGTTCGATCATCCCTCTAAAGAGCTCAGTAACACTGAGATAAATGGCTTTATTTTCATACTAATTTATCAGTCTACTCAGGCTTTAGCAGTAACTCAAGTGTTGTAAATAAGCCGTTTGTTGAGTTCCTCTTTGGAGCTCATCCATTTGCTTGGATTTAAACTAGCTAAATAAGCATGAGTGGTGTTTCTTTTAAAGTTGGTTGTTTTGTTTAGTGGTGGGCATTTTTAAAAAATTCCCCTAAAAATGAATAAAGTAACTGTATTCCGAATACTGTCATTTCATATAGTGACTTGGACTAAATACAGATACTTCACTCTCAATATGTATTACGTACAATACTTCCGTTGCATCCCAAAACTGGCCCTGCTTGACAATCACTTAGACATCCCACCAACTGTGCTGCTACTGTAAAAACACTAAGGAAAGAAAAAAGTGTATGTTGAGATCCTTTCCAGCCTAACACAAAAGTGATGATTGAACAATTACTACAGTATTAAACTACACATCCATTTTTATTCATTTACATAATCTTGTAAGATTAGGATGGCAGACTCCCTTGGTACTTGGTTGCTATGTTCTAAATCAGACAGTTGATCATTTGTCTCATCAAATGGCAAGGTTAAATACTTGGCAGTCTTCTTAATGTATGTTCAGGCACTTGGCAGTGCTCCATGGCTGGTAGTATGAAACAATGCTGTGGCAGGCTTCATACAGAGTACTGTATGGTTTGATACTTCAGTTCTTTGTTTAAACAGACTGACTCTGCGTTGATGTAATGCATAAGTAAATCTGCTGCTAATTTGACTCAGATGGCTTGTCTAAAACATATAGGTGAAGAGTTATATTCATTAACACATGTGACATTAAGTTGCACGAGCAGCTAGTTTCCTGGTGGTTAGGGAGTTGCTCCTGGGATCTGAAGGTTGTGGGTTCAAATCCCAGGACTGCCAATGGCATCACTGAGGTACCCTTGCGCAAGATACCGTCCCCTTACGCTGCTCCCTGGATTGTTGGCTGCCCACTGCTTCACTCAGGTGAATAGGTTAAATGCAGAGAATGGGTTAAATTTTCACACATATTGAAACTTTAACAAAGAAAAAATGAACAGAAATGTTCCAAAGTTATTCATTATTCACAAACTCTAGTCACTGACTATCATTACAAGTAAAACGTTATTTAAACAGCAGCAATTTATTTTTCAGAATCAGAAATTAGCTCATTTTCCACTTTCATCCAGTTCAAAACTTCCGTCCAGTTCTTGTTAAACATGATATTTAGGCATGGAAGCTGTGAATTTGTACGTTTCAGTAATCAGCCACCTGGTGGCATCTCACTCTCAGCACACACGGTGTGTTACAAGACTGTTGTATCCTACCAGCAGAATAAGGCTCTGGTGGTTCTTGTGGGTTCTTTGATTGATGTCATAGAAGAACCATTTTAAGTTAACCCTAACCCTTAAAAAACACTTTTACAAATGAGATGTGTGAGTGGGACAAACTTTTAAAACTTCATTAATAACTTAGAGTTATCTTGAAAAAAAATCTCATTTACATATTTAAATGAAATTGTTTACAAAATGTCCAATACAAAAATATTTGGACTTCAGAAATTAACTGGCAGAGGTTCATTGTAATAACTATTTTTTGCAAAATATTATTCACCTGTAGTGTCTCAGCCTAATTAACTATTTTATTCTTGCTCTATTCTTGCACATAATAGAATATGACTGAGGTGGGTGGGGGCTTGACACACAACCCACCTCGATCATATTGTTTTGTAAGCAACAAAAGAAACAAAATAAAATACTTCCCTGTATATAAAATGTAGACAGACAGAAGGCAGATCTACTCTTTCCTAAAGTTATAATACTAGCCTGCACACTAAGTAAGGCTAAGAAATACTCTGCATAAATACTCTACATAAAAGCCTACAGCAGAAAATGAACATCAGTGTCTATTTCGTGACAGAAGTATGCATGAGGCTTATCTTGCACGCATGTGATATATTACGATATATCACGTCATTAAGGCAAAGATAGATGAAATATACCAGAGTGACATCAGAGAGTCATATAAAAAAAATCTTTGTTTTTTTTCTGTTATATCCTGAAAGGCAAGTAACTGGGCCGAGAGAGAGAGAGAGAGAGAGAGAGAGAGAGAGAGAGAGAGAGAGAGAGAGAGAGAGAGAGAGAGAGAGAGAGAGAGATAGAGAGAGAGAGAGAGAACACATGGGGGCAAAAACATCATTCAGTCACCTAAGGAATGCAAAGCACTACTGAACATGTGTTCAAGCAAATCAATTGTGCTCAAAGCATGTAGGACCTGTTGCGTCTCCAATAGCAGCCTACCCATTGTCAATTACGTACAAAGAGTAATGTTGGTGGCCTCACACAGTTGCGGGTGTTGAGTACTTGAGGGACCTGCACAGCTGAGAATGGTTCCCTTAAGTGTTACTTTGGGCTTCAGGATGGAATGTTCCACCTATAGCAGCTAATTGAGGAAGCCATAGGGTGAGGGTATGGTGTGAGGGAGTTGGACCTCAGCACAGTCTTCAAGAAGCCACAGGGCCTTTAAAATAGTTTTAGCACCTGGTAGACGCCTTCGCAGTTTCCTCAATTTGCATACGACATCTTGGCAGCTTTCTTAACCTCTGACTTGGAGGAGTATGCCTGGCTTTACCAAAGGATCAGCACCTTGTTCACAGTAGACTTCCCCCCTACTAGCACAACAAGTGAAGCCATGTTCTTACATACCCAGTACAGTGGATGCATTGCAAGTGTGAATGTTCTAAAATGTGTCAACTGAAGTGGCCATCTGACGAAGCACAGAATGTTACATAAATTCTTTAACCACTAAACCATAAAGCACAAAGCCCAGCATAGCCCACTATGGTTCTAATGTTCAAAAACTCATTATCTATCACAGGCTTGTTTCACACTAGACTTTAGATTACATGATACACTCAATAGGACTTCTGTTAGCCTTTGTGCATCATATTGTTTCAAAAAGCACCATTGAGGGGATTTTTTTTTCCCAAAAAAGTTCCAATAAACTATGTAGATAAGTTAGTATGAAGATCTTGTTTGATATCTTTGGGCAATGATAGTTAGGATGCAAGCAATACAATATACATCAAGTCAAGTAGGTTTATTGTCATTTCAGCCATATATGCAGTACACAGAGAAATAAAATGATGTTTCTCCAGGACTAGGGTGCAACACAAGACCAACACAAGAGTACACAAGTGTGGACAGAACAGGACAACAGTGTGCAAAAAGAAAGAAAATACAAGACCTAAAAAAGCACAACAGCAAACACTACAGAAGTACGGACAGCACAACATACAGTGCAGCACTAGTGTGAATTAATATAGTATTGTGTGCAAAAATAGCAGCAACAGGATAAAAATGTGCAGTTGTATCTGCAAGTATCTCTCTCTCTATACATACAAACATATATATGTATACACACACACACACATACACACACTAGCAGTTCAAAAGAATTGCTCATGTGCATATATATCATACACTGATGTTTATGTTCAGCAATAGCCATAACCAAATAATGGATATTCCAGAAAGGCTTTGCAAGATGCCACATGATTAATGGAATGAAGTTTAGTCATGATTTACATTCCGTTCAAATCTTGTGAGGCAGTGTTGATAAGCAAGTGTGGGAAGCAGAAATAGGAAGTGGGAAATAGGAAAGCAGAGTGCAACTAACTAGAGAGCCTACAGAATGCTGATAAACACTATAAACTGTGTATTTCCTACTTTGCCTTCATGTTTTGGTGTATCATTGATCATTACAAGACACTCTGCAGGAACTAAAATGCATTCATTAGCATTAGGATACATTCATTGACAGGTTAGTTGTTTTTGTTAGTTTGCTTTACATTTGGCCATATAGGTCGATGCATGTACTTAATGTAACAAAATGAAATCTTGTATCACATACATTTTCACAGAATAACATATATCTTTACATTATTTTGAATGTTGGTGTTTTAAATTAATAAGTTCATTCAGTGCATTTCAGCTTCTCCATGTGTGACTGTATAATGTAATATTCTTATTAAGGGTAGCTAAATGTCAGTTACAGAGTATCTTTACAGGTAATCTGTGACCTTAAGGCCAGTGTGACCCTGTTCCCAATAGTATTTAGCTCTGATATAGGGCTGACACTGTACTGTTAAATAACCTGTTCTTCAGACAGATTAATTTATGACTAAACCATATATTTTGCAAGGAATGACATTACAACATATTGATGCACATATCACTTATTTAGAGCAAACGCCATAAAGTGGTGCACAAGCAATATTCCTTCGTAAACAGACAGCAGCTGCTACATGTACTTGTGGAACATGGCCTCAATGCCTCTTTGTAGTAACTCTAAAAATTAAACACGGTCATCTTTGTCCTCTAGAATGTTGGAGGAAACAATGCCATGTCAACAAGGATGTCAAAGGTTAGGCTGTGCTCGCACGCTTGGTAACAAGAAAGCAACAGGCCTCAAGTGACTCTACCCCGGAACAAAGGCACTGTTGTTGATTTATTCCGTCCCTTCAGTGATGATCTATTCCAAGCCTTTTCTGCCAGAGAATTCGCATGCTTACCATTGTTTTTTATGAATGAGACAACATTCAGCAAGAACAGATGGTACAAAATAAATTACGGTATGCAGATCAGAAATGTTTAAAAACTGAAATAGGTGCGGTAACTTTGATAAGTAATTATTCCTAAAGCAACATATGCATTTAAACTATAACAAGTGGCCAATAACAGCTTTGGAGAACTGAAGAAGAATATCTCACAGCCTATAATTGGTCTGTTGTGCTAAATATAAAAATATTGCTTAAACCTTTATTAAATAATAGAATTCTAGAAATAAAATGATTAATAAAATCTAAATGCATTAGATGCCAAACAACCACAAATGGCAAGAAGCAGCTTGCTGTATACAGAAGAAATCCAAAATAAACATTCTGAGATCCACTATTGTTCCTGTTGACCTGTCACGTCATAAAAGGAAGCTCCAAATAAGGGTAGTGCCGATATAACCTGGTGAAACCTCCTCCAATCACTTCTGTGTTTTGTCCTTAAAAGAACTGAACCAGACATGGTCATCCATGCAAATGACCATTTTGGGATGACCAACTCCCTTTAAAAAGGGAGCTGCAGGTCCACACAGACACACCACAGGACAGCCTCCAGGTAATAACAACAGGCAACCAACAAGCAGGACAAGGTTCTTGTGGTCTTCGTGGAAAAGAACTAAAGTCTTCTGGTGTCCCCAAGTAAGAGAAACCATTTCAATAGTGGATTATGTGACCTTCTGTTAGTTCATAGTTATAGTTGTGTAGGTCCTGTAGTTATGTTTGTCAGTAATATAAACAACCAAGAAGCTGTTCAAAATTGATTATTAATTGTTATCTGCGTATCATCAACTCTGCAGGGTATCAGGGTAAGAACAGCCCCTAGACTTCAGGATGTCTGACTCGGTAATGGCAGAGTTTGGGCCTGCAGCTCCTTTTCTGCGTAAGTCAGAACAGGAGCGTCTGGAGGCCCAGACTCGCCCCTTTGACATGAAGAAGGAATGCTTTGTGCCGGACCCTGAAGTTGAGTATGTCAAAGCCTC
>JBBPCZ010000007.1:21029377-21042252 GCA_037974445.1 Brycinus macrolepidotus | reverse complement strand
TGAACACACCACAGCACACAGTGTGAACAGCTCGAAATTCTTCCTCTGCATTTAACCCATTCACCAAGTGAAGCAGCAGGCAGCCAGGACCACAGTGCCCGGAGAGCAGTGTGTGGAGACAGTACCTTGCTCAGTGGTACCGCAGAGGTGCCACTAGCAGTCTTGCTGAATGACAGCACCAAGGGTGAGTTTGGTAGTCATGGTTTTTAAGAATAATTACCCTTATTCTTTTTTGCTCCTTTGTGAGAGTGGGTTGGAATCCATGTCTTTTCTGTGCTTAATTGTTTTCTCTGTAAAAGTATTGTTCCTAGGTTTAATCCTATGAACAATACTACATAAGTGTAAAAAATAATTTAAATTAAAAAAAAACAAAAACATTTTGTTTCATTCTTATCTTTTCAAGTTTGCATTTACATATTATTGTATGTTATATGCGTGTGTGTTGTAAAGTCACTTCATCACTGGCTTTCATCTCAAACTGACCTTTGCCATCGTAGCGTCACTCTGCTCTGCTCTCGCTAGTCCTTACACTCCCTGATCCTTGCCATGTTTTTAAAACTCATCTTGAACTCATTTATCCTAGGCAAAAAAATGAAATCACATCAGAATAGTATGCTAATAATCAGTGATAAGTATATTCCAGTGGTCAAAGAAAAAAGCTTGTTTTTAATATATACAAACTGCATAGACAATGTTTCTTATGATCCTACAGTCAAATATTAGGAAGAAATTCAATCAACATGATCACAATGTTCTTAAACACCTTATTTTATTTCATGTTTAATAATCACATCACTAGTTAACAACTGATCACAATAAACACTTCTTTCAAACCAGAAAACAAAATGAATTCCAAATGTTATGGAAAAAAAATTGCAAAGGACAATGTCTGCAAATGACAAGTCTACCAAACACATCCCACTTGATCTGCATGCTCTTAGTATGTTTTCTATTAGTACGCTCTTTTAGTAGAGGTGCATTTAAGGGGCTTCTCACTCCGTCACATGGGCAATTTCAACAAACTGTTTTCGGTTCAGTATAAAGAGTGTGGGAGTCTTCTAAAGCCTCAAAACGCTTCGAGCAAGGATGGTATGCTTTGTATTTGTGTCTCTGTGATAGATAAGTGTGTTATGGTGGAATCCCTAATTTCATACAATATATTGGACCTCTCCTCTCGCTCCCTGCCTCAACAGAGAGCCCTGATCCATTATGGCAGAATTAAAACAGTGCAAATCATACACATTCAATGCAAAACCCTGCTGTTACATTTTTAACCATCCAAACCTACAAATATAACAATGTGCTCTTCGTATATTAAGACTAGAAGGTAGAGATGGGCAAGGAGCTACGTGAGACTCATTGAGATTCAGAGCGACCAGCGGTGAATGCAAGCCGTATGCTAATAAGCCCCTCAACACAAACCAGACTTCATCCACCTTGCGTGTTGCTTGTAAGAGTCCTAACATACTACCAGCATACCAAAGCAATGGCGGTACGACAGGAACACAAATACAAGTGTCTTGCATGTTTAGTACATTATGTTTCAAAAACATTCTTTCATCACAGCCCTTTTCTCAGAAAAAAGGCAGACCAACTTTAGTTTTGAATAATGATGATAATATAATAATAATGATCATAATAATAATAAATATTAACGATAGCCATTGAAATCATAATGATCTTAATAACAACAATAATGACAAATCACACTCCCTAAAAACCTTAAAGGTACAAATCAGTACTCAACACTCTTTTAAAGCATAATTAATATTCTTTTCATTTCCATCTTGTTTTTTCCTTCCCGCGGCGATATCGAAGGTATAAACCGTAAATATATATATTTACATAAATCCAGGTGCTAGCAACTGAGGAGGGCCAAAACAAAACGTGCTCAATTAAGGAAGAAAAAAAAAAAAGCAGAGCACACTGCACTTGATAGTAAAATGGCTGCATTCAGGCACAGAGGAACTGACTTTTAAGATAACCACAACCCTACTGGAAGTGCTGAAGGTTACAAAAAAAAGTCAGACCTCAAAGAGAATCCTACCTAGAGCATTTGAAAGCTGCACAACACAGCTCAAATACAAATATCTACAAACCTCCCATTTGTCAAAAACACCTCTACATAAATAATAACCGTTATTGCCCATGATCCTAAATAAAGTTAATTTTTTCCCCCTGGTTTAATACTGAATCAATAATTTCTCATCAGTATCCTCAATCCGATATTACTGAGACATAGCTCAATTTAGATTTGCGCATAATATGCGTGTGCTAATACTTCTCTGTGGTTCATTAAAAGGCTTAAAACCTTCAAAAATGATGGTAAATAATAGTAATGAAGGGTAATATATATTTTATGATAGTGTCCTTTATTTCATTAGTTGCATAAATATGAGGTTAAAAAGAGGGCAAAACTGCAGTAGCATTTCTAACCAAAGGACTACCCTTATTCATTTTCGCCACCGCCTTAACTCGAGACGGGAAAAGCTTTTAAGAAAGCATGTACTTTTTCTTGCGTTATTAATCGTTCTTCACTCTAGAACAGACACAGCACCACAGAACTACGTGATGTGTACAGTTTTCTGAATGGGATACAATATTCGGACAGTATAAAAAAAAAGGCTATTTGGAGGTGACTAAGATTGAATGCTACAAGGAAAATAAGCTACCATGTCATGGTCTACTGTCTCTAACACGCTGCTGGAACATTCATGTGTATCCATGCATTAGCTTTCTGAAACACCTCTGATGGTACAGTAAGCACAATTAGATATAGGTATGTTTACAGTTCAAATAGGTCTTAATGAAGCAATTAACAGTTAATCTAGCTAAATGAAAGGTTTTGTGTCAGGCTGTGACATTCTGCATATTCCCCAAAGGCAGTGGCAGACCCAGGCTCTTTCCAGTTTCAGGTAATTAGGATAAGAGGCACAAACTTGAATGACACAAGGCTTCATTCCTCCTTTCATCTCAAACATGCTTCAGCCATGACACCAGGTCCATCCAACCACGAACTGGTTTTATCAACTTTTCATAACTTTACTCCAACTTAGCTTCACGCTCCTTCACGCTCCTACTACACCATATCAACAATTTTCCTCTCATATTCACTGTTCGCCTTCCACGACTCGCCCTCACTGCTGACCACAAACACTTTCCGAGACCTATGCGGAGCTGTGTCTGAGATGTAAGCTTTATGTCCTGTGCGCATGTTTCAATAAGAAATTTCAAGAAGAATGTCCTATAGGCAGAGACCACTGTATTGCTTTACAAGAAGAAAAAACAACAAAAGAACCAAACAACCAAGCACAACGAAAAATGAAGTCAAACAAACGTAATAGAACACAGCTCATAGCCACAGAATTCACTCAACACACATCACAAAACACAGTTTTTTTTTAGAGAGATTTAGATCGACCTACAGCTGAAACAGACTATTTTGTTTTAAACTGGAGTTCTTATGGAGGATAGTGAAGGAGGGGAGTAAGTGAGTTATGAGAGTGGGGGAATACTGAAGCAGGGTAGTCAATGGTTCTTGTAGGATTATGTGACAGCCCCACATACTGACAAAAAGCTGCAACACAAAACTATGGGCTGACATCTCTACAGTGAGTATTTGCGTCAGGAGTACAGGTCATGTATATCCAGTTGATTATACTGTGGGTAAATCCTATCAGAGATTAGATCCTGCTAAGACTGCAGTATTTAATAAGAATGAAACCAAGAGAACTAGCCTATATCATGCTCTAATGGATGTTTTGTAACCAAGTGAGTATGAGAAGCTGAGGAGGGGTAGATGAAGAGATTCAGCTAAATTCATTCCACCTATTCATCACCAGACTCAGACTGGAACAGTCTGTAAAGAGAAGGTCAGGGGTTTTGAGAGTGAGCCGATGAGTGGAGGAGGTCACGTCCGGAGTGCAGCGAGCGAGCCAGAGCTGCACCCCTGCCCCTGAGAGGCAAGGACGAGGGCAGGGCTTGTGGAGGAGCGAGGGAAGTCGGCGGTCGCCAAAGAGTCGTTGAGCGAAACACTGCTGCGGAGCGGATGAGGGTGGTCGGGGCTGTCACCCAGGGCAGGCCAGGTTATGATGTCAGCGCCGTGGTCCGTGCGAGAGCGCGCTTTCTCGCGGAAGTTTAGCTTGAAAGATTCAATCTGCAGCAGGAGGGTGGGGTAGGATTTGGGAAAACAGAAAGACAGAAGAAGGATTGGACACAAAAGGAGGAGATAGGGCAGGAGAAAGTGTTGTAGAAATTAAAAGGAAAGTGTAAGGGTAAGGTGACAGCAAAAAGCAGAATTAGATGCCTGAAAAATAAGAAGTTAAGACGGTTTGGTGGTCAGGGGCTTCGGAGCACAGATTAGAGAGATCTTTTTTCAACAACAGAAATACAACAATGAATGAACACAAAAACAAGAAATAAATGGTTAACAAATGAATATTATGAAATGAATTAAAATATGTCAACTAAATTACATTTAGTATGTTGGACACTACGGGAGTTTATCAACCTAAATGTTTTCATGCAACAAGTCTTTAAAGGTACAAGCACCATTTCTGCAGGTTTCTGTCTACTTTTTAACTGTCCCAACTACAATTAACCATGGAGACGGGTCTTGCCTTTGGGATGATCTTTTTTTAATATTTTGAACTACAAAATAGGATGCAACACAAATAAGGAAAACTGTAGAAATTGTTGCTTTCATCAGACAGCTAAGGGAAACAGCAAAATGGCAAGGCAAAATCTCAATCAAGAATTGCTGCCATTTTTTTGCAGTAACATCACAGGCCTTACAACACCAAGAACACGATCATGCCCATTGAAACATACAGCACAAACACTAAACGATCTCCATTTTGTCATTTTCACTAAACTACCAGAGCTAATGGACTGACTATCAATTCCAACAGAAATTCTAGTCCAGGGGTCACCAATCATATCCATAAATTGCAATTGTGGCTGCAGGTTTTAATTTGTGTAGATCAGACACCCCTGCTCTAGCCCGACACAAAACAGGAACATCCAAGGGACAGGCATGTAGTGAGCCCTGGGATCGGATCAGGGTGACACACAAACTTACTTGTTTCAGGGATGAGCGAGTCCAGACCCTGGGGGTCCCGGAGCACATCGCCCCCACATGGAGTGCCCTCCTTCAGCCCATTCTCCTGGGCAGGGCTGGCTGCCGGCTGGGCTGCCAAGGAACCACTAGAGGGAGCCCCACTCCCCTCAACTGTCTCCTGTTGCCCCTCAGCCTAGAAATACATAGCAGCATGTCAATAGGAGAGATGGAGATGGAATGGATAAGGGTATTTGATCCCTTCATTGAGTGTGTGGATGTTTTTTTTGTGTCTGTGTAGGCTGGCAAACCAAAAAGAAAATGCACAAACTGTTGTGTCGATGTCTTTATGGTATCATGCTTTAATGATATGAGGAACATGAGCAAACTGGTACTAAAACTTAAGACGCAAAGTATATTTATAAATATAAAGTAAAATATGACGGACTGCAATAGATTTTAAAAACAAATAATTTATCTTAAATAGGAAATAAGCACATGGTGAAAGGCATGAAAAATACACATGCACTCAAATCAATTCTGAATGAAATGAGGGGCTCAGCTCCTGTTGTTGGGAACTGCTTGTTTTAAAATAAACATTCGCTAGTACCTCCATTCACATATAAAATGTTTATCAGCTTGATCCTCTTCATACACTCCCATTCATAATTTAAGTTTTCACAGCATGCCTCCAAAATCAGATGGCCTTCATTTCAAGAAATTACTGGAAAGCTTGTCAGAAGAAATCGTCTGTGATTATCAAACCAGAAGCATAAGCACAGAGTTTACTAAAATCACTGGAACACCAACGGAGTTCTGATTTTAAAAAAACAGAGTTTGGTAACAAACTGGTAACATATAAGGAGTCATGGTCATCAGTTCATCTGTGATATTGTGGGACTGTTCACTGCAAAGCTCCCAGCAATCCGCAAGTGAGTCTACAAAAAAGGACCAAGGACTCCAAAGAATCTATTCATGACTTATTCATGTATTCTCAAACCTCACAATTCAATGATAAAATTCACAAATGTCATCTTAGCCAAAAGGAGCAGGATTCCCCAAACTGGACATGGTTTTAAGGGGAAACCATTTTTTGTTTGAGTAATGCTACCAAGATCAAACAAATATTTTTTTTCTTGTCTCTTATTCCTCCTCATCTTTACCAAAGATGCCAGTAATGTACACAGAACTGTATAACTGTGCTATTCTCTTTCATGGAATAAAAGTGCAGTTTCATGTGAATGAATATGAGTGGATGAAGAGTGCAGACATGGAAATTCGCATGCAGAGATGAATGGCCATAGGCTGAGGGGAAAGGTGACATCACAACCAAGAGTTCAGATTTTAGACCCACCCAAGATAATAATGCCATGTTACTCAAAGTGCAGTTCTGGAAGGCCATAACCTTGCACGGCTGAATGATTTCCCAACTCCAACATAAATGCTTAAAAAGCCCATTATCAACAGCTGATTTATGGAGTCAAATGTGTTGGATCAGGGAAAAGATAATGGTCCTCCAGGACAGCATCTGAGTAATAATAAATGATAAGATGGTGGAAGGAATGTGTAGTGCTATAAGATACCCCTTCCTTTACTCATTATACGCAGAGTTCACTTTTTGTAATCCTAGTCTTTTCCTTCCAAAAACAACAAAAATCCCTCATACTTCACTTCTCCAGAAAGATGCCAAGTCAATCCTTTGGTCTTACTGAGGCATAAAGATATTGAAGGAACTTGGTAAATTAGGGTAAGAGATTTAAAAAAAAAAACAAAAAAAAAAAAACATCAAAATGTAGAACATAAAACGAGTCTTGATTTATGTGGATATTTACACAATGAACATAAATATGTTTAAAAAGGATGTCAGAAAGGCAATGAGAAAACAGACTTTTTTACTTTGCAACACACTTACAACACCTTCTGTGAATAATGAATTCACATCAAAATCTACTGAAATCTGCATATGATCTTTCAGCTGTAAACAAATGATTTACAATGCACCATGTCTATCAATCTACCACCATTTACCACAGAAACATGTTTTCGTTTTTTTATTTTTTTGCCTGTGATACCACCCTGTGGGCAAACCAACAGAAGAATGCCACAAACATATTAATGCAAAAACATTCGTACGGAGCAGGGCCACTCTTCAGAAACCCGACTGGAATGCTGAACTTATCAACCATTCATTAAGAAATCAGTTTCAGGTAAAAAAAAAAACTCTTTGAACTCTCCAATCCATTAACTCACCACAATGGTGCAATGCTATTTACTGGAGAGTCCAATGAAGGAATTAAACTTCATCTTTGAATATGTTTAAAAGTATTTATTGGGGTATTAAGTGCTCCCATGAGAAGACAACGTTTAATGGTTTTCAAACCTCAATGAAGGTTGGAAACATGTCTAGATGTAGGAAGAGGCCAAACTCATCAGATACTATTACATTTTTCATAGCTCAGGTTTTGTGTTCTTTACATGCTGTGTGTGACCTAATGCTTCCATAATAACTGTCACAGGGGAGCTATTAGCCAGCAATATTCTGAAATTTGACCAAAAAAAACTTCTGCAAGATCAGCACTTAAAATCCCACCGGTAAAAATTTTAATCCAAAGAGTGAAAATCCCGCTGGTAAAAATATTAATCCAGACAACATCCTGTGGCGATGAGAAACATCTGGGGTCCATTACTATTCGTGTGACATGACCACAAGTCCTTTTTTCAAAAATCAAAAATCAAAAATCAAAAGGTATTTTGTACTTATACTGAACTTTTACTGAAGGAAATAGTGTTGTTACTTAAAGCTAAGTGTTTAAATATAGTCAGTAACAGGTTAGAGTGACAAACAGTTAATAGTTACGCTCATAAACCAGCATACACTGTACGACCATTTACAAGTGGTAAACACCATGTTAATACTATTCTGGGGGGCTAATAAAACATTTCTTCATTATTTACTGTGAGAAAACACAAAATGTGAACTGATAATCTCTGCTACTCATATGCCAGGGGTGCCAAACTCTGGTTCTGGAGGGTCAGTGTCCAGCACAGTTTGGTAGTTCCTCTCCTCAAACCCATTCATTAAACCTAGCAATTAACAGGTGAGTTGAACCAGGTGTGTCTGAGCAGGGAAATCACCAAACTGTGCTGGACACCAGCCCTCCTGTGCTGCTGCTGTCAAAGCAGTTCAGGCTTGCTGCTTGTGCCATGTCGCTTCTTTAAATTCAGCATTGACTCACTTCTATATCTGCCTTTGTGACTGTGATTTTGTTTGTGCAGAGTTGGTCTTTTCTTAGGCATTGTTGCTATTTTGTTCACAACCTGTTCATACAGAATCTCAATGTATAATCTCAGTACACCACAGACGCAAAATAACAGATCCTATGCAACTGTACTAGAGTGTAAATGTGTGGATATTTTAATTCAGTAATTGTAATTCAGTAATCTTGTGTTTATTTTGACAATTAATTAAGAATCATCATACGTGCAATTAATAACAGCAAATGAAATTTGGTACAACAAACATGAGAATTAGTGAGGTATGGATAGTGAGAGTTTCTTCTCTTTGAGTCACAAAACTCTTGTGTGCTAGTTCCTCTTCTGGAGAATTCTCTGATTACTAAACACATGATTAATGAATTTCATGGAAAATTAATTTTTGGGAAGCTGCGTTCCCTTTTCCCCCAAATCTCACCTTAACGTTCCCCCCACCAGGTGCATGACTGACGTTGTCCAAAGAGCCCACTTT
The DNA here is from genome assembly GCA_037974445.1 of Brycinus macrolepidotus. Lineage (NCBI taxonomy): Eukaryota > Metazoa > Chordata > Actinopteri > Characiformes > Alestidae > Brycinus > Brycinus macrolepidotus. The sequence goes on along the minus strand of JBBPCZ010000007.1, from coordinate 21,033,451 downwards.
AGGCTGAGCTTTGTCTTTGAAGTTCACTTTATGAGACTCAATCTTTATATCTCCACCTCCTACAGGAAACAATAAAATGTACAATAAAACCGAGCTCTCCTTGACTTCAGTTTAATATTTAGGACTTCCCCAAAATCCTTAAAGAAAATACATACATCTGTTCTGAATGGCTTCAACTTCAATGTGAATGTTTTTTTTCTATAATATGGGCTCTAAATAATCTAAATTATTTTTAAAAATGCAGGTTCGACGTCATGAAGGGTTTTACCTGGCTTGTGCTTGATATTGGCCTTGGAACCACACTTTGAGGTCACTTTGCTAAGGTCAACCTTCTTACTGAGAATCTGCACCTGTGGAAACATCAAATTGGCAAAAGATGGCTTTACTGCAAGTGCTACAGAATTCTAGCCCTTATTTTTGGGTTTGCAAGTAAACATCCACATGCAGTGTAAATAAATCAACACAAGCTGGTCTGACGCTCACTCAGTGTCAAAGAAAGATTTCAGATGAAAACACTATTCTATTATCTAAAATAAATGGTTATGTAGAAAACACCAGCATTTTTAGTTAAGCATTAGTCACTGGTACTAGAAGCCGTAAAATTAAGAGCTAAAGGAGAAGCCACACATGAAAGCTTGAGGAAAGGAATTAGTGTCTAAAGGGAAAGGACTGAAGAAATAAGAAGCATAGTGTCAGGTCTGAGGGTTGCGGCCACTAGAGGCCGCCATTAGTTAAGTTTTGTTTTAGGCCTTGGGTTCATGTCATCAGGCGTCTACAACCCAGGTGTTAGTAATAAGCACATTAGCTGGGTTGCTAGGCACCTGATGACACGACCATGTGTTTATGTTTAGTTTAAGTTCAAAAGCACCGCCACAGGAACGGTGCGTGGTCACCGACATATTCCAACATAGTCCTACTTAACTGACATAGTATCTGACATAGTCTAAGTTCCACCAGGGTTTGGCTTGGGGTTCTTTCGTGCAGGAGGAAAGGACCTCCTGGAACCTTTGAAGCAAGCCACGGTCCCTGGGTGGTCTCCGAAGGGTGCGGCTTGGGGTTCTCTCATGCAGGAGGAAAGGACTTCCTGGAACCTTTGAAGCAAGCCGCTTTACCTGTGTGGACCCCAACCAACAGCCAGCTAAGCAAGTAGCACTTGGCTGTGCTTGTGTATGGGTTCGTATGTGTGTTTGCAGAAGGGCTTAACCACTGTGTGTGTCTGCCAGTACAGGCGGGAGGTGGTTCGACATCTGACCTCCACAGCGGTCCAGTACTGTCAGTCCTGGGCTGGAAGGACGAGCCAAAGGGAGCTAATCCAGGAGAGCTACTCCAAGTGGCAGTGGGAGTAGCTCTCCTGGTTCGTTCACGCAGGAAGACTGGATTTCCTGGAACCTCTCTAGTTTTGTGTTGGACTGCTAAGTTTGTGCTCGGAGCTCAGTGAGCTCATTTCTCCTGTGGTTTTTCATTAAAGACTTTTGTGGTTCTGCAGTGCGTCCTTTCAGGGAGCCCGACATGACACATAGATTGTTTTGAAGTCTGATGTGTCGGGTGCTGTGGAGGTAGCCAGTGAGAGGAATCCCAATTTTCGTCATGAAAAATGGCCACAAAATCCCCTGATCAAGTGCAGCTTAGCATGAGAATGATGCTTAGCACCATTCCACACCACAGATCAACAAAACTCTCTTTTAAGAGGGGTCCAACTCCATTATAAAAAGTAGTGGCATGATGAAGATTACTGGGCCCTGCTGATAATGGTTTGATCGCATGCAGTGGCAGTACTTACGTTCCCTCCACCAGGGACATGCTTGATATTGTCCTTGGAACCCAAGCGAGATGTAACATGGCTGTAGTCCACCTTTTTGGAGACTATCTGAACCTATAACACAGCATGGCAGGCAGAGAGCAGAAGGACACCAGGGATCACCAGGTTAAGAGGAAGACAGGACAAAGAGGGAAGGCTGAAGCATCTATAAGCATCTATAAGCTTAAAAAGGTACTACACTATTCACACTGAAGGTAACTATTAATTAAGTTGGCAACTACAGTTAAGTAGAGCATACATGCCATGCTGTGTTTAAAGTATTATTCCCCAGTTAAAAACAACAAAACATCTATACAAATGCCCTTTTCCAACTGTAAACAGAAATCACGGTGATATTAGTACCTTGAAGACATGATTCCAAATGCTTGAGTATGTTCACATCAGTGAATTAGAATTCACTGGGTCACATTAATGCCATTAAGCAAAATAAAATCAACATAGGCTTCTTGACATCAAAGTAGTTCACATGTACAGTATGTGGACATTATCTCAAGACATTTGGACTTATGTTGAAAAGCAGACAGGACACCTCTGAACATAGAATTATTATATTTACTAAAATTTAGTTTAGTAACTGTGGTTTAAAGCCACAATCATTAACTAATTGAAACAGTATGAAAGTCACCATCTGAGCTTCATAAACCACTAATGTGAGCTTCATAAACCAGAGGGATTTCACGAAATGTAAATCTATACTGTAGAGCAATCACTCCTTAATTATTGCTCTATTTATTGATTTGTTTATGGTGGCTATATAATTATAAGGCACAAACCCACATTCAGAGCTAGTATGAACAACTCAGCACAACACACAATGACACCCCTTTCTTTTTAACACAGAGTCGATAATTCTGTGGGTGAAGATGTGACCAGTCAGAGTCAGTCTACAGACCCCAATTTCAATTCATCAAAGTGTTCCCCAATACTACTGCAACACACTATGGAAACAGAAGGGGCTAGAAAGACTAGTTAGCTTTCCAACCAGTGAGTGCTCAGTAGCTGTAGTGCTAGCATCAAAAAAAAAAAAAAAAAAGATCAAAATGATAGATCTGTTGTTAAACATATTGATTTGTCCCGTCCATGAGTAGAGTTAAGCTGGTTTGTTTCAGATTCATTTTAGAGCCTGTTCACACATATTTGGATACATTTGTTTCTCTGTGACTGGCCAGATTCTCCAGACCGTAGATCAGTTGAGTTTCCAAAAAGCGGTCACACCTCTTGACAACTTCAGTGCCCCTATTTTGTGTAATGCACATGAAGTGTTCCTCTCAAGGCAATCGACATCATTGACAGACAGAGAGAAAATGTGTGCATTAGAGGTAATAAAATCTCTAAACTCCTAAAATCTGCGTAATTCCTGAATGGGGTTTCAAATCACAATAAATGTTTGTAACAGACATTCAGATTTAGGTTATTAGGCTACAGCCGTGCACGTACATTCATATACTCACACACAAACAAACACCCACACACTCTCAGCTGCCCAGTCTACTGCAAGTGCTAAGTTCCTTTCTGATTATTTAATGGCTACTCAAGTTGGTTTCAGTGCTGGGATTAGACTTAAATGAGATCTAAAAGACCTAATTTGACCTCTCTCTCTAATGGCTTCATAACAAATTCTGAAAAATGACTGGGATAAAGTATACTGCACTTTGCATATAAGCTCAAGGATACAGCTCATCAGCTTTATTCCAGACATAAGCTAAAGAATCTAGTGCCTCATAACGAGGTTCCTAAAGTCCTCCCTATTAAAAAAAAAAGTCAAGAATTCTGGGTCAGCTCATAAATTGTAAATAGCATTTAAACCACCATAACCGGAAAGAATCAAGTTTAGAAATGAAAAAATGAAAAACAATTTAAAATGATGAAAGAACTGATGTTCAGATTTGTTGCAAACATACTGTTTCCACCTCTTATGGATAGCAAGGGTCTGTTTATCAGCCATAACAGACTCGACAACGATCAGATACGGATATTTATGGGATAATGAAAAATTGAGAATACAGAATAAAAGCAATGGAATCCGTCCAAAGGCTCTTACATCATATTTTATCTGTGGAGACGAGATAATGTGTCAAAAAAGAGGAGAGTGCTAGGGGAAAAAGAACAGTAGAAAGGAGGAGCTAGAGAGAATACAATCACACACACGCACGCATGCACGCACACATACATATACATACACACACACACACACACGTGTGTGTGTGTGTGTGTGTGTGTGTGTGTGTGTGTGTGTGTGTGTGTGTGTGTGTGTG
>JBBPCZ010000007.1:20986818-21028908 GCA_037974445.1 Brycinus macrolepidotus | reverse complement strand
TGTGTGTGTGTGTGTGTGTGTGTGTGTGTGTGTGTGTGTGTGTGTGTGTGTGTGTGTGTGTGTGTGTGTGTGCGCCATCCCATATTGAGCCACACTATACTGAGTACATTAAAGAAATGTGAACAAATATTTCACTGCGACAGGCTGCAAAGTGCCTAAAGATACAAGGTACCTAGATAAAGTTGATCCAACCACTCATGAAAAACTTTGAACTGGAGAACTGTTCCTCAAGACTACATTTAAAAAACAAGAAAGTCTGGCTCTCGGGAAATAAAATACAAAGAAGTGAGGGGTGGCTCACGTTCTTTGTACAGTACTGTCTATATATATGTGTGTGTGTGTGTGTGTGTGTGTATACGTGCATGTGTGTGTGAGTGAGAGTCAGAGAGAGAGAGAGAGAGAGAGAGCAGAGTCTAAGTAGGAAAGGCACAGGCATCAACAGGGACGAAGGCAAAAAACCTGACGGAGATGAAGGTGTGGAGTGTGGAAAATGGAGAAAACTCACTTTGCCCTGGCTGGTCTCTTTGGAGATGGAGCTCTGAGCCAGAGCATCCGTCCTGCTTTGAGAAACTGTGACCTGGGGAGACAACCCCAAATCCCCTTGGGTCAGTCACACCAAAACAATTAGCCCTTTTAACCCTGGTCCTAATTTAGTGCAACAAAAATTAAAAACCAAGCAATATAAGAAAGGAAAAACTTGGGGGGCACCTAGTCTTGCTCTCATGTTCCTCTCTTCTATCCTAAACACACTACTAGGTTTCTAATTTTTTTCCAACATGCTGTGGAAAAAGACATCATGCTCCAGATGCACAATGCCAGATCAAAGTGACTTTACAGTGGTGCTGACTGTCTTATAATCATGCTCTCAAAGAGTACAGCGCGCTGATTACCTGTGAAAGATGATGTTATACTATTAAGTATATAAGGTCAAAGTAACAAGCACAGTGTTATTAAATCCAAAGACAGAGCTCAGCCAGGAAAAAGATTAATGGTATGACCAAGAAAAATAGGAGAATGGCATGCCAGGTGAAGAATAGGTGGTTTTAGGGCATAATCAAGAGTGAACGAACACATTAAAAAGGTGATTACTGGCAGGTCGTTTGTATGATTGCAGTGACTGAGGTAGAACAAGAAGAATCAGAAAGTAGGGGCAAGGTGTAGCTTAATGTTTTCAAGGTAGAATAAAAGAGGATAGTTTCAGGGCAAACAACTTTTGGGCCATGCAGCACATGAAATTGCATTTTGCAAAAACGAAACCAGATACTATGAGAGGAAAGACATAATACTGGTGTATATAATATAGCCTATTGCTCTTCCAAACCTCCAAACATACACAAACCATGAAAAAATGATTAAAAAAAAAATCAGTGCATGACAATATGTATCAGCATAAGAGTGGACAGTTCCTCACACATACTTGGACGTTTTGAGAGTTGAAAGTCTGCTAAAAAATTTGAGTGCCGCCCTGCTGACAAACATGCGCAAGCATCTCTTTGAAAAGTCGTCTCTAAATATAGAGATAGTCCTAACTTTGCAAAGCGTTAGGTACACTGGCAAACCACAGGAGTTTTCAAATTCAAAGATTCTGAGTAGAAATCCTGATTATAAATTTTTGGGGGGCTTTTTGATCAGTTGAAATCAGTAAAAACCCACCACTGGTCAATGTGCAATTGTAGTTGAAGAGCAACAACTTACCAGCACAAGACCTAATTCCTATATGACAAGCTCTTAAAATTCAAGCCCAGGCTTAAGCTGTATTTCCCTACCTTGCCCCCTCCAGGCTGGTGTTTGATGTTGTCTGTTGAACCGATCTTGGAGCGTATGTTTTTAATAGCAGGTGCCGGGGCTGTGGCAGGACGGGCGGTTGTCCGTGTGGTGGTACTGGTCGTAGTGGTACTGGAGCTAGCTCGGGGGGCGCGGGGCACAGGGGGCTTCCGCTCTGGCAAAGTGGTGGTAGTAGAGGTGCTAGTAGAGGTGGCAGGCTTAGTCGCACGAGTGCGTGTGGTGCTGCTGCTAGTAGTGGTGGAAGGTCTGGAAGCAGTTTTAGGCCTGGTGGAATCTGTAAAGGTGGATTGTGAGAAAGTAACAATTAAATTAAGCCAAATTATGTGAAGACTGAGAAGAATACACTGCAGTTCAGAAGATAAGATGAATAACATGCTGACTAACAACAGTTAAATGTGAGAGAGAGGCACCATCTAAGCATTGCAGCTTTTACAGATTCTAACATCTTAATACAAAACCCTTAAAATACTGCTTTTCTGAAGATAATTTTACATCAGAAGCTTAAAACACAGAGTACAAATTAGAATATCAAAAAGTGATCAGCAGCTGCATATGGTCTGAGGTTATCCCACAAACTGGGCTGCTGTGGTTTCCGCTCATTGATTTTCCAGATTTGCTTTACTTTCATGTCTGCCTCTTCCTTGGTACAGTATTCATTAATTTGGAGTCACTCTTCCATGGACAATGTTTTTCATTCAGAACATATAAAACCCAGCTCTAGTCATGGTTGTAAGACGAATGATATACCCGTAGTCTTCAGAGTGCTTGGCTTCTTCTCCTCCCCTGGTTTGTTTTCAGTCTTTGCAGCTGAAATATATAAAGATAAAAAACTGAGTTATGAATTTAAAGTGTTACAAGGTCAATGGTTTTACTGTAGGTTTTAAAAATGAATCGGCTTGCACAAGAGGTACACAACTGAGTATTTATGAAGGTCACAGTCCAATTGCAGACAGTGCAGACAAAAAAAAAACAAAGATGACAAAGGTGTTCTTTGGACCAATGCCACAGAAGAAAATTTTGGGGTCCATAAAAATGTTTCAAAGGATACACTAAGAGTACAGGGAAGAGTATGCGCTGTCTTACCCAGAGAGCGTCGTGCTGTAGTGGCGCTTGCTGTGGTGTGGGAGGTAAGCGATGTGGCGGGTTTGTTTGCAGCTGTTGTAGATGTACCGTTTTTGGGAGCAGTAGTCCGGGCAGGGGCAGGAGTGGCCTTTGGCACTGGTGGACGTCTCTCCGTGGTTGTCTAAACAGGAAGAAAAAACACTACAACTAAGCCAGACTATGAGACAAATCAAGAAAGATGAGAAGGCTTGTTCAACTGTCCTTTGAGATTCTTTCAATTTAAATTGCTTGAAATGACCACAGCATTTCAAATGGGGATTTCCAATAATACTTAAAATTGTGGTAGAGATTTTTTTTTAAAGCACTGATTATCTGAATGTAATAAAGGTTTCTATTTATCAATTACTAATTGTGTTCGGCTTAGTCAATCACCTTTTCCATGTATTAACATTAGTGTTGTTTGCTTACTCCTAGCTCAAGTGTTCTTATGGACAGCAGAATATAATGGTCACACAGAGGATCCTGGCCAGGGCTCTCTTTGTTGCCAATACTGCACTTACAATATAAATACAATAATTTTCAATCATTAAAGCTTCAGGCCTTTTTTTGCCAAGAAGAACAGCATGTGCAGTTTTAGAACACAGAGCTCGAACACTGAATGCAGCATGCCAGGCTGCCAATTTATGAACTCCAATTAACTTTTCTAATTAAGCTTTATTTTGGCCACCCCTTGAGATCTAGACATTCTCAGCTAACAAAACTGCTCAGATAGTCTGAAACTGCAGGCTAGTCAGTTAGGCACACTGCAACATCCAGATACCTACCAGACTTTTAACATGAGGCTATCCAGAGACACAGACACGTCCCTGAACTTCACGTTAGTCCCCACTGCAACTGATGAATAAAGACTGTTTCCCTCGGCTAATAAAGAAGTTTCCCTCTGCTGATATCTACTGCCTTACTAACTTTACCTTTGTGAGAGCTGGAAAGATGAATATTCCAGTCAACCATTCAGAGAGCATTATGAACAACAGTAATGTGTTGTACACTTACAGCCATCTGACTTTTGAGGAAAACAAAAATGAAATCCTTTACTTAGTGTTTATTCACTCATGAGAAATTAGAAGACAGTGTAGTTACTTATGTGACTGTCCGGTTTGATCAAGTTCTTACTTTAACCATGTAAACATATTCCACTTTACATGTATAGTAGTGTCAATATAAGCACAGCACAACCAAAAAAGTGCAAAAGTAGGAGAACAAGGTTCAGCAGCTTCAGCAGATGTGATATGCTCAAACCAATGACAGCAGTGTTGCAAATGGAACACAAATAGGGCATCTTTACAAGCAGGACTGGCACGAGGGCTGGACTGTCATTGCAGATGATTTTAGAGCCTTCAGGGGATTTTTTCTTCTTTATGGAAAGGCAGAGGAACTCACCTTAGGCTTGACCTCGTTGGATGCTGTGGTTGTGGTAGAGGGACGGCTGGCAGCCGAAGCAGGCCGCTTGGTGCCAGCCGTGGGTGTGGGTGCCTTGGGCACGGGTGCTTTTTTGCTGAGGGTGGCGGAGGTGGTGGTTGTGGAGGTAGGGGTTGGGGTCGGACGCTTAGGAGCAGCAACAGCATTGGATACCGTGCTTGGCCGGGGTTTGGCCGAGCTCGGTTTGGTTGCCCCAGCAACAGACTGCATGGATGAACACCAAACCCAACAAATGGAGAGCAAACGAGTAACAAAAGAATAAAAGGACAAATGATAACAGCGGCAGGGTACAAGCAGCGGAAGCAGTGTTAAATGCAAAAAATGTTCTTTGTTAAGTCCGTGCTGAATGGCTAATTAAGTCTGCAGTGTATTGTCACGACAGCCAATTCTGATATCAACACAGTAGTGTACAAAGTAGACAGACTAATGTGTATTCATTGACCTCCAATAAATATTTTAAGGTACAAAGAAAAAGTTATGCTCAATAATCCTGATTTTGTTTACTTTACACACTGTATTTGAGATTTTTTTCTTTTTTGTTGTTATGTCATTTCATTTTAATGTTTATTTTACTTTTTTGTTAAATGGTCCAAAGTAAAACAAATTAGCATCAGCGACAGTAATAGCAGCATGACCAATGGAGAATGGCATGATGGGAAAAGAACCTAGCTTACCTTGGTTTTCTTGTCTGGACTGGGCAAGTCTTTAGCAGGGGCAGCGCTGGTTGCCCCAGGCTTAGATGCTGGTTTTTTGGCCTTCTCGGTTTTGTCCTCCTTCTCCACTTTGGCAGTTGTGTCTTTCTTCTCCTGTTTATCTGGTTTCTCAGGCTGGCTAGTTTTTTCCTTATCTATTTTCTGTGCTTCATCTTTGTTCAACTCAGCTTTGTCCTTTTCCTTCTTCTGTTCAACTTTCTCCTTTTCATCTTTGTCTTTTTCTTGTCTCTGATTGAGCATGTCTTTCTCTGCTTTGTCCTTTTCTGTTTTTTCGTCTAGCTTCTGATCAACCTTGTCTTTCTCGGCTTTGTCCTTTACTGTTTTCTCATCTACTTTCTGATCGAGTTTGTCTTTCTCAGCTTTGTCCTCCTCCATTTTTTTATCTAGTTTCTGATCAAGCTTTTCTTTTTCATTTATGTCTTTTTCTGTTTTGTGCTCCGACTTGTCTTTCTCAACTTTCTGTGTTTCTGTCTTCAGCTCTATCTTTTCCACTTTGTCCATCTTCTCCTCCTTGTCCACCTTTGAAGAGAGATCAATTTTATCTCCAGTAGCCTTTACTTCTGGGACCTTCTCAACTTTTTCAGGCATTTCGGCTTTTTCAATCTTGTCTGTTTTTTCAGGTATATCCATCTTTTCCGTTTTCTCAAGTTGCTCAGCTTTGTCTTGCTTATCTGACTTTTGAACTACACCGGTCTTTTCAACTTTGTCCATCTTGTCAAATGCATCAAGCTTGGCACCAATGTCCATGTTTTCATTTTTGTCAACTTTGTCAACCTTGTCAGTCTTCTCAACCTTGTCAGTCTTCTCCACTTTGTCTTTCTTGTCAACCACATCCGACTTCTGAAGGTCCTCTATTTTTTCCACCGCTGGCTTGTCCTTCTCTGTTTTGACTGTTGAACAAAGCAAAGTGAAACAAATGAAAAACCCTTTTCAACATCACATTAAGCATCACAAATGATTAGTACAGTTGGGCATTCATGCATATTTTTACAATTCTCTTCCCAAATTTACTGATTAGAACAGCAAAGAAAGGGTGTGTGTGTGTGTGTTTCTTATTCTTTATACACAAGGCCATGTATAAAGATATTAAACTAGAGTAATAAAAGTTTAAGTTTTTTATCAACTACTTTAACAAGTAAATGTCTTCCCTAAACTGTAACTACAAACCTGACATCATGCCAAGAAGAGATGAGTTTGTATGTGCTCTTTGGCTGGGGACAAATCTTTAAAACTGGCTTAAAAGACGAAAGCTATTGCTCGGCAGACCAAGACACAATCTAATAAGCATGGAAATAAACACATCTACACACATTCTCATTTCTGGAAATTTCACTAAATCAAACTGTCCCTCAAAGCTAGATCAACAACGCAGTGATAACAAAAAAAAAAAAAAAAACACAAAACATATAACTACTTGTAGAGCCTTTTTTGGTGTCTGCTGTGGTTAAATGCAATATAAGGGAACATTTAATTCAAAGTGAGATTCTACATTGCCTACATATATCAATTAATTACACAGCATAATATTTAAGAAAGCAAGGCGGCCCTAGGCCAACCAAACATCTCACAAACTATTAAGGGCACAATTGGGCTGGGCAGACCAGAAAAGGTCAGCACTGTCTCCTAAAAGGTGAACACTGATCAATTATTTTTATTTTCTTTTGGTGTATTTGTGTTACAAATATAAATAATGTGAGCCGGCTATGTATATACATTACGCATTTAATTGCTGTGGCTACACCCTGTTTAAAATGTCAGCTATTTGGAAAATGGAAACCACTTATATTGATCATGTCTGTCCATGCAACATAAATCACTACAAACAGATGAAAATAATCTTCTTTTATTTCTAATGCAGATTCATTCCAATTTACATTTTGATATTTATCACATATACAAAGTAATAAAAGAGACAGCTTCACTATTTACTGATTTTTATTGACTCTTTCATTTCACAAACTGATGTTGCTTAGATCAGCAATGGTCATCAGACACAATCCACTGTTCAAACTCCTCAGTGCTGATCTTGGCAGGTAGCTCAACAGTTTTCGGTTCCTGCTCTGGCAACACGACCAGACCTCCTTTCCTCCAGTAATTTCATACTGTGGTGGCCTCACATCAGTCCAGGCATCCCATAACATAAGAACAGCATCCAGGAGGTAAAATGTTTGGCTATGTCTAAAGCAGCAGCTCTGCTCACCTCATCAACTTGCTATAATACAAAGGGGGTCATCTCTTTGTGAAAAAAGCTTTAGCTGTTCTGACGATCCCTTGATCATGTCTGTCTGTGAAGGTTATGTTCTTTGGCAGGAACCTAACTTGGATGTTTCTCATTGTAGTGTTTGTCATGAGCTGAACATTTGTCCACAAGCAGTAGAATATTCTTCTCTTGGGCAGTCTCCTTCAGCCACTTCACCAAGAGATTTATAGTCATCCATGCAGAAGCACTGGCTGTGCACATACAGTGTAAGCACATTTTTGAAATGGTGGATTCTGACTTTTGCTTGTGAAAAAAGTTCTAACTCAAAACATGCAAAGAGGGCGGTGATCCTTCCTTTTGACTTCTCTTCCCTCTTTCTATTGCCGGATTTAAAGGTCAGGGGGCTGTCAGGTCGTGCTCGAAAATAAATTCCGCTCTCATTGGCATTCCACATGTTTTTCTCAGCGTATTCTTGTCTCATCTGTCCCCGCTGGTCCTGTTCTTCTTCTGCTTTTCTCCCCTTACCAAGGGCCCACACTCAAGGGAACATTACACGACCTGGCATCTTCAATCCACAGGTGCATTCTCAGTGCTCAGTTGTTTTCTACCTCCATCACTTGCAGCCTGGACTGTTCTTGTTGTTTGAGTAGACTACATCAAGTGGCCTGAAGAACAGCAACCTTCAGTTCTCCATCTTGTTGGTTTGTTTTTGGCAGTTTGTCTTCGAGCTTGTTTGTCACTTAAAGAAAATGACTTTTGTTTCCTGTCCTGATTTGTGTGCATGCAGGATTTGCCTCAGGTAGCTAGCCGGAAGCAGACAGCTTATTGCAACAAGTTGGCCTATCAAAGTAAATAAAAAAAGAATCCATCTTATACCCATATTAACGGTTAACCACTACAGTCATGATAACTACAAGCGGTTTCTAATGTATTTCAAAGTGTGAGTGTGAAGTGGACATCCAGACATGTATAATGTCTTGAAAAAGGGCAAGAGCTAATAAAGAGCTAATAAACAAGAATCATCTTTTTTTTCTGCAACTTTCAAAAAGAAATAAACAAAATTGTCATCATTTCTAAAAACTGTTTGGTGCACCACATAAGCAAATAAGAATCTGTCTTAATGGAGGCCAATCTGCACAATAACTGAAAATGAGACAAAAGCCTTCTTTTATTGTTACACACTTTTTCATAATACATTCTCATGATGGAAATAAGCATGCAATATTCTTATTCTTAGCACTTCAGTACAACAAGGTGACAAGCAGAGTGACAGACTGAGGAAGGGCAGCTATATAAACGTTTAGAGATGTAACAGATAGCATGGCAAAATCAGAACTGATGCAAGCCTGAGCTATTCTCCCCGAAGCCCTGCTGCTGCTAAGGAGTGTAAACAACTATGACTCTGCATTTTCCAAATCGTTGTTTGATTGGATTTAGTTATAAACAGGATTCAATACGTCTCTTAAAGTTAACAGTCAAACCTCAGTTGTTTAGCAACAGAGAGATTAGACAGAGAAGAAAATTTATGACTTTAAGCATAACAAAGTCTGCCTTTCCTTTGGAGACTGAAGGTTTTAAAATCCAAACTCAGCTATTTAGAGGTTTAACTACAGTTTTTTTTTCCAATAGTGTCACTGTATTTTAAAGGTCAACTAAAAACAAATATGCTCAATATTATGATGTTAGAAATACGACTGAAATTATATTACATCAACACTTAATATAATCCATACCTAGGGCATGTGTGTGTGGTAACATGTTGAAGGTAAGTGTCGTCATGCTCATTTTATATGGGTTATACTATAATACAGAGCTGGGCAACATGACAGTATTTATTGTTATCATTAGAAGTTATCTTTCAATATTTATGATTTCCTGAGTGTGGATATCATCAGCACCTCTAGAACGCTGAACAACTGCAAGTTTTATTACAAAGAAAGTACTAATAGTCTAAGCAATTCTAATTTATTTTGAGCAGCTGGTGTGGCAGAGTGGGCTGGGGTTTGATAATCAGTCTAGACCTGCACACCACACTACACCAATAAGACTACGTAGGCAAGACTTCTAATGCTACAATTAGCTACCTCTGTAACATGATTAAGTCACTCCACATAAGAATGTCTGCCAAATGCACAAAGGAATTTAAATAAACTGAATTGGAACCATTTTGATGGCATTTTAAATGTGGCACCACTGTTTGTTCCATCATCAGATGTCAGGAAAAATACTGTGCTGCTGTTTTTCATGAAAATTACTGTGATGACTGTAAAAAGAACTGTAATTTTTTTTCATATCGCTCACCCTTACTACAATATAGAACAATACAGAAGAACTGCCAGCTTTAGACACTGTACCAGCATTCCCTAATGGATGTCTTAAATAATGTTTTAGAAGGTCAGTGTTAATTGTGTGATTAGAAATAGATATACAAAGATATACAAACTCAGGAACATACTGGTCTCAGTCACACAGCTGCTGAAAAGTCAAACCAGGGGATCAGCAGCAGGGGTAGCTGCAAGAAGCTCTTAGTCAAATCAAGATTACTTGAAAAGTTACCATTGTTAAACATTGAAAACTTCACAATAACTGCACACACCTTCAGAGAACTGTCCTTAGCATGGCTTTGTGGAATTACTGTTTCACAACAACTGCATTAAGTCTATGCCAAGGGTGATTCAGTCATTTGATTACAGCCTAAAATAATATAAAGAAATTTGCATTACATCATGTCCTTATTCTACTGTGAAACAAACCAGATGGACAGAAAGATCTACTGACCCGATCATGAGCTTACATTAAGTCAGACATTAAAAAGTAGAGGCCTGGTTACTGTACTATGCTAAACTTGCAATAGCGTATTGAAGGCTGCTTAATCATTGCTGTAAATTCACAGAGCACAAAGATTCATTCTACATCTTTTAATACCCTCAATTTCATTTCAAGCTGGAGCTCTTCAATAGTATGCAAAACCAAATGCTGTGTGAGAATAAAATACAGTGACTTTTTAAAGGCTTTTTGAACCTGTTTATTTGTTAAGCTGCTCAGACTGAATTGAGCGCAGCTTCAACATAACAAAACCCAGATTTACACTGAAACTCAAAGGAAAATAGAAAACTCCATGAATCAGCTTAAAATACTGTCGACCTCAGCGAGCATTAATGCGCCAATAAAAAACCAGCAACCGTCATACCGGATTTTTCTCCAGGAACAAATAAAGGCTTTCAAACAACAGTAGCACTTTAAGACTACCCACTGATACAAATGCCATGTTCACTCTTAGTCAGCTCAGTGTCAGTCTGTGATGCTGTTCTGGCAATTTGTGGTTGGGGCCTTAAGCCTCTGCACATGACATTGAACCGAGTGACATCAGCCAAGGGCCTAAATAAGATTTCACATAATTAAAAACTGTCCTACCTGCATAGCACATTATGGAAATGTTCTATTTACATGTCTACCTAAACAACACACTTTACTTGCTACTGCAATTTATGTTTTCCAGGACGACCAGAACTGTATCCTTCACAGGGTCAGATAATATAATATGAGAGTAGCAGATAGGGATCACCATTTATACATCTCTCTAAGTCTCTTTCACCAGTTAGAACACGGTGCAACAGTACCAAAAACTAGACTGCCATATACAATGAGCCCTGATTGAGGAATCAAAGACAAAAGAAAAGATGGATTCACATCCAAATGAATCCATGTAGTTCAAGCCAAAATGTCAGAGAGAGGCAGAGAATTACAACCCTACATTATCATAACACAAACACTACAGAATGTATCTTTAATGCAGGACAAAGCAAATTTTATAATGAGCATAGGCAATGATGAGGATGCTAAAACCCAGTATTACACATCTAGTAACACATGCTCGGAAGTCACTCCTTTCTGTTTTAACTGACTGATCTTGCAAACAGGTTCAGAAAATTGCCTACCAGTCCAGCACATTCACCACTATTGCACTACTGGACTATTCCCAAAAATCACAGTCATAAATTTTCTTTATGCAATACTAGAACCTAAAACAGGAGTCAAATGTGACATTTACAAGGCAAACAAATAAGATCTGAAAATGTTATGCACACTGAACCGTGTTTTTCATATGTGGGTGGGGGGCTAATGGGGGCGTGTTCAGAGGTGGCGTGACACTGTCGTACCGTAAGCTTGAGCGGAGCAGAAAGACGCCATGCAACTGGTCTGGCTCTAGGCTCCAGACTGCTATGACAGTCTCTGTCAGTGTGACCTACTAGAACAATCTACCAGTCTAATTCTCTTTTGATATGTAGGTTCAGTTTTATCATAATGATTAAAAAAATGCATGAAATTCTCATATATGTATGATACAGACACATTCAGGCACTCATATGGCATTAAATAAATAAATAAACAAACAAACAGACAGACAGATAAATAAGCAAACAAGCCAAAGAACAGTATTCGAAGTGTGATATATAAATCCACATTTCGGGCTGCCACAGTCAAAATCATGGACTATGTTCGCATGTTTACCTATTGAGCATCCTCTGCACATACTGAGACAGCAATGGAATGCGGTCTCTTGTATACTACTTTCCCAGCATTAACTGTCAGTTAGACACTGGCCTCAACAACAACACAGGCTTACATCACCTACCCTCAGGTACTGCAAATGGATTGGTGCTGCCAGCACTGCCATTGACAGCTCGAGGTGTAACTGGCACCGGCAGCAGTACACCCTGGTCCTTGTCAACAATCGAGCCTTCTAGAATGTCCTCCATAGGTGGATAACCTCCATTACTCTTAAGTGGTGGAAAGGGGGAAAGGCGAAGAGTGGTGTCACCATCATGACGCAGGTCATTACGAGTGACCCCAGTGGCATAGAGGGTCGGTGGGGGTGTCGGGGGCTGATCGTCGGCCACAGTGAGGGAGCGTTTCATGGCTGCGGCATGAGGCCGACGGGGCCCGCCGACTGGTGAGCTCAACTCATCCAGTACTGCTCCACCTGGGTACTTGTCTGGCAGCTCGAGGCTGGCTGGCACAGAGAGATGAGAACATTCAGACATAGCTCTCCTCATGGCCTTCCTCTGCTGCTCAACTCGACCCATGAAACAAGGTTCTAGGTCTTCCCCTTCCTCCTCGTTCTCATCTGACGATCCCTCAGCCATCTGACGTCCACCAAGACCTTCATCTCCGCTCTGAAGGTAATTGTCATTGACAACACCTATGACACAGTAGTTAGGAGGTGCTTGAGAAGAGGCCACTTTGCCATTTGCCTCTATGCCAAGACCATGAGATGAAGGAATCCATCCTCCTACACTGGCTGGTTTCAAAGATTCAAGAGGAGATGGCGATTCAGTGTGTTGGGCAGGTGATCCTGTAAGTTGTGAAGGAAGCGCCGTCTCGCTGCTACTTGCACATCCTAAAGGTGCTCCATATTTTCCAGGGGATGCAGGTGAAGGGGATGAAGACAGAGGGCTGTCTGGGCTCTCCCCCGCACTTCCTAGAGACGTGCTCCCAGGAATCGCACCTCTTCCAGGCACCTTCAGCTCAGACTCCATGCCCACCCCTGCCGGATGGTCAAAAAAGCACAGCTTGTCTTCATCTGTAAGCCCTGGGGCTCTTGGGGAACCCGCAAAGCTTCTCGGAGCCCCCATATCACCGTGCTGCCAATCCCATCCCTGGGGTGCAGGGGTTGAGGACATGGAAGGAACCTTGCATAGCTCGCTGTACTCTGAGAACGGAGATACAGGTTGCTGGTTGGAGAGAGAGGACATGCTTTTCCTCCTCAGGCTATCGTTATCTACTCCTTATCTAATCTTCGTCTTGTTTTGCTGCCTAATTTTGCTCTTCCTTGTTATGACACAAATGCTGAGCTTTGTCCCTTGTGATTGCACTCTTGCCGGCAATGGATGCGAGCGTACGGCGTTACGTCTCTCTCTGTCTCCACACTCTGCAATTGACCAAGAAGCTGAGAGACTGAGCTTGAAACACCGCTCTCTCTCTCTCACTCGCTTGCTCGCTCTCCAGCACACATCCACTCTCCCTCCTTTCCTCCCCCTCCCCATCTGAGATCCATTTCCTTGCCTTGTGTCACATGACTCCTCGTGTGGCTGCTCATTTGCTGTTAGAGAAAATAGCTCACTCCCATTTTGGGCAGCCTACTCCTCCTTTGCCTTGCTCGTTTTCTCCACGCTGTCCAGTTTACCACTATCCTTTCCATTCCACTTCCTCCTACCTATTCTGAACAGTTACTATCTTTCCTTGAGCAATCTGCTTTGAGCATCATCAGAAAGACCCCCCCACTCCCCCAACTGCTTCTGGGAAACATGGTGAAAGCCCAGAAATTTCCCCAACCAGTCATTCGCTACACATACTGCCTGAATCTACATCAACCAGAGTCCTTAATCCATGCAAGAATAATATTTCTATTTTACCTCCTCCTATGTATTAGCTTGTTACTTCAGACATCCTATTTATTGTTTTCTCCCTCATACTGTTCCACTTTTCTCCATCATCCATGCTTTCACTGGCTACCAGCAGGGGGCTTTCTCTATCAAAGCCCTCAAATCACATACTGCAACCCTTCTTCACTGCTAAATCTATTAATGGCATCCTAGTATACTGTAGAATTGTATCATGTCCCCTTCAGCAGTGATCCACATTGCAAGCATGTTTGAGTGTGAAACAATTCCACAGTGAAAAGGAGAAACCTAATAAAGGGATAAACAAAGAGGGAGGGATGCCAGACGGGCACAAAACAATGCCACATGAAAAAGATGAACTGAAGCCTGTCGTCTTTGATCCTGTCACACTGGAAGACTGCTTCTAGACTCAAAATGAGACATGAGGCAGACAGTGAGTATACGTAAAATAGACAACAAAACCACGCCACCTATAAAAAAAAAACTGAAAAGAGCAAAGTAAAAAATATATCCAATCCAGCAAGCATTCTCATAACCAGTTCTTTGAGAACTAAGCCTATGCAACAATTAGTCATTAGATATAATGCAGTGCAGTATGCTAAATTAAGATCATTTGTACATTATTTGTTTTATAGTTTTTGATAGTATCGGTGGAACACCTACTGGTTGTTTTATTGTCTATTTCCACTTATCAGATGTCAGAAGACATCTTGATTTTTGAAGTATCGCAATATTTTTGCCATTTCGTCCATGTTTAGTGGGATCTATATGTGAAGATAAATATTGCTGAAAAGCTCAAAACAGTTTCTTATTCCCTTGAAATCACATCCTTAAAATGTTAATGTTTATTACCACCCTGTGGACATAACCTGGAGATGGAACAATATATCTTTATTCATCTTTGAAATTACTGACACTGTCAGACCACACTCCCTATTCACATAGCGCCCAACTAGACTGACACTGCCTTAGCGACCATCACAACTGTCACCATGCTTACATAAGCTACATAGGCTGCTGGTGCTGAAGTTAGTTCACCCCATCAGCACTTTCTTCTCAATATACCAGTAAACACATTACACCAGACATACAGTCCCAACCTGCAAATTAACATGGCTTTAGGTAAGCTTTAGCTCAGTCAGCTGTTAATGTACTGGACAAAAACCAACTCACAGGTGATGACTTGATAAAACACTGAGCCTCTTTCTGAACAGAAATATGCACATCATAGAGTAATCTTAAAGTCAATCTCAAAAAACAGGACTTTCGACTTTAATGTAAAAAATATAGCATATATATATATAAGGGTTCCTTGTACTGAACAACTAGTCTCTCAGTGTGTGAAAATGTAGACTCAGGTTTCCAAAAGATTCTAGGGTACAAATTATCATGAAAAAGCAGACTTTGCTGGTCTTCACTGACTATATTATTCAAAGCACATTGGAAAACGCAACCAAAACTTTGTTCATCATTCTGGTAAAAACGCAAAGCTTTCATGCATTCAAAACATGATCTGTGGAAACACAGTGAAATCATCACCGCTGCATTAACTCTAACAAAGATACTATGCTTGTCTATATAAAAGCAAGCTTTTAAGTAGCAAGCCACTGAGCAGCTGGCATACTTATGGCTCCATGTTACTAGGCCTAGCATCAGAGAACCAGTGCTTCTAGTGCTGTCAGATGAGAGTGTGTTGCCCTAACGAGTGAAATATGAGCCCTTGTGGAATGGAACATGTAATGTCATTCTGCAGTGATGACCCTGCTGGCCTGGGCCCCACTGGCTAGTATTCACAGAATGTTATATAAGCAAAAAAAAAAAAAAAAAAATCTAACAAGGTTGCCCGTGTTTGTGAATGAATTTTGTCAGAACACTGTACTCTACTGTACTACAGACTGCCTAGCATGAGACAATGACATTATTTTCTCAAAAGAGTATCCTCATTGAAAACATTCAAAATATGCTCACTTTGGCAATGTAAAAGCCCAAGTATACTCTACATTTTTACTATATCTGTCCAAGGCAATTTCAAGCATGCTACTCAAACCATTTCAGTAAATTATTCATAGGATGTGCTATACTTAGGTAAGCTTGACTTAGAGAGGAGTGCTCCTCGACTAAAGTAAAATAAATCTTATTCCACAATTCTTACAGCTGCGGGGAGTCGCTGGCATTGCCAACGGCATTAATCTTTGTGAAGGTAGGCACCCAGGTGGTAGGAACACAGAAAAATGACTGAGTGCTAGTAAGAAGAAGACAAAGCCAAAGAGGGCAAGAGGGACTTAGACTGGCTGCAGAGTTTCTATGTTTAGCTCAATAACCCCCTCCCTAAAGCCTCCAATGAACTGCCATTGTTTCCTTGAGGCAGCGTTGGTTCCCCCTTCCTTAAGTCTCCAAAGCAACTGCTTCTCATTGCCATGGAAACAAGAGCCTTGTCACGGCGGCGGCTGCAAGTGGGGGAGCGTGTACGGGGGGCTGCTAGTGCTCACAGACATATTGATCTCTGGAACATAGCGGATGAGTAACGGGATGACGAATGTGAGAGAGGAAGAAAACAAGGTGGAGGGGTGGAAGAAAAAGAAAAGAAGCAATGAACGCTAGAGATAAAATTAGAGTTCTGCTTTTTGTCTCATTTAGTTCTCCAACATTTTGACTGAATCCCATGTATAACATGTTCTGTGGCTAAAAGTAGAAAGACGGGCACTGTTGAATAATATGAGTGCAGACAAAAATGCAGGCAGTTAATATACAACCTGCATAGGCAGAAAGTTCTGAACTGGAAACGTGAGAACATTTATGTAGTCCAGTGAAGTCCATCGTTGTTATCCTAAGCCATTTACAATCAAACTAGTCTATCTATAGTCCACAACATTTAACCCAAAGATACATTTCTCCCAATTAATGTTCATTATCTTTTTTTTATTTTAGATCTCCTATTATATTTAAGACAAATATCCCTATGCTGAAATTTGTTGGAGGCACCCAACAAATGACTAGGATACACAGTAAAGGTGCTTCAACAGCTGACTTCAGAGATTCATTTCATCATTTCCTCTGACATGATAATGACACAGTAAAGATCAGGCAATAGCAAACCACCCAATAATAAACTTGACCTATCTGACCTTTCAACAATATAATCAATGCACCATCATAAGCTTTTAGCAGCGTACTCTCCTACCACAGGCTTGCACTAAAGTAAAGGGACAGACTTTCAAGCTTGGCTAGTTAATATGCATGAGTAGCCTGCGGGTACAACATTCCACTAAAATCAGATTTGTTTCCACTTGGGATGCAAGTGTCCCATGCTCAACAGCTCTGCAACCTGATGCATATTATGTTGTAGGCCAAGGTTCAGAATAAGCAGCCAGATACATATAATTAATATTACCTTAAGATGACAATTTAGAAGGGTAATAGAGATGAAAACAAAAAAAGTAAGACACAAGTATTAGTGCATACTCAGCAAGTTAGACTAGCTAACTAGTTATTTACACCACCGAAAGGGAAGATTTGGTTTTCCAGTTCATTGCGCCAGTGGTTGCTCCCTAGTACCACAAGCCATGTATTAGCTTCTGGGAGCTTCTGAGATTAGCATTCATGTTTTAGGGGTTTGAGATAGGGAAGTGAAAACCCAAACTTTAAATCTGATGTGGTTTTATTGAAGAGATGAGAGGATGAGGGATGTAACGTAGAAGTGTTAAGGTGCCCCACATACTTCAAGAGAGTACTCATCAATTTGCCATCTCACCATTCAGTACGGCCCAGGCTGCAGGACAACCCAAAAGTTTTAACTCAAAGGTGAGACAGTAAGATGAGAGGGTAAGATTGAGTTCAAATTTGATGCAGACTAATGAGCAAATAATCCTCTTCTGTCTGTGTCTGACTGTCACTTGAAATGTCATTCCTTAACACCAAAATAACGCCAGTTGTTTGGCAGCATTAATTTTCCTATTCCAACATACACCAATAATCAATACGCATTTATGTACAGGAGATGCAAAATGCTGCCTTTATTTAGGTGGCAAGGAATGACAGTTCAATTGACAGATCAGTCAGACACAGGCAGGAGATGATTACTTGCTTATTAGGCTGCGTCCAATTTGAACTCAATCTATGATAAATGATGGACTTATTAAGCATCTTAAGTTTAGCTACAAGGCCAAAGAGCAAAATCCAGTAAAGAAGTTATATAAAAATGAACATCAGTCACTTCAAGTTATTTATGAAGTAGCCTATATTTTAGCCGATATGAGTAGCAGGGTGGAAAAATACCCCTACAGCTTTTCCTGAAGGCCCAGCACCAGAACAAAGCATGAAGACCAGCCATCTAGAAAAACAGGCTCTACAGAAAAAAAACAACAAGCAACTGAAGAGTACATCATTACATAGTGACTGCAATGCATGGGGACAGTACCTTGCTCAAAGGTACCTCAGTGGTGCCACTGGTAGTCCTGGGATTTGAACCCATAACCTTCTGATCACAGATGATACTTCCAAACCACCAGTTAATTGTTTTAACTATTAATAACAGTTCACATTCATATCACATTTTATTGACTATTCCAGTTCACAAACTTCAGTATGGAGAGAGGATGCTTCTAAATAATATTTTCATCGTACAGGCTGGAATTGTCACATACGCTAAAAACAGCAACCCAAAATACAAGGACTATCCTATCCAGCTTATACTGCATCAAGAAGCAGACCATGATTAATCTTTGACTGCAGCCTGTTCTTTCTCCTTCCTTATCCCACCCACGGTTTTTGGACAGCACTGATTTCCAGAGCCCGTTATAGAAACAAGCCCAAGGCTGCCTGATTTACATATCTGCATAATTTACACACTGATCCAGAGAGCCACTATACATTTCTTTAAGGCGCTGTGCCATTTAACATGCTTGCAACAAATTTGAAAGGACATCATTACATGTGGCTTGTAACCTACAGTCCAATAGAAGGTTATGTGGAAACCGGTATGACCTATTTTACTTCTCAGCAAAAAGTGTACTGATGTGTGTGTTATGACACCTTATTACAAAATATTTTGAATCTATCCATTTGCTAATTGCACGAGGGCAAACTGGAGCCATGTTTAGTTCACCCTAAGCCTACTTTTTCAGCATCTGTCCCCATTACCATGGGAACATCAGCTGTTCTTTAGTCGCCATAGCAACAGGCCAGGCCCTACCCCCTCTCCAGAGGGAGTCTGTCTGCCAACGAATAACACAGACAAAGTCAAGGACCTGACCTTCTCTGCTATTTTTGCTGAACTCGGTCCTTCTCATTTACATAGCCTTTTACCTGTTCTTTGCCGATTCAATGACGCACAGTGGCTAAATAAACAACATGCCTGTAACTTATCCCACAATTTATTCGCAGGATCACAGACACGTAAACATGCTCACAATACTGAAGCATTCCTACCAACCCCACCCTTTCGCATTTTACAAAAACAACACAGACATCTGGGTGTTGAGAATCTGCTCTGGAGGGTGCGCAGACAATGAAAGGCTGCATCAGCCCACTGTGTCTGAGGTTAAAAATAAACCTGCTGAGATTGTCCACACCTGATAGTCTTTGCTCACAACCACATCAGCGGGTCCTGCAGGTTCACCGATGTTTCCTCCTGCCAATACTAATGAGTTTCTTTAAGCTAATAACTCTTATTCACTTCATTAGCTGGGAAAAGAAAGGGAAAAAAAACTCAAATGCAAGCACAACGAATTGGCCTACTTTAGCAAACTAAGATCGTCATGTATTCTTCTGTTGAAGAAGTAGAGCGGTACCTCAAATATTCGGCTGTCCCAGTGTAAACACACAATTTGATTGTTTTCTAAGTGAAAATGAGAACACATCTTAGATGAAGAATACACATCTGCATATTTTAATGTAATTACTGTTTATTTGCTGAATGCAACATATTGGAAAAAATAAACATTTTTTTATATTTTATGTTTTATTATGTTTTAATAAACAACTAAAATAAATGTAAACAATAAAATAATTAAAATTTAAAAACAATACAAACAAACAAACAAACAAAACAGAAATTGCACAGTAAAGCTTGCAGAAAAATGCCATCTTTAAGTTTGTTCCCCACAGAGGACATTTTCTATCTCACTTAGAAAATCAACAAAACATGCAATATATGAAGGGTGTTAACATTTCTGTGTATGACTGTAAGTGTAAGTCACAGATAGAGAGGAATAATTCACACAAAAAAAAGAGCATTGGAAAAAATATGGAAACTTGGTGATTCCAATCAGCATGAAAATGGGGACTTTACCACATACACAGTGCTTTTTTAACCAATAATAGTAAAGGTAAAAATCAATATTGTCATGTGGCACAAATAAGCACAGACAAAATAGTGCTCAATAGAACAGAGAGCCAGTGGTGAGAGTGTGATGGTCTAAAGGCCAGTTCCTTGCTCTTGTCTCCCCAAAGTTCCAGCGTCCTCACTGGTTTGGGATTATGTAAGATGTATGACAGGACTCCTGGGACTGGAAAAGGACTTGCAGGCCTCCTACCCAACCAACCCTCCTGCACTCACACAAATGACCTCATTAAACCCACAGCTTCTAAAAATAAGCCTCTGTCCTCATAAAACCACATGAACCAAACGGTCATGTCCAGTGGCACTGCAACTTTCGGCACACTGTAACATAAGAATAATCCGGTGCTTTTCAGGTACAGGGTACTTTAGGTACACAACATCAGTCTGTTTGCCATTACAACTGTAATGAAATCACTAGTTCTTAGAAAACAATACAAAATCAAACAAATAAATTACTATTGCAGGGCATTTCAATCATTATAACAAGAGTGTCCAAATGCTTAATAATTAAGTATCCAAGGGAAAAGACACTGTTCACTGTTCACTTGTTCAACTGTTTATTACCTTCTGTGTATGATAATTTACTATTAGTTAACTGCCCTAACTGAACCTGAAAATTGTCTGGAGCGTGACACACCAAGAAGGTGTTAATTGATTTTGGTGAGATTTTCATTGAATTTTTGTGAATACTCATTGCCACAAACTAGCAAACAAACAGTCCGGATATATTCAATATCAAATAAAAGGCCTTAAACAGCAATGCCGTGATTCCCAACTGCCAAATTATTTTCCATGTTGCTTTAATAGTGCTACAACAACATCATCACCAATGTTTTAGGCACGGAGGTAAAGTGGATAAACAGTGGACATTATTCATGTGGTCAAGATGTCTCATAAAGAAACGACAAAATGTTAAATGAATTTATAGGTGGGCAACGTGGCAAAAACATAAGATGCTGCAAGAAAATTTCTCAATACACAGTCCTTTATGTATTTAACGTATTTATATCAACTTAACTGAACTTAAGTTTGGTAAGCTGGAACAGACAACAAACGACCAGTGGTGCTACATTTAAAATACTACAAAAAATATGAATACAAATGATGCCTATACTGGAAGTTTGCCTTTTTCATAGTAGCCCAGGACTTGCTCATTCAGCATTATTTATTAAACCGGCAAACTTCCAGTTTTGCCCAAAATGTTACTAGATATGAGAGTCATTAATGGACTAATAGTACATCATAATATAGTGACATTGCATTACAAAACCATGACAATGTGAATCATGGAGAATGAACATTGTACCGATTTTGCCATCTAATGCAACTTAACTGTTTGAACTTCAAAGTTTATGAAAAATCAAACTGTAAACCCAGGATTGTGAATCGAATTCATTAAACATGGGCTGAATGTAATGTTACATGCCTAACATACATGGGGCAGCTGGTGGCCTGGTGGTTAGGGAATGTTGTGGGTTTGAATCCCAGGACTGTCAGTGGCACCACTGAGGTACCCTTGAGCCAGGTACTGTCCCCACACACTGCTCCCCGGGCACCCCTGTCGGTAGCCCACTGCTTCTCTCGGGTGAATGGGTTAAATGCAGAGGACTCAAGCAATTTCCTCTGGGATCAATATAGTGTATAAAATAAAAACATAAAAATACATTTAAGCACTCCATCAGAGTCTTCCCCCACATGGGAGTGCTCACACATTCAAGTTCAATGGCTAGAGTGCTTGCAAAAGGTATTAGGACACTCTGCTTCATAACTGATTCATCCACACCCCACAGAAACACCTAAAAGCCATAACAAATGTCTCAGATTGAAATAGACCCTCAAAAGCATTCCAAAATAATGATCCATCCAGTTCTACGAAACAGATTTAGCAACAACAACAAAAAAGGAATACTTTACAAACATGCAGGGAACTCAAACCGGAAGTGCCACTGCATTCCACTTGAAATCTAATTTTATGTCTGAATCAGCCAATACAAATGAGAACAAATTCCTTGAAACTTCAACACTCATAGTTCAGTCTCATTTTTCCAATTATGGGCTGCTTTCTGAGCTATTTTATTGAGTGCTTATAAAAATCTATGTAACCATCTCTCCTTTAATGTCAAGGTATGAGGCAGCTAATCTACTAATCAATGTCTCTTTTGGTGAGACCAAAAAGTGCTTATGGTGTATGTATGAAAGGCCTCTTATAAGGTTCTTCCACATCTTACAATATTAAACTCCAGGGTGCTAAATATGATTAAATAATTATGAGAATAAATTACATGATAAGCTTTTCTGAGAATATCATGGTTATTATTCACACTTAAAAAACCTTCAACATGACACTGATATTTTATCAAAACAATCCAAACAAAAGGGTCCAGAGTGACACAGCAGTTTAAGGTTTCACTTTGTCAGGAGTTTAAACCTTGATGATGCTGGGAGTCTGAAAGAGCACAGTATGTAGAATTAAAAAAATCAGATCAATTTTAATAGCCTTTTTTTAATGTGTGACTACTGTTTATCTTGTTCACTATGTATGTTCAAATTTATCATACCTCATGAAAATAGAATGAAAATGCATCAATATATTTTGCCTTATATTGACTTCACATAAAACTCCTTCCATAATGACAAAAGATTATACAGAGTGTTTTCTCTGTGTCTTTCTCTCTCTCACTTATTATATATATGTATATATATAT
Source organism: Brycinus macrolepidotus (assembly GCA_037974445.1). Taxonomy (NCBI): domain Eukaryota; kingdom Metazoa; phylum Chordata; class Actinopteri; order Characiformes; family Alestidae; genus Brycinus; species Brycinus macrolepidotus. Next base: position 21,006,220 of record JBBPCZ010000007.1, on the reverse strand, counting down.
ATATATATTTTTTTTTTTTTTGTGTGTGTGTGTATATACACACAAACACACACATACACAACAGAGAGCATACTATTTTGCATGTTACAAAGTCTGACACCACACCCTGGTGTTCTGCCTCCTACTGTGGATAAATAGCACCTTCAGTGACACAGATCCACCCCGGCAAAAAGAGAAGGGGAAATTATAGAGGAAGAACTGATAGCTGTGTCATACTGCCACACAGACAACCCCCATCACAAAACACATGTGCATAAAAACACAGACAGACAAACTTACACACAAAACGTCATTTAAAACACACAACACCCAATATAAGAGCATATAATTTATGACACGACCATGTGCCTTCTCAAGACCCCACATCTTCAAAATGTATGTCTGAAATAAGCAGCTTAAAATAAAATGGAAAGCACTTACAAAAATTTGTATCAATAAATGCTAATGAACAATTTACTGCTTAAAAGCCTGTGACTAAATAAAGAGAATGGATTAGACCAATAACCTTATGTATCAAAAAATATAATCCAAATGGTTTGGACTTGCAGAATCAAAAGGAAGTGAATAAGGCGAACAGAGTGAAAGTAAACCATGTCTTCCTCCTCTCTGTTCATTAATCATAGCTCTGTGCCTGCTGGGAGTGTGTCACTAGCCTATTTATAGGAGCTGCTTTCTCACCCAATGTAGCCTACATGTAAATATGAAACTTGTATTCAGTACAGCTAACAGTTCACAGATCACACCATGAAAACAGACTTTAACGTAGAACAGTACTTCTTCCTGTAGAAATATTATGTAATAAATGTGTCCTACGTAGGCATACTGTGGGAATGGTACTGGTATGTACTATGGTGTGTACTATGGTGTTGAGCTGTTGAAAGTAACAATATGTCTTTTATTTATTTAGACTATGAATTTACAGTTCATTTTCTTTTCATGATTTTTTGATGATTTAATTCTATGTTCTATTAATAATAATTGGATTAATTTGATGTTTTTCTACTGTATGTCACTTCCAAGGCAAGTGCCAGTAATAATAATAATAATAAAAAAATTAATTATCCTATCTTTTGTCATGGTATTTAATTACATTTAAAGAAGAAAAGAAGAAAAAAAGAAAAAAAAACACAACATATGTGCACACAGTGTTCTGAATGCAATATTTTAAAAGCAATAACACATAAGCAGTATAATGTGTCTGTCTTTGTATACTGGTACAGAATTTTGTTTTTTTCAACAGTCTCATTGGGTCATTTCTAATTTTTCCAGGCATGGTTCCTGGAGCTGTAGCATGCATATCAAGTAAGAATCAGACAACACTGCAACTTTTGCTGTGTGCTGTGAAGGTGTTCAGACCAGTAACATACTAAAATCACTGCAGAAACACCCAAAAGCATGGACTCACCTTTTGAGAATTTAACAGCACTTTGTGAAACCAGACCTGCTCTGCAGAGCATCTCTACAAAATCTCTGGTAAAACTGCAGCTTGATTTACTGAAATAATGTGGCCGCATCTCAGTGTTCTCAATTCAATATCGTGTTAGGCAATGCAGTATACCTTATTACTGATTATCAGGCACACATGTACTGCTTCCCTAAACACCACCATACTGTTTTTAAATCAAACATAGCTTCCTACTTTAATGTTCAATTTGTGGAAAGCATAGCAACAAAAGCAAACTAAACACCCTGAAACCTTAAACCTAAAATAAAAATTAAAAAAATGCACTATACCCTACCACACTCCACATGAAACTGCTGTTACTTATGTGTAACAGCTTTCCCACCACTCATCTTGGAGCTGGGCTCATTACAATAACAAGCCGACTTACCACCTGTGTCTATCCAAAGCTTTACTTCCTTTTTAAATAATCAATTAGCAGCCAATTTAAAACTCAGCACAGCGCAAACTAAGACTCCTGCAGTATAATTTCAATAGTTGTGCACACATACAAATGACGGACTTACCTACAGGTGTTCAAGGATGTGATCAGCAGTACATGGAAAAGGGAAAAAAAATAAAATCAATGTTACTTATCATATTTAATCAAAGAACTTAAACAGGTATGTTTTTAAATGTCTGGACCTGTGTCCAGAGAGTATTCTTTCTGTGCTGCACACTGAATATGTACTAGGAGAGAAACATGGACATGTTATGAAGACTCAAAGTTCAGAGTGAAAGACTATAGTGTTAAGCAGCTCCAGAACACCTTGGCAGTAAGAAAAGACAGTAGCATGGTGATTGGAGTTTGGTAAGTGAACAAGAAGGTGTCCTTGAAACACTGCAAACCAAGAGGCATTCCGTTAGTATTGTACACCCTGGACCACACATGGTTAATAAGGACAGTCTTTTCCTACATACACACAGAGCTTTGATTGATAGTGATGCACCCTCGAAACACCAAAGCCAAACCAAGCTAGCCAACTTTGAATGAAGCCTGGTAATGCGGCATCCAGTTGGAGAACAAATGTGTTAGTGATTGAGATAAAAAGTCTAATCACCCAAGCCCAACGCAGCCAAGCCCAGGCTTGGGATCCACAGTCATGCAATGAGTGGATCCATACTAGATCCATACATACACTCCAGAAACAAACCTTCCAACATGGCAGGCAGTTCTGCCTCATGCTCCCGGGGCTCAGCAAAGCTAGGGAAGAATGGTGGGGCAGCAGGGTTCAAGCCAGAGTTTTGTGGAGAGGGCAGTTTTGCTTCAGGTGATGTGGGGCTTTTTGATGAGGATGAGTGGGTCTTCTTGCCCTGCTTTGATTTGGCTTCTTTTGGCATTTTGCCTCTTGGTGAAGGTGAAGGTGCTGGCACAGGTAGGGGTGCCTCAAAGTTGACACCTTCCATGCTGATGTCAAAAGGCTCACTATGGTTGTTCAAGTGCGAGTCATTGAGAGACCAGGCAGTTCCAGATGGTGAGAATGGTGGAGCTGAGATCAGCGCTTCCATAGATGATCCAAAAACAGCACTACCAGGAGTGGACATCAATGGGTCAACAACAGGGGCATCAACCAAAGCATGGCTCCCCACAGTTGGGTCCGTGAAAGAGGGCTCTTGCTCAAACATGGCCTCCTCAAAGCCTTCCCCAACAGACACAAAGCCCTGGGTATCATTCACTGTGGAAGCAAGGGGGTCAGCTTTACTTACTGCTACAGGGACAAATGTGTCTTTGGTGTTACCCGGATTAACACTCTCTGTTTCCATTAGCATATCATGGAAACCAGAGGAGACAGACAATGGGCCTGTGGGTGAAAAACCCAGTCCCTGAGCAAGGCATGTTGCAGTGGGAGCTGCAGGGCTGAGGTCCAGCAGAGCTGGTGGGGAAGTGGCTGTCAGTGAAAGCAGATCCCTTGTAAGTAATGATGGCATGACAGACCCATCAGGGTAATCCTCGGTGAGAGAGACCAGGTCCTGGTCACAGGCTTGAACGTCTCCAGCTAGTGGAGAAGTAGCTAATTTTGATCCAAATTCTTGAGACCTGGAGGCTGAGGCAGGGATAAACGGCTCTGCATGGATCGCCCATTCTTCTGGAATCTTTTTGCGGCTTTTTCCCTTCTTGATCCTTCCACCACCCCGGACAATCTCTTCCCGTTCCCAGCCTCCGTCCCTGTCCCGTTCCTTGCGTGGTGATGGATGGTAAGAGCCCTCAGGCAGAGAGATATTCTCGCCTTGCATTTCGGGGTGACTCTTACTTTCCACTGGATCCCAGATGTCTTCCCTGGGCCTCCTTTTCTTCTTCTTCTTCTCTTTTTTGCGATCAGAACCCTCGTTTTCTCGTTCATCTCCTTCCCCCAGGCCACTATCTCTGCGGGACCACTGATTGTCAAGGGCATCTTGTGGGTTTTCTGTCAGATGGCTTGCATGGCGACTGATCACCGTGGAAACACTGGGAGTGAAGGGCAGGTCAGAGGGAATGCCAGCATCATCTGGCCAATGGTCAGCAGACATACCTCATATGCAGAAAGGGAATAACAATTAGCAGAATACACTCTCCCTTTCTCTCTTTAACCCCTGTCTCACACATACACGCGGACAATATGTAGTGCACTGTGTTTTAAAGTAATCTGTTAATGTAAACAATTGAGTCAATGTCAGTGTTTTTTGGTATAAATCCCTAGGATAACTATAATACATTATTTAAAAAATAATTCAATATGACACCCATTTTATGGAAATGGATAAGATGTGAGGTATTTATATAACACTCATTAAGCAAAATATACTGTATCAGTTGAGGTTAATGCTACATTTATGCAATATGCCTGGGTCCTCCCAGATCTCTAATGACAAGCCTGTTTACTTGTATAGTTTCATTCTTTACTGTAATATGCATATAGAAAATGGCATACCGTATTATAGACAAAATGCAGTTCTATCTCTGTGCTCCATGAAGCAAAAAATTTGGCCACTGGATCTTACGCTAGACTGAACTAGTTATCTTCATCCTGAAAACCCATTCTTTGATGTCAAGAGTATGTGGAGGGAATGTTTCCATGTGGGCCTGTCTTTTTGATAAATAATACACACAGACAAATTATGGACAGCTTTGCTCTCAAGGCTGAGACTGGGTGAGAGGGAACATCAGCCAATGCACTACACTATGGAACATACAAACTACTTGTTATCAAAACTTTGTAGGATTAATGGAAAAAAAGTTCAAAATTACAGTCACAGTTTTTACTCAACTCTTCCATGTCTCGCATGGTTCGTGGATTTATGTGCAATTACTGTGTTAATATGCATCACTGAATGGCATACTTAAAATTTTTCTTGCAACATTTCCTTATTTACATGGCCCATATTCCACATATTTAATTTTTTTCACATCTACTCCTTGTGGGTTTATGTACCAAAAATAGTCAAAATTAAATTAACGTGACCATTTATCAAACCTCTCTTTATACCTCAAAGCAGTGGTCACAAACCATCCTTCTGGAGATCAAATTTTCTGTCGAGTTTAGTTCCATCTTGCATCTAACCTTCTGCATTTCCTAACGTGAATGTATCTGACCCAGCCAATCAAGAAATTCTAAAGACGTTAATTAGCTGGAGCAACTGGGGCAGATTGTGATAGGAACTAGACTTTAAAACCAGATGGATAGATCTCTAGGACCACAGTTAGTGACCACTGCCCAACTAACCCAGTTAAAGAGTCTGGGTTTTTATTTCCACTGCGCCTTTAAGGCTGATATATAAAAAATGACTGGTTTCCTGATTCTCTGGACAGAATCCCTCCTCATTACTTCAGTGTGAATGTATGAGCTGGTTTTTGTAACCCAACTCAGTCAACAGAGGAAATGTTGCCTAGTTTAAATAATTTCTTACAGTTCATATAATAGCGAACAGTATGTTTTTGAACATAATGTTTACAAAATATTATCAAGGAAAATTCCATTTGTCATGATGAGTTAATTAAACCAAATAATAGTATTAATTATGTCAAAAAGCCTGAGTGTGTGCAAAGTGTGCTAATTATGAACTTCTGAGCACCTTTCATTCGTTCCTAGGCCTGTCTTTAACAGTCAGGCATGACTATGGTATGGTAGGCCTTCCATCTGCTGACTATGTCACACACTTGCTGAATATCCTTAGTCGCTCTATCCACAGCCAAACTCTATCATCTAGTCACTCTGTCATATGGTCGCTAACCATAGATGATCAGCATTTTAGATCAGCACACACAAACCAGCAAGCAAGCTGTGCTTGTGTGTGATTCACGCCACCTACAGTGGCACAACACCACGCCTCAGCTGTCCTGTACCGTTCCGCACAGATGTGGTCGTTAATGACCCCGGGGAACACCAGATGGATGGTACGTTAGAAAAGCTTTGACACTGGATATATGTAATGTATGTATGAAGCCTGGATGGTCTTGTTACAGTGCCCCACAGTGGCAAAATAAGGTCACTGCATGTGTCCTCTGATGTAGCTGGATTTGTTCAGAGGATAAGCCTGATGGGGGGGTCTCCTGCTGTAATCCCATAATCCTCTGTAAAATCCAAACCTCATCAGTGCAGCTGTCGGAGCATTGAGGGGAAATGACTGCATATTAGGGCAGTCACTAACTCTATTTGTCAGATGGCAGGGTCATAATATTGACATGTTGCACACATAATGTCACATTATCATTAAGACACTGAGGTCAAACTTTGCAAGAGATGTAGCTGTGATTTTGCAGGATTTGAAAGTAAGAGATGCTTTGAGAGTTTGTGGTGAGCTATATATGTGTGTGTGTGTGTGTGTGTGTGTGTGTGTCTCTTTCTTCTCTACCTGCAGTCAAGTCCACAGGGCTCTTAGGTGTGGTAGGTGCTTCTGTGGCCAATAATGGTGGTTTCAGGGCATCTGCAATGCTTGGAGGTTTTTCTGGCTGGAGTGGTGCGACTCCAGCGTCCATATTAATTCCCATCCCCATTGCAGGCTGTGAGAAACCTATGGATAACAAAAGGTTCAACAGAATATGGAAATGAATTCCCTCGGGAAACAGCTATATTTAAGTGTTTGTAATTCTTCTTCTTGGATTTCAGCTGACAAACTTATTTCTACTTATTTATTTCAGTCAAGAACTTGGCCTAACTTTTTTTAAAAAAACAAATTCCAAGGCACGCTACACAGATCAATGCTGAAGATAACTTTCTAATGAGATCTGTATTATACATTAAGACTTCTATGTACATCATTACTTGCTATTTGTTGACAAGAACACAGTACATGTATACCAAGACCGCAATGAAGTAAATTTTTTCAAGTATTTGTACTTTATTAAAGTACTAAAATCAATTATTTGAGACTTTTTCTGCTGTTCCACTAATCCATTATAAGTAAAATTTTTCTACTTTTTATTCCATTACTTTCTGTACTATTCTGTATTATTCATTACTCTGAAGTGGGAGACAACAGGTATTTCTAACATTTCAAAAAGGATCTCCTTTCAAATTGAAACAAAACAATCATAGGTCCCTTTTCACTAAACAAATCCTCTAAATACAGATACTCGAATTGAAGATTAGCATCTGTAACTAGGCTTCTCTAACACGTTTTTTAGAACTTCAGAGTATACTGCAACGCCAGATACCTGATATCCCAAGAGTGAAACCTGGGAGTGAAATTTGACCCATTTTCCAAAACAAGGACACAAATGGAGAAGTCCATGATGTGAATTAAACAATGCAGTAAATCTAATAATTATCAAATAATCAAATAAAATAATCAAAATAACTCTGCTCCACATCTAACATATCTGCTCCAAGGTATATGGCTAAGTTAGTTATAAAGTTCCTTGGAGTCTTCATGGTGTGCTCAATATCACCTGCAACAGTAATAAAAAAGCAGCTGGGCTTAGGGAAAGGTTAGTTTGATTTGTTTGACCTGCTAGCTACAGACGTACAGCTACAAGTCAAAGTCACAGGAAAATGTCGGACCTATATAACATTAGCTGTGCCGGTCAGGTTTCGGTACCAGTGCTGTGTGTGTCACCAGCATGAAACAGAAGCAGTACTGAATTGTTTTAAAATATTATAAAGTTTCCAAAGTTGTAATTAATAACAACTGTGAAAGCTGTAAAGTAAAGTAAAGTGGCCCCTTATGGTCACATGTGAACACACCACGGCACAGCACACAGTGTGAACAATGTGAAATTCTTTCTCTGTATTTAACCCATTCACCAAGTGAAGCAGGGGGCTGCCGCCAACGAGGGGTGCCCGGGGAGCAGTGTGTGGGGACGGTCCCTTGCTCAATGGTACCTAAGTGACGACATTAGCAGTGCTGGGATTCGAACATGCAACCTTCTGATTGCAGGGGCAACGCCCTAACCACTAGGCCACCAGCTGCCCCACAATGTATTATGTTGAATATGAAGTCATGATAAAATTAATATTCAAGACTGAAACATCTTGATGCAGATAACTCGCCAAAGAATTACTGTAAATTAACAAAGCATGTTATTTAGGATTTAACAATTAACACATTATCGTTTCCAAAAAGGGCAAAGCTAATTGTGCTCTTGGACTCCCGGTCACAGAAGACAGTCATGTACTTACGTATAAGTATTAAAAAAAATAAATAAATAATAATAATCTTTGTTTAATTTAAGGAGAAAATAAATACAGGACTTCTACTCGAGTTACATTTTACCAAGTGTATTTCTGCTTTCACTCAAGTACAGAATTACAATAATTTGCCCACCTCTGTTACAACTAAACATGAGATAAAGAGCACTGTTAAAGTCAGCATGGTAGCTCAGTTCTAGCACTAGATATTTTTACTTAAATAAATAAATAAATAAATAATTTAAGTAAAATATTAAATAAATACATTTTTAAAAAATTGTCAAAATAAAGCATTCTGATTATGAGGATGAGAATATTCTTCATGGTCTACCACTGACAGTGAGATGAAATAGCAGAGGAAAGAACAGCTGAGCTGTTAGACCTGATGTGAATGTTGATGTGAGAATGACTCATCACCTCAGCGAAGTGAGCTGTTTTCAATCTGTTCCCTCCAACATGTCTCAGGACTGGCATTTGAACCAAAATTTATCGACAGCCAGTCGCTTTCAGAAAGTAGCATGCAGTGATGGAGGGCCATTTGATTCAGCTAATGAAGACCTTTTCTTTAATACGGGCCACTAGTGCTAAAAGAGGGCTTTGTGGTCAGTACTTTCAGGGAAAGGTGTACTTTTCTAAATGTCATCACTGAATTAGAAGGCGAATGCAACAAGCTTTCCATGTGTAAGCATGGAGTACTTCACCTGAATCTACAAGAGTATTAAAAACAGCATTAACAACAAACAATTTCAAAAAAAGGCCAATATACACATCACAGCCCTGAAAAAAAAATACACTCCTTTCTTGTGATGTGTTTAATTATGTTTTCTCTCTTAACACTGGAACATCAGACAGTCTTAACATTTGGCTTGTAAGCTTCTGGTTGTTTTGTGACTCTTGAAATCTGCCTTACTTTGACTTAGTGAATCCAGATGAAAAACTTGATTGGTCCCTAGTAAATAACAAATCTTTGGAGGATGACATTATGTTCATGTAACAAGAAAATTATTACTTTATTGTTTAGATGAACTCAGTAGAGACAGACATGGTAGCATAGTTGTAAAGGTCCTAGAGATTGGTCCTAGGTAGATACAGCAAATTCAGTTTCACAAGTAAAACCTGAATGTGCTAGTAATGATGTACCAAAGATAACTGCACATTTATCAGTTAATAAAAAAAAGTATATGTGTAGTTTCTGCATTGTTGCTGTTAACCAATGTGTTGCTTTAGAAAGCTGGACAGGAAGAGAGAGGCACCAGTGGAGTAAAGATATTAACCTGAGAAAGGTCCCATCAAGCCACTGTCCATCATCTGCGAGGGGTGGGGCTGAGCACCCCACTGATCAGGAAAACCAGCCATAGAGCCTAGAGCTGGAAGGAGGAAGGGAGGGAGAGACAGACAGAGAAAGGGAGGGAGAGAGAGAGAGAGAGAGAGAGAGAGAGAGAGAGAGAGAGAGAGAGAGAGAGAGAGAGAGAGAGAGAGAAAGAGAGAGGGAGAGGGAGAGGGAGAGGAAGCAAACAGGAGAAAAAGTCACAAAGAGAGAGCTTGTGTTTGTGCATCAGAGATGCAGAGGAAAGATGATAGACCGAAAGAAAAAGGAAAACAGTGAGAGACAGAGAGAGAGACAGATATGGCACAAGCAGCCACCACCAACAAGCACTCACAGATAATTGAAACGGGGAAGGGGGGCACTTGCGCAATTCATTGTTATTGGGTGAGGCCACTGCTTTGAAATATTTTAATCACACTTACGAAAGTGATTTCAAATGCAATCTACCGTAAATGAGAACACACTTCAATCAACTTTGAGGGAAATTAGTGTCTGTTCTATTGTTGTATTGTAACTGCTCATCACGCAGAGACACCAAAGACTGGTTTACCAATAATATATTGCACGGAGCCAAGCAGTACTAAGAGTGGCTGTGTTGCGCAGCTTAAATTTTATCAAGAGAAGCTCTCACCTGGCAGAAAGGCTGAAACGAAGGCCTGCTGATCTGCCTGACGTGGCCACACTTCCCCCTGTGGCTCTGGGTGCGACACTGAAATCTGTCCCCCTGATGAACCTACAGTGGCTGGAACAAGACCCAAAGATCAGTTCCTTCAAAAACACAACATGTCAGCAGTTATCGGAACTCTCCGGAACACATGACATTATAGGAGCTGTTCCACAAACTCACCTTCACCCCAGTTACAGAGCAAAGTCTAATCCCTTGCATACTTCTGTTAACAAACAAAACACAGTTCTGTAAGCTCCCGTGGCAAGACGTCCTGCGAGCTCTCTACGTTTAGAGGGTGTGTGGTGGAGCAGAGGCCTGAGAGGCGTCTCTGTCTGTGTGTGTGTGCGTGTTTGTGTGTGTGTGTGTGTGTGTGTGTGGGTGTGTGTGTGGCTGGCACAGTCCGAGCCCGCCGTCCCGTCCTGTCTCGGCGGGGAACCTCCTGACTGGACGCAGGCCTGCCGCCTGATGTGAAGTGGCTACTCTGACCGCAGCTGGGGAGACGCAACCCTCCCACAAACCTTCCTCTCTCCCTCCCTCTTTCTCTCTCTCCCTCCCTCTCACTCTCTCCCCTCATCCCTCCCTCCCATGGTGGACCAGAGGGCTTAACGAGGGTGACAGTGAGAGAACTCGACAGGACAACACCCACAGTCACTATGGCTCCACGGGTCCCCCAAAAACCCAGACAGAGCGGCTGGAACCTCTGGTAAGGCTCGCTGTTGGTGAGAACCGGGCTTAGATTAAAAGCAGATTCAAGCAGTCATTATACAGCCTGCATCTTGGAAACTGAAGAGGATGGCAAAGCAAGCTTGTTGATGGCACAGTCAATTATATTAATAATTGAGTAATCAACTGATTATTTGGATCAGGGTAAAAATGAAAAGGCTATAAAACTTTAAAAATCAAAGTTGCAAAGGAAGATGATTCATTTCAAGATTGTGGCCGTCAGGGCTGTCGCTATCAAAAAAATGGACTTGACAAATCTTGCAGAGCCATCCATAGACTCCAAAATAACTTTGTTTGCATGGCTGATTCCAAATTTAAACACAGTTTGGTGTAACGATACAGTCAACTTACAATTTGGCTCAATAGACAGTTCAGGGCTCATGATTCAATACTCTCACAATAAATTCATAAAAGTGAGACTCAAAACAATTCAATATTCTCAATATTTAGAAGGAAATGTGAATGAAGAACGATGACTGTACTCAGCTATGGTAAAATTTACAAACAAGACCAGAGCTGGAAATCACTATAGTGTTAAACCAGTGCCAAACCAGTTGTCTGGCACTGGTTTCGCACTATAAACATCAAATTACAGTTACATCAGTTTTATCAAACGTCTTAATTACAGAATGCTTATTCTTCAGGATACATTGTGACATTTTTTGCATTGTGATTTCAGATTTGGATGCATTGTTACATCCCTTATGTACAGTAGAGCATTAAAAATTGACACAAACCAGCCCATCCAAACTCATACACCCAATGCTGTGATCATGAATGCTCTGCGAAAGCCAGTGTACTCCTGTCACTTTGAGTTTCCGTGACCTGACCTCCTCTGCTTTGCCCTTCCAGCCCTGTCTGCTCTCACAGCTGAAAGAGCCACAAACACAGCTCACTAAATCAGCTTCACATTTCCCTTAAGATGACATTCTTCAGACGCTTGGAAAAGCATGGACATATTAGTGCTGCTAGCCAGATTTCCCTTTATTGTCCTGCTAGGTTTTTTTTTTTGCAGTTCCAAGATCAGTTTACGTAAAACCAATCTGCTATTTAAAAGACAAAATGTACAAAGAGAGAACCTTCTAAAAACACGCAGAAATGCCTGAAAACATCCTGAGCTTTCAGTACTGACTAAGCAAGTAACTTTATCGGACATTTGGCGCATGGGATGTTACGTGTCATCTTCCCGAAAAGGCTCTCAGAGTCTATGGAGGGCAGATGCACAAAGAGCCCAAAAGCAGCACACTGGCACTCATGAGGCTGTTTTTAATCCGTGTGTCCAATCAGTGCTTAAGGCATGTCAGCAAGAGGAAAAACCTTCTGACTGACAGGAGCTGACGGGCCGCTCGCCTCAGCAGAGCAGCACACAACTCGTTTGTCGTCGTTACCGATGAGTGGGTCTAACGAATCTTTATTTGGTGACGTGAATTATGGTGATGCACACAAGTGCCAGATTTATTCAAGTCTGCAAAGCCTACAAAGAAAAGGCAATCAGACAGTCGATCCATACGGAGACACGGCCACCAGTCAAGCTCATCTCGAGGATTACAACAGCCCCCGTCACAGCTCCTCCTGATGTCAGCTCCATCTCTGTGCCTGATATGCTGTAATCTACTAGTCTCAGATCTAATATAGTTCCAGCATCAGTAAAGGTCTAAGGCACAATACAGGAAAGGCTTTCAAAAAATCTCTCATCAAATCTTTTTCTTGAAATCTATTTAAAAATAAATAAATTACATGATAATAAAAGTCAGAGCAATGGCCTCTACAAAATGCGTCTATGAAAGTCTGCAATATGTCTGCTCCATCACAATTACACAATTCTTGGAAGGAGTGTTTCAACCCCTCAGGAAGTTATTCATCGTTATCAAGACAGATTAGCCAGTCATATTCCGGCACAATAAGCTTTTCTGAGCATGTCATGGCTAGTACTTACTGAACACTGACCAACTGCAGGTTTCATTTCAGATAAGCATAATTACCCTTGGTTATTACTTGATTTATCAAATCCTAAAAGATTGTCAGGATGCTCAAAGCGCAGAAATTAAATATGTTATTAGTTCTTGTCTCTGATCCCCTGCAATACAAGTATTGCAAGGCTATATATTTAATTAGTCATAAGCTGCTCAGAACATTGAGGATCATTGTTTTTTTTTTCCAAATCTGTGCAAAAAAAAAAAAAAAAAAAAAAAAAAAAAACAGATCGAACCAGTTTTATGAGCTACATTCCTATAGCAACACTTTCGTTTATGCAATTGAGAAAAGGAGACATCATTTGACCATTATGGACTTAAGCACTATAGTGGTGATCTTAAAGCTACACAATGTAGAGTGCATTCAGTTATTTCAATAGTGGTAATATTGCTGTGGATGAGGTTTGAGGGAAATGGCAGTCAAGAGAAGAAGCACACTGGATGTGAATAAACATGTTGAATAACAGTACCCAAGGTCAAGAATGGATATGAAAAGGCAGAACACAGAAAGAGACACAGAGAAAGGGAGAGAGTACATGTGAGACAGAGAAATAAAAACAGTGTACCATTAAAGAAAAGGAAAAACAAAGTGTCTGGGCCAAATTTGCCAGGTCATGTAGTGTTCCCCTCACTGAACTCTGTCCAGAAAACAAACAAAGTGAGCAACAAATAAGCCAATTTGTTTGAGAGCATGCCCTTTGGTTGAGAGCCCTCTTAAAATGACAAAGAAAGCTAATAAAGAGAGACCTGAAGAAAAGCTGGGGACTTTTCTAAGGCGTTAGGAGAGTGGTGGGATTACATTTTGGCAGCAGCTACAGGGAAACTGGGGGCTTTTTGGAACTCTTGATGTTAGAGAAAGCAGGAATGAGCGATAAGGCAAAAATGTAATATGGTATATTTGAAGATTTCTTCCCGATGTCCGATATTAAAGGTTTAACAATTTCAATATTGTATCAAATAAATTATAGTGGAATTTCTTTTATTTGAGAACAGGCTGGCAGGCACTGTGCACTACTTAATTAGAGTTCTTTAAAATCAAGATATTTCTTACACATACAATACTAATAATGATATCGAATATCAACCTCAGAATCGACAATTAAAATATATTTATCATAACACACCAACTGTACACGCATACATATTGCCAAAAGCATGTGGACACCTGACCATCACACCTACATGAATTCACAAGACATCCTATTCTGAAACCATGAGTGTTAGTATGGACTTGGCCTCTTTTGAGGCTATAACACTCTCCACTGTTCTGGGAAGGCTTTCCACAAGATTCTTGAGTGTGTCTGTGGGAATTTGGTGTCGGTTAGTCATAAGAGCATTTGTGAGCTCAGGAACTGATGTTGGGTGAGAAGTCCTGGCCCACAATATACCTGGAAATTCAGTCCAAAAGTGGATTGAGGTCAGGGCTCTGTTAGGCCACTAGAACTCCTCCACACTAAACTTGTAAAACAATGTCTTTACGGACCTCGCTTTGTGCGCAGGGCCGCAGTCATGCTGCAACAAGAAAGTCCTTCTATGCTGTAGAGTTAACATTACCCTTCACTGAAACTAAGGGGTCTGGCCCAAACCCTAAAAAACAGCCCCAAACCGTTATCCTTATTCCACTAAACTTTACTGTTGGCACTATGCAAGCAGAGAAGTACGAGAGACCAATGGTGGTGTGCTTTACACTACTCCAAGTGCCACTTGACATCGCACACAATGATCTTAGGCTTGTGTGTAGCTGTTCGCCCATGGACGTCCATTTTATGAAGCTCCTAATGCACAGTTCTTGTTGAGGCAGAAATTTCAAAACTTGAATTATGGAAAAAATAACATCCTATGACATTCTATGGAGACTGCATGGTTATGTTCTTGATTGTTAGCAATGGGTGTGGCTGAAACCCCTGAACTCAATAAAATAAAGGGGTGTCATATACTTTTGGCCACACAGTGCTTAAGGTGTTCAGTTTAACTAAGGTTTGCTAAGCTAAAGTTAGCTAAACTGGACCAACACAAGGCACCAAAAAGTTTTATTTAATATAAAAATATCCGATAAGAAGAAGCAAACAACTGTTAAAATATATATTCGAACCTGAAGATGCAATCAGCACCTTGTTTTCATTTGACAGTGTGACACCACTGGTTCTTGCTGATTGTAGACTCTCTGTAATTGATCTAAATGTGTCTTGTTTATGACTTACGCAATGCAGGAACTGATGTACTACAAAAAGTGAATTTTTGATAGTTTATCACGATGAAGAAGAAAGCCTAAAGAACAGAAGGAGTGATTGCTAAACATCTGGATGCCTTTTCCTCAAGTTCAAACAATCCTCCCTACTCCCTCTCCCTTTCTGTTCTTTCTTATCTAGTATTACATTACTTGGCTTTGCTTGGCCCAGTTTCTTGCAACACATTTTTTCCAGAGATTCTCTTCCTCCCTCTCTCTTTCTCTCCCTATACTAAATACTGAACTCCTTCTGGGACACGCAGCCCCAACTATTTTTATCTCTAACACTTTGTCGTTGAGGACAAGTTTTGTGTAAAGCTGGCCTGACAAACTGCTCCCTGAGACGTATTCGGCTGGAGAACAGCCACGATGCTGACAATCAGTCCAGGAGCTGACATCATGCCTATGTGTCTTTTCATGTCCCATTATGTAACCAAGACTTCCAGGACTATGGCAGAACCAGATAACACAGAAACCGCTGCACACTGCATAGTTTCTCCCTACTACAGAAACGCAGTCTGAGACACTGTTACGCAATAAAATCCACTAGACTGAAAGAGAACATAATGGAGTGTGAGGAATAGCCTTGTGTAGCCTGTAATGGAGGAGAACAGAGGCAGAGTAAATCACTGCTGAAGGCTGAGCGAGAGGAGAAAAAGACGTCCTCCGCCTGACCCCACACCCACTCCGTCTCGAGTCTGCTGAGGCAGACTCTCTTAGGCAGGCCAAGCCCCAAACTAGGCCACTCACAACACAGCATACACACTCTTCCACTGAGCTCTAAGGCAATGATCAAATAAATGACCAAAAGTCAAATTTACACTATTTTTCATTACCCCAATTACAGACAATCATCTTTAGTTCTTCACTAGACCTATGCTAAAAGTAGTAGTAACAGCCGTCTTCTGTTACTTCTGCTCTTTTGTTACAGTTTGTCTGTACTGTATTCAAGCATAAGTAGTGTTACTAGAGATGAACCATTATGGAATATCTGGATCTGAAGCAATAACCTACCACCCTAGTATGAACAATACCAATACCAGCCAATTATTTTAATTTAAATGAAAGCTTTACACAAATTTGTGTATATTTAGAAGAGACGATTTGAAAGACTGAAGAAAAGTGAGTAAAAAAAACTACCAAAAAGACAAACCATACACACACAGAGAATAGTCCCCTGCAAGATCAGTTGTTTGTCTCTAGCTTTGATATTCAAAGTGAAACTGAGCACATCTTGACGTGTTTTACTAAAGCAGGTCTGAGATAGGGTTATCTGATTTACACAGGATGTGAAATGTCAATCATATAAATCTATAGTAATTACTTTTACATCCTTCATTTCAGAGTAGTAGATATCACAATACTGGCCGAGTCATCAGTCCTCAACGAGATTTGTGTTAGCCTATATAAATGATTTAATTTGTGATGGAACTTGAATGATGTAATGGAAATTCTTTATCCATCTAGGGCTCAAAATTCTGTTTAAAAAAACCTCATCTGCGTCAGAGGAGAGGAGAAAAGAGGAGGTTTAATTACAGAATTGGTCCTACATGCCCCAAGTTAGAAATTCTAATACCTAATATGCTCATAGGTCTAAGGGCGATCATTTTCCCTGACTATGAACCAGCAAATAACATTCTGGGAATTGGTGTAGCTGGTCACATTGTCACCTTTTGTTACCAAGACAATGCTCATGCTTTACTTCCTAGACTTAAGGCATGAAAAGAGTTAAATTCCTTAAAATACCAATAATAGAAAGGTAAACATTAACTATGAGTCCCTTAATATATGTGAAATCTTTGTGCCTTGTGTGAGTAATTTACATACTCTCTCCCAAGGTGTTCCCAAACAACAGACTGACATTTTTACAAAGTTCATACTCAAGCTAAAATGCTATTTTTTACTTGTATAACACAATTCTATTTCAATAAATGCAGTTAAGCATGAGCAACATAGGTGGATAAATGTAATAAGTAATAAAACAATAGTCCAAAATGAATTTGACTTTGTATTTAGCAGCAAAACAAACCACAGGAACACACTGCTAAACAAAGCCTGAACTTAATTCCACATCCTTACTCTAACCTAGGCCAACAGAGATCTTGTAATTTATTTCTATATCTGAGCTTCTAAATATGATCAGACACAAATGCTGTGTGTCAGCCTTTTGAAGTATTCTTGTAAATAATAGTTGTGTAAATGTGTAACACAGTTTGGTGTAATTCGAAAAATTAAAATAATTTGATTAAAAAAAACAGTATTGTATGTAACAGCATTTTGTTACTGTTTGTAACAAAGGTCGGTGTAGTTTTCTGTTGCATTTGATGCCAGTAAATTATGGCTAGCGGCAGCTGTAGCACTGAAGTTCAGAGCAGCCAGCAGAGGTCACTTTGTGGTTTAGAAGAAGGGAAATTCTTACCACTGGAGACAGAAATGCTTATATCCTTGCACAAGCAACAATTTATTGCACAATATGGATTTTTTTTAATGTCAATATTAGATCAATATTTTAAAAATCCGTATCAAACAATATGCAATGCGTATTTGAAATAACATTTTTTCTGCTTGGGTCAGAAAATTCTAAACAAGCAGGAGTTCAAAATCTACAGCCCAGCTCCATCAGTGACTCCAGTCCTGCAGGTAGTGCTCTACTGATCTCACCAAATTTTGTCCACAGGATTAAGGCTGTTACAAAATTTCCAGGGCTTAAATATGACCTGACAGAGCTTACACCCAAAATACATCTTTAAACGCTAAACCCACTGAGGAAAACACATTTCCTTTAATATATGCATATGTGACTGCATGACTGCATGTATGCACTAGACTGCATGTTCAAAGTTCCTGAAGTATACTTTCAGCTTAATCGAGCAGAAACTAAGTCGCTGCCCGTGTGCTTTTATTTAAACCTTCTGGACTTGCCTGTATCATTTCATTTGCCTGGAAAACCCCTGAGCTTCAAAACCTTTCAGGTGCAGCTGTGAACAAACAATGTGCATTCATAAGGAAATGCAGTTAATATGGCATGAAGTGTGACTTCCTACCAGGGTTCAACTTAAGGACATAGTACTGCGGTTTTGGGGGGTTTTGGGGGGTGGGGGTACCAAGCCAACAGAGTGTAGCATTATGGGAGTTGTCAGTTTCTAATCCTCCGTGAAGAGAAAAAGGAACATTTCCCCGTCTATATCTCACATTCTTCACAACTGCCAGAAAAAGAGCAAAACCAGATCCTTAGATGTGCGTGAAAGGGCAGCTTCTGCCAGCACCAGCCTACAGCGCTGGAGGCAGAGATATAAAGGAGATGGCAGTAATGGAGAAGGACTGACCACTGCTACAGGTCTCTCTTACCCTTCAAACCTAAACATGTAAACAAACACAGGCAGCAGACATGACACTCCTTCATCAGCGGGGACAGTCACACTGTCACTCACTGCACACGGGCTGCTTTAAATAAATTCACACAAGTACGCACACAGCCATATCCTACAGGCAAGTACACAGTCCTTCGTCAACAATATGCAAATGGGTTCACAACACGCAACCACTGCATAACCATGACATGCAATAACTATATAATACCTACACACTCTGCATGATGTACAGAAAGTCCAAGGGTTTTCAGAGAATCAGATAATTACGTCTTAGCTTATATAAAAAGCCCATATGGCATGCATTCCATGGTAACGCTTATTAATTTTTATATCGTCACTGCTGGAATAAAACCTTGTATTTCCATTGTTGTTGGTTTTTACATTCTGATGAAGGGTACTGCCCTAAAGAGAACACAACCGGCTCACAACTAGCCTCTGCCAGTGACTCGTTAAAAAATGTGTAAAAGACCCCCTTAATTCAAGTCCCTCTTGTCAGACTGTGAATATGAAGGGAAGGTCTAAAAATGAAAGCAGATAAACACAGAGAAAAGCTACAAAACAATTTTGGAATCTTGGGATTCCTAAGTGAACGCTGTTGGATCAGTTTAGAGGGAAGCAGCAGGGAGGCCAATAATGACTTTGAAGGAGGTACAGAGTTCTGCAGCTGAGGCTGGGCTAACAGGGCACTAATCAATATCAAGAGCTCTGAATACAACTGGCCTGCACGGCAAGAGACTATTAAGAAACCAATCCTGAAGGAAAAACACGACACATTTAGGTGACCCATATAAAACGATAATGTGGAAAGATAAGACAAAAAATTTTGGCCAAAATTTAAAATACTACTTGTGCTGCAATGCTAACAAATGTCAACTCAATAGCAAAGAAGTAAAATACAGGCAGATATTGCAAGACAGCCTGCTTTAGTCTAAAGCTTGGGAGAAATTTTTTAGTAGGACAATGATCCCAAACATATACAAATAAATACGATCTCTCACTCACACACACACACACACACACACACACACACAGACACAGACACAGACACACACACAGACACACACACAG